>JAVTVJ010001513.1:0-319425 GCA_034509425.1 Eopsaltria australis | reverse complement strand
AAAATATTTGAGCGAATATAAACAAGAAAAAAGACCTGGTGGAGTTCAGTTTTCTATTGGAAAGGAAAAACCTGCTGCTCAGTGCAGTAATTCCAGTTTTATGTCTCACAGTTACCAAGAGTCAACAGTATTTAATGTGACAGTTCTGACACATCTTTAACATCATCTTCAATATCCTCAAGATCCTCAAGATCCTCAATATCATCCTCAATATCCCCAATATCATCTTCAATATCATCTTCAAGATCCTCAATATCCCCCATATCCTCCATATCTTCAATATCATCTTCAAGATCCTCAAGATCCTCAATATCTTCAAGATCCTCAAGATCATCATCAAGATCCTCAAGATCATCAAGATCCTCAAGATCATCATGATCCTCAAGATCATCACCAAGATCCTCAATATCATCAAGATCCTCAAGATCATCATCAAGACCCTCAAGATCCTCAAGATCCTCAATATCATCTTCAATATCATCAATATCTTATTATCCTCCGTATCTTCAATATCATCCTCAATATCCTCAACATCCTTTTCAAGATCCTCAAGATCATCAATATCGTCAACATCCTCAACATCCTCAACATCCTCAACATCCTCAACATCCTCAACATCATCTTCAAGATCTTCAAGATCCTCAATACCATCAGTATCTTCAAGATCCTCAATACCATCAATATCTTCAAGATCCTCAATACCATCAATATCTTCAAGATCTTCAAGATCATCTTCAAGATCCTCAAGATCATCTTCAAGATCCTCAAGATCATCTTCAAGATCCTCAAGATCATCTTCAAGATCCTCAAGATCATCTTCAAGATCCTCAAGATCATCTTCAAGATCATCAAGATCATCTTCAAGATCCTCAAGATCATCTTCAAGATCCTCAAGATCATCTTCAAGATCCTCAAGATCATCTTCAAGATCCCCAAGATCATCTTCAAGATCCCCAAGATCATCTTCAAGATCCTCAAGATCCCTAATATCCTCCATATCCTCCATATCTTCAATATAATCTTTAAGATCCTCAATATCTTCAAGATACTCAAGATCCTCAAGATCTTCAAGATCCTCAAGATCCTCAAGATCTTCAAGATCCTCAAGATCCTCAAGATCTTCAAGATCCTCAAGATCCTCAAGATCTTCAAGATCCTCAAGATCCTCAAGATCCTCAATATCATCTTCAAGATCCTCAATATCATCAAGATTCTCAAGATCATCATCTAGATCCTCAAGATCATCTTCAATATCATCAATATCTTATTATCCTCCATATCTTCAATATCATCCTCAATATCCTCAACATCTTCAACATCCTCTTCAACATCCTCAAGATCATCAATATCTTCAAGATCATCAATATCTTCAAGATCATCAACATCCTCAACATCCTCAATATCATCTTCAATATCCTCAACATCATCAATATCTTCAATATCCTCAACATCATCAATATCTTCAATATCCTCAACATCTTTAATTAATCTTCAATATCCTCCAAATCTTCAATATCATCAATATCTTCAATGTCCGCAATAGCTTCAATATCCTCAACATCATCAACATCTTCAATATCCTCAATATCTTCAACATCCTCAATATCCTCCCCAATATCCTCAATATCTTGCTACCAGGCCATGCAGCTTTGCAGAAGCAAAACCAAGCTCCTAAAAATGATCCCAACCAACAAGGAGGACAAAATCTCTGAGGAAAGGTCTGGTTTAATCAAGAGAAAGCAGGACCAAAGCAGATTTTCTACTGTGCTCTCCAAGCTGGACAGGGATCTACAACACGCAGAGGAAGCGGACACCAACATGGAAAAACAAAGTTTTGAGTGATTTTGAGAAGGTTAAAATGTGCAGCAGCTTTGCAGCTTCTCAACTGAAAAATTAACTTGGGTTTCACTTGAATACAGCGAATTTCCTCCCAAGTTTGAGTGTTCCTTGGTGGCATTTTCACTAAACATCAGAAATCTTACGTATTTTTAATGAAACTGGTCAAAAAATTATTGTTTCTTCTATCTGTGCAAGGTGCTACAGTGTGAGAGACTTTTCCCCTGTGGTTTATATATTTAAAAATTATTCAATTAATTATTAAGATTTTTTTTACTAAACTTTGAGCAACATTTACTAATATTTCCATTCCTGCTTCGCTTCTGTCTCGCTACCAATCCCTAATGCACCCACTGAAGCTCTCCACGAGCATTTTGCCTTTGAAAAACCCTGTCCCATGCATATTATTCTGAATTAAAACATCTCTGCCAACGCCAAGAGCCACTAAAAGCAGGTTTCACCTACTGCCAAGAGGCAGAAAGAGGGGAAGAGTTAAGGAATAATACAAAAAGTTGGCAGCTTACACTTGCTCAGCTTGCTTGTGCATCTCATTGTCATTTCCTGTATTAAAACAAAGGAAAAAAGGTTTGGTTTCAACACTTGGAGAATGTTTCTGCTGCACGTTTTACACGGAATTTATCCAGTGTTTTGTGTTGCTGGGGCTGTAATTCCAATCCCCCAACCATCCTCTCTTCAGCTTTTCTGAGCTCAGTTCGGTTTCAAGATAACCCTAAGGACTGACTTCATCAATAAACTCCTCCAGCCATTTAAAATACATAAGAAAATGTATTTTTTTAAATTTTTACATGGCTTGTTTTTATTTGGGAATGCAGCTATTATAACTCATTATACAGAGGATAAAAGATAGAAGTGAAAGAATTTTCTTTATCCTTTTAAAAACTCTCAGTTACTCGACAACTCAGTTTGAATTATTGTTTTTTTGGAGACTTTTTTTTTTATAAATCCACACGGAACATGCATTTAAATATTTGTTTCATACATTAAAAAGGATCTGCACATTGAAATCAGTCAGATTTCATGTTTAACGCTGAGATCTGAGATTTTATGTGCAACCCTCAGCTCTGACAGATTTTACCCACAAAAATCTGCTGTGATTTCATGCACTGCTTACAGAATCCACCACCCCACAGCCTGATGCTTACGAAGGAAACAAAGCTTTTAATTGCTCCGAATTTTCACGGAATCAGAAATAATCACTTGAATTTACTTACCCAGGAAAGGAACGTGAGTGGCTCCAAAAAAATAGGTCCTTGAACAAGCCAGAGGTCCCTTTGGAGACACACACTGCACTACCTAGCAGCCAGTATTAACGAGATACAAAAGACATCAGCAAAACAAATGGGAGCAGTAATTCACAATTAACTACGTTCCCCTTTAAGCCTTCTAAGCACTGACAGACTACAGGAGGTTACGACACAGACGGAACCGGATTGTGAAAAAGCAACTTACGTTTTTTTTTTTTCAAAGGTCTATTTCACTTTTGACTTGACCTGAATGGTTGAAAGACTTTGGAAAGGAGATGAGCTCTGACTCGTGTTTTCAATTTCCTATGCCAACTGCTCTTTTCATGGAGAGGAAAGTGTGTCAGGTTCCCATAACTACGCTGGACCTTGGTCTTATTTACTATTTTCATGACACCCTATTAAAACAGTATCACCTGTACCTGTAAATAAACCACCTTTTTAAGAACAGCATCAGAATCCAACAGACGGGGCAAGCACATCAGAATAACACGGTCCTTGCGTTTTTCAGAGGTAACAAGGGAAGGAAAGACAGGATTCAAAGTGGTTGTTTTGTTTTTTTTTACAGAAATAAGTGTTAAGAGCAGCAAATGGAGGATGAGATTTTCACCAGGATGCAAAACCACTCCTTCCTCAGGCCCGGAAGCCCCACGTTCATCCATCCCTGAGGCAGCTGCACATGAAATGTGGACAAGCTCATGAACTCATGGCCTCACTCATGCTCTCACTCCACCACAGCCTGCGCTCAGCCACATCCACCTGCTCAGGGCTCACACCACTCCCAGAGCCCCTGGAGGCTGCAGGGAGCTCTCTGCACACTCTACCTCTTCTCTCCTCCTTCGTTGCCTTCTGGAGCCACCCAGGCCCCTCCAGCCAGAGGATCCCAAATCCCTGGGGTCGCCAGCGCGGGCACGGCCCCGGCGCCGCCACAAATGTTGGACCTCTGGACCATGTGGAGCCCCTGGAGCTCAGCAAATGTTTAACAACCCAGCTTTTACTTGGAAATGGAAACAAGTTAATCTTTGAAACTTCAGCAGAACATTCCTACAACACTGAAAAGGTCTTTGCATGAGTTTGGTCAACAGCTGCCCAGCACGCGCCGGAATTCGGATACGCCTCAGTATCACAGGTTTATTCACAAAGGTGTTATCCAAAAAAAAGTGGCTTTTTGTTTCAAGAAATGGCTAAATAAATGGGATTAAAATAGAGTCTGTGTGCCACAGGTAGGGTTTTCACTTTGAGGCCGAGACACACATCCTCACAAACAGGATTCCAGCATTTCCCTCTCCCCCTCCCACTTACAGCACCAGTTGTCTCTTCTCAGAGAATAAATTAATTTAACTCATTTAGCAGACCCTAATTAAGAACCCTGTATTGTTTAACTTGCAAAAAGAAATTTATTCCTTAAACTAATGGATTGCTAAGGTGCTTGATGTTAAGAAGAATTCAATATTTAACTCATGGAAGATAAGCACAACAAATAAACGAAGAAAAAGAGAATACATTAAAAAAATCTCAGATAACTTCTCCAAAGCCTTACCATGTGCTTGGCAGTGCTTCCACCAGGGCCAGTGTTTCGAACCAGATGTCCTTCAGATGGGAAATTAAAGTTGCCAGAGTTCAAGTTTTCCTTGGTGGAGTGGCTGCCAAAGAGGACAAAGGGCTGCCGGCTCGGGCTGAGGACGAGACAGGGAATCAGCACCAAAATATTTGCAGGAAGTTTACAAATAACAAAAGAAAAATCAAAGCTTTCAAGTGGGATGAATTTATCATTCCAAGAGTAGGATGAAAAGAATTTACTGAAGTTTCACAGTGAAACAACCAAGTTTTAAAGGAAAAGCCTACTTGCATTAAGATGATTTCTTTGAGATACAACAAACTTATCTCAAGGTTGCTCCCAAATGCTCTCAGAAGATTCTTTTCTCTTAGACTGCCTTGAAAAGCTGCTTAGTTGAAAATTCACCATCCTGAAAAAGCCTGAAATGGCCGTGTTGGGAACAAACAGAATTGTTTTGGGTTCAGTTCTGGCTTTGGGCCCAAAGCTGGAGAGCTCAAGGATTTTCTTTTCAACAGAGGATGCTGAGAGAAATAAAGGGCACTGAACTCCTCTGGTTTATCCCAAAACCAGGAGAATGTGCAGAGAGATTCAAGAAGCTGAACAAACCTTGATGAGCTCAAAACACCCCAACATGGATTTTGCAACACAGCCTTCACTAAACACCAATTTTCAGTTAAAATTTAGAATTCTCTCATAGAATCACAGAATGGTTTGGGTTGGGAGGGACTTTGAAGATCATCCTGTTCCATCCCAAAGCCATAGGCAGAGACATTTTCCATAATCCAAGGTTGTTCCAAGCCCCACCAACTTTCCCAGGGATGGAACTCATCATAAAGCACAAAATTTCATGGTGTAAGTAAGAAAAACAGCATTAAACCCTGTGAAAATTCAGCTGGAAGTGCCTTTGCATGAGGTTTGGTTTTTTCAGGATGAGATGGGATACAATGAGATGATGCCAAAAGGAATTTTATTCATTATGGCATCAGGGATGTGGAAATAAAATATTGAGGGAGCAGAGAGAGCAGAGGGAATAATGAGTGATAAATACCTGTTATCTGTTATATGGCTGGAGATCATGCCATGGCTGAAATAACTTCTGAAGGGCTGGGAAGAATTGAAAAAAAAACCAGAATTTATTAAGATGTACATGAATAAAAGTGTGAAATTATCCTATCATTAATTAAACCTGAATTATCCTTCTCAAAGGAAACTCCTGAAGCCTCAAAAAAATCCTTTTAAGCTCCATAAAGAAACATAAACAGCACTAAATCTCTTATATTATTAAATTATTGAATGGTTTGGGTTGGGAGGGATCTTAAAGCCCATTTAGTTCCAAACTCCTGCCATGGGAAGGGACATCTTCCACTATCCCAGAGGAAGCAACAAAATGTTTCAAGAAAGCATTAAAATGCTTCAAAATCCATCCAAAAAGCAACAAAATCCATCCAAAAAGCAGCAAAATCCATCCAAAAAGCAGCAAAATCCATCCAAAAAGCAACAAAATGGTTCAGAATGTATCAAAAAAGAAAAAAAAAAAAAGCTTCAAAATGTAACAAAAAAGGATCAAAATGCTTCAAAAAAGCAACAAAATGCTTCAAAATTTATCAAAAGAGCAACAAAATCCATCAAAAAAGCAACAAAATGCTTCAAAAAAGCAACAAAAATCAACAAAATATATCAAAAAAGAAACAAAATCTATCAAAAAAGCAACAAATCCATAAAAAAAGCAACAAAATGGTTCAAAATTTATCAAAGAAGCAACAAATCCATTAAAAAAGCAACAAAATGCTTCAAAATTTATCAAAAAAGCAACAAAATGCTTCAAAAAAGCAACAAAATTCTTCAAAATTTATCAGAAAAGCAACAATATGGTTCAAAATTTATCAAAACAGCGACAAAATGCTTCAAAAAAGCATTAAAATTTATCAAAAAAGCAGCAAAATGCTTCAAAATGCTTAAAAAAAGCAACAAAATCCATCAAAAAAGCAATAAAATGCTCCAAAATCCATCAAAAAAGTAACAAAATGCTTCAACATTTATCAAAAAAGGAACAAAATCCATCAAAAAAGTAACAAAATGCTTCAAAATTCACCAAAAAAAGCATCAAAATGCTTCAAAATTTTTCAAAAAAGCAACAAAATCCATCAAAAAAGCAACAAAATGCTTCAAAATTTATCAAAAAGGCAACAAAATCCATCAAAAAAGCAACAAAATGCTTCAAAATTTTTCAAAAAAGCAACAAAATCCATCAAAAAAGCAACAAAATGCTTCAAAAACCAACAAATTATATCAAAAAAGAACCAAAATGCATCAAAAAAGAAACAAAATTCATCAAAATTTATCAAAAAAGCAACAAAATCCATCAAAAAAGCAACAAAAATGCATCAAAAAAGAACCAAAATGCATCAAAAAAGAACCAAAATCCATCAAAAAAGAACCAAAATCCATCAAAAAAGAACCAAAATCCATCAAAAAAGAACCAAAATCCATCAAAAAAGCAACAAAATCCATCAAATTGCATCATAAAAACAACAAACACCCCCAGAAATCAGGCCTGTTTTCTCCCCTTGCCCTGTGCTACCCCCTCAGAGTTACGTCTGAGCTTTGAGATGTGCAAATTCAACTCCTTAAGCCCTGCACATTCCAAATTCCAGTCAAATCAGAATTAATCTACCTGCAAATAGCTCTTGTGCAGATATAAATTGAATTATCAGTGAGCAAACACTGCATTAGCCCAGCAAATCCTGAACCATCATACCACAGATTTTTAAGGTGGGTGGTGGCTTCAAAAAAAAAATCCAAACTATTCCTTTTTACTTCTCAAAGATGAAAGGTGAGATGGGATAGAAAGGGGAAAAACAAAACCAAAATAATGCTGAATAATTGTTCCTTTGTCATGAATGGCAGCAGGGTTTTCAAGGATTGCTGAAGCAGCCTTACCTCCCCTGCCTGAGATTCTGAGAGTTCCAGGATGAAGGGGATTTCAGTGTCAAAATTAGCAAAGAAGTTGGTCCACTGGTGCTCAAAAATCTTTAAATCCTAGGAGGAAAGGAAAAGAAATGAAGGCAAAAGTGACATTTCATTGGAGTACAGCCCCATGAGATAATAAACTCGAGAAAATAAATCTATTTTAGAAGATAAAGATGTTCTTGCTGAGTTTCAGGATGGTTTTTTGTTTATGTTTCTTTTCTTTCAGTCAGTTTAACAACAACTTCCAGGCTGCAAAATTTAAATTATGATCAACAGGTCTGCTCAAACAAACCCCAAACATGAATCTCCCTTCCACACAGAGAGGGGGAAGTGAAATATCAAAGAGTGATTATTCAGACTGAGAGTTTTGTACAAACTCTGTGACATTTTAATCTTCATTACAGCAGCTGATTAAACAACCAAATTGGTGTGAACTATTAATGTTTTATTAATAAATGATAATCACTGCTGAATTTGCTATGTATTAAATTGCTGTGAAGCAAGAAACAGATAAAAAATTATCAATACCAATAATTATAAAATATATATATAATTAAGTTATAAATACTAATATTTATATCATGAGATAATAAACTCGAGAAAATAAATCTATTTTAGAAGATAAGGATGTTCTTGCTGGGTTTCAGGGTGGTTTTTTGTTTATGTTTCTTTTCTTTCAGTCAGTTTAACAACAATTTCCAGGCTGCAAAATTTAAATTATAATGAACAGGTCTGCTCAAACAAACCCCAAATATGAATCTCCCTTCCACACAGAGAGGGGGAAGTGAAATATCAAAGAGTGATTATTTAGACTGAGAGTTTTGTACAAACTCTTGTGACATTTTAATCTGCATTACAGCAGCTGGTTAAACAACCAAATTGGTGTGAACTATTAATGTTTTATTAATAAATGATAATCACTGATTAATCTGCTAGGTATTAAATTGCTGTGAAGCAAGAAACAGATAAAAATTAATACCAATAATTATAAAATATAAATATAATTAAGTTATAAATACTAATATTTATATCATGAGATAATAAGCTTGAGAAAATAAATCTATTTTAGAAGATAAGGATGTTCTTGCTGAGTTTCAGGATGGTTTTTTGTTTATGTTTCTTTTCTTTCAGTCAGTTTAACAACAACTTCCAGGCTGCAAAATTTAAATTATGATCAACAGGTCTGCTCAAACAAACCCCAAATATGAATCTCACTTCCACACAGAGATGGGGAAGTGAAATATCAAAGAGTGATTATTCAGACTGAGAGTTTTGTACAGACTCTGTGACATTTTAATCTTCATTACAGCAGCTGATTAAACAACCAAATTGGTGTGAACTATTAATGTTTTATTAATAAATGATAATCACTGATGAATCTCCTATGTATTAAATTGCTGTGAAGCAAGAAACAGATAAAAAATTAATCAATACCAATAATTCTAAAATATAAATATTATTAAATTATAAAGACTTTATAATTTATACATTTATAATTATAAATTATAATTTATAATTTATCATGCTTTGTCCTCTAGCTCTGAGATCAGAGCATTAATGTCAGAATCACTTCCCACTGATTTTATTTCCCAAAGCATCAGAGCAGCCACTGAGTGTCACTGTTCCCCATTTAAAGGAGCTACAAAATATCTGAAAACTGCTTTTTTTCCTCCTGGAAGAATGGTTGGGTGTTAAAGGAGATTTTAAAGGAGATTTTTTTTCAACTCTCCTTGCTGCAAAATGAGGATAAACACACAAAAAACACAGAAATTTCATGTATTCTGTACGTGGTTTGATGGCATGAAGAAAACTTTAAGGAGATTTTCACATAAATTAAGAAATTCAAGGAAACCAAGCAGGTTATTTTAGTGTTTTGCAGAGTTTTTGGTAGATTTAAGGAATGGAAATAAACCCTGCAAGCAGCAGCAGGCAGAGCCTGTAGATTGAACTCATAAATTTAATTAAAACCAAACAAAATCATCACATTTTGACTCAGAACATTTCACCTGAATTACCTCAAAGAGCAAATCCTCCAAGGACACAGGATCCATTTTGCTGTAGGTCCTCCACAAATCAACACTGACATCCATTAACTGCAAGAGATTTGAACACATTGCTGGGAAAAACTCCACAAAAAAAGGCCACAGGATCAGGTTTAAGCTGAGACAGCCTTGGGGAACACTGGCCTAACAGAGCTCCTGAATTCTGATTACACAGAGATTTTTATTCTCATTTCACCAGTATTTTTTTTCTGATTTTACCAATATTTTTATTCTGATTTCACCAATATTCTTAGTCTGATTTCACCAATATTCTTCATCTGATTTCACCAATATTCTTCATCTGATTTCACCAATACTCTTATTTTGATTTTACAGATATTTTTATTCTGATGTCACAATTATTCTGATTTCACCAATATTCTTATTCTGATTTCACAGATATTTTTATTCTGATTTCACAGATATTTTTATTCTGATTTCACCCATATTTTTATTCTGATTTCACCCATATTTTTATTCTGATTTCACCCATATTTTTATTCTGATTTCACCCATATTTTTATTCTGATTTCACCCATATTCTTATTCTGATTTCACCACTATTTCTATTCTGGTTTCCCAAATATTTTTATTATCTCACAGATCTTTTTATTCTGATCTCACCAATATTTCTATTCTGATCTCACCAACATTCTTATTTTGATTTCACAGACATTTTTATTCTGATTTCACTGATATTCTTATCCTGATTTCACAAATATTCTTATTCTGATTTCACAAATATTCTTATTCTGATCTCACCCATATTCTTATTCTGATTTCACCACTATTTCTATTCTGGTTTCCCAAATATTTTTATTATTATCTCACAGATCTTTTTATTCTGATTCCACCAAAATCTTTATTCTGATTTCACCAACATTCTTATTCTGATTTCACCAATATTTTTACTCTCTTACAAAAGACCTGACCAGGTAGAGATTCATCTCCTCCAGTGAGGGTTTGAACTCTGTGCAAAGCTTTTTTTGCCTCCTCCAAACAAATCATTTCACAAAGTTTTTCAATTTAACAGCAAAGAACTGCCTGAGCTGCTGCAGGCAAAAGGGCAAGATGAGTTTTGTGAGTTGAGGCAGCCAAGAGCAGATTCCAGGCTTACTCATCCTGAGCACCAGCCAATTCTTGCTCCAAGCTGATTTAAATTTAGGCTAAGACAGTTAAATTTTGCAGGATTTTCTTCCAAGCAGCAGGATGATGAATATGACACTAAAATCAAAAATATATTCTTAAGGGACACTTGGATCTGAATTATTCTGAATTTACAGGGCTCTCCACCACCCATTTAATTAAAAATGCAGCACTGGTTGGAATTTTCTCAACTCACTGCTTTCCAGTTATTCCAGGTATTCATGTAATGAGGAATGTCAGTAATGATTTCCCAGACCTCACTTTATAAATACAGTAAATTAGCTGGATTACAGCATCTTGAGCAACTCTGATTTCTGCAGTGAAAGAGCAACTGCCTTGAAAAAACTGAGGGGGGAAAAAAATCCTCAATTATCATCTTTCAATTGTATTCATATCTAAGAGAACACACAGCAGAGGGAAAATCTCAAGGGGAAAACCCGAGCTCAAAAATGGACCAAAAACTCCCCTTTTAATAATGGCAGAAGAATTAATTTATAGATTAATTACAGTGCTCCCAAATGCACCTCCCTCCCAACCTGGCTTCCTCCCCCACACAAACACTCACAGAAAAAATTCAGAATGTCACTTCCCACTTGAAATCCCCTCGTGATTTCAAGGAGGAAGCAAGAACTCCAGCTGGAGCTGCCTGGACTGCTCTTCAAAAGAATTTTCCCTGCTCCTTTTGAAGTATTTAGGAGTGTTTGGAGACAGTATCAGCTCCCTGGATCACACAGGAGAGGTTCTGGCTGTGCCACAGTGGCTCAACATTTTCTTTTTCAGAGCCTCTACAGATTTGTGAAATGAACTGAGGTAATTAGAAGGCAATTAAAGACCCAAACAGCTCCTGAATTGTCAGTGAAATGTTCATTGATTGATTTCAGACTTCAAGAAGGGCTATTGGCTGCCCTCCCTGAAGATGCTCATCTGTTTGCACTCTGTGTTTAATGGTTTGGGCACCACGAGGTGTTAAGAGATGGAATGAAAAAAGCCCTGAAGAAAGGAAGCAGTGGAAAGAGAAGAGAGCTCAGAAAGGCACAGGAACTCACAGAACAGATTTCTGAGCAATCATGTACAATTCTAGATAGGATGAGACTTTAACAATGGCACTATTAATTGTTTGGGGGTTTTCCAGCTATCAGGAGTCAGACAAAAGCCCACAAAAGTGGCTGTAAAAATAGAGGAGTGATCAGAAAAATGGGACATCTGCAAAATGAAATCAAAGAAGCTTTAAACAAGTACAGAAATATAAAGCTGTCTCCTGAAAATGCAGTTTGTAATTAATAAATGGGCCAATCAATGACACAAGCTGCTCAGAGTGGAACAGCAAATCATTATTAAATATAGGAGCAATTAAATCCTGATTGTTGCCCTATTCAGCAGGGTATGATGACCCATGAGTATAAAATGTCAGGGAGAGAAGGAGATGCATCTCTTCAGTCAAAACCAGGGACCCAAGAAATACTTCTGATTTCCTGAGCTCATCTCAAGGTGTTTGTCACCAACCAGCTCCTCCTGCTCTGCTCTTGAAGATCCAGATCCCATCTAAAAAATTTGGGGAAAAGGGGGGAGGGAAAAAAAGGGGGGAGGGAAAAAAAGGGGGGAGGAAAAAAAAGGGGGGAGGGGAAAAAAAGGGGGGAGGGGAAAAAAAGGGGGGAGGGGAAAAAAGGGGGGAGGAAGAAAAAAGGGGGAGGAAAAGGATCCCAAAAAACTTCATCCAATTTAGCAGCCCACTCAAGGAGTGAGTCAGGACCACATCACCTCAAGAAGTGCTTTCCAAACAGAAGAATCTCCTGAGTAAGTCGTGCTTCAGAAAGGAAATGAGGAAGGGGAGCACTCACTTCGTATTTCATGGTGAAGAAGCCGTCGCCCCCGATGCCCTCGAGAGCGAAGGCCTGCACGATCGGCCACTTCTCCACGATGAACATGTCAAAGATCTGCAGGTGGCCTGCAAAGCAAGCACAGCAACGCTCCCTCACCAATCCTGCCACCTCAGCTCCTCTCTGAGCTCTTGGGATTCACAGAGGGTCTCAATAGTCCCATCTTTGTACAGCTGGAAAGTGGTTTTTGTGCAGGTGGTGATTTTAGGAGCTCCTCTGCACCCTAAATTTTGTGCCTTTTTTTCAGGATGTTCCACATCGCCCTGCAAACTTCATTACAAGCTGATCAACAATTAAAATTCAAGATAATAAGCAGGGAGCTTTGCTTACTGCAGCTCCTCAAATAGTTGGCCTTAAGTAAAATACTGTCAACATCACAGAATCCCAGAATGGTTTGGGTTGGAAGGGACCTTAAATCCCATCCCATTCCACCCCCTTCCACTATCCCAGGCTGCTCCAAGCCCCATCCAGCCTGGCCTTGGACAATTCCAGGGGCAACCACAGCTTTTCTGGGCAACCTCTCCACCCTCACAGGGAGGAATTTCTTCCATCATCCCCATTTAATCAGAATTTTAAGTTGAAGGAGAGCAAAACTCTTCCCCCATGAGCCATTAATGACTTTCCAGGCAGAGTCAGAGCATATCAGCCTCCCCTAAGGGAAGCAATAAAGAATTAATAATAAAAAAAGAAATCAAGATTACAGTGCTGGGGCTCAAGGCTGGCTCCAGATCCCAACAGGAAGCCGTGCAGGGCAGGTTTTTTTTTCAGTACTAAAAAAGGCAACTCACATAAAGGAATGTTTATTCTTCCCTTGCATAAAGAAGGATTTATCTGGAGCTTCCATGGGAACAGAGAACTTCTGTAGCAGTTCAAGATGCTGCTCTGAATGCAAATCATTTCTCTGCCTCACGCTGGGGGCATTCACTCCCCACATGAACCCTGAGGGCTTCCAGTGCTCAGAAAGGAATCAACTCTTAAGGAAAAAGAAGCTAAAAGGAAACTGTTGACTTACTAATCCTTATTTCTCTCCCTAAGGCAAGGAAATCTTCATTCCTTGAAGTTGCAGGGTGCAAAACACTTCCAGAGTGAGCCCAAAGCAGCCTACCTTGGCAGCTGTAGGGGATCCCGATGCGGCTGCAATCCCGGACCATGTCCACAAAGCTGGAAATCTTGAATTCCTCTGCAGCTTCTTCATCTTCATACTGCAAGAAAGCATTTAAAATCAAACTGGATTAGGCATGCCCTGGTTTGATTGGTAGGGAAGAGAAGATGCAGCATGTAAAGCATTAAAATATCACCTACAGCTCCAGAAGATCAGGAACCTCTTTATGCTCTGTATTTTGGAAATCCCATCGTGGCAGGGATGTACTCAAGACAATGGAAATTGAAAAGAATTAAACTTCAGAGCAAGATTTTCAATAATGATAGATGAAGGCATAATTATAAAGTTTATTTTCAGCTTTCAGTGAAGTCTTTCAACATCTAGATTTGAAATTAGAAGTTATTTCGAGGATACCAAAGGATGTGCCACGAAAAACGTGTCACTGAGGGGAAAAAAATTAAAATAAGATACTGTATCACCAGCTAAGCAACACTGAGCAAGGCAAATCAATGACAGAATAAGCCTCAGGTCACAGATTAGGCAATGAGAACCAGTTTTGGTCTGAGGGAGAGGTGAACTGCAGGAAAAGGAGGCAAGAAGAAGAGAAACCCTCACACAACCCTGTCTGAACTGAAGACTTCAGCAGAGCAAATATCCTAACTCAGAAAAGCACAAAAACCAGGCTGAAGGGACAAATCACACTCAAATCATTTTAGAACAGAACACGAACCTGAAAACACACTGACTTTGACCTGAAAAGCAGTTTAGCAGCAAGTCTGGAACCAACAGGTCGAGCCCTGCTGGCTCCTTCAAGAGCCACTTGTTTTCTGGAGCAGGATCAGAAGGCAGAGGTGTTTTGCCTATTTTATTTTATTTTATTTTTTATGTGCAGTGCTCTGAGCTTCTTATCAAGGCAAATTACATGATGATGAGCTTTTTGTGAGCTTCAGGGTACACCCAACACATTTATTTTGAGAACAAGTTCTTTTAAGGCAAGCCTGGATTTAAGATGCAGCCCCAGCTCCTCCGTGGTGAGTTCCTTCTTCAATCCCAGGAAACCAGATCAAAGTTGCAGCTCAAAGGCAAGCCCCAAACAACTGCCAGATTCTCAGCACTTAAGAAATGCCATTGGAATAAAGAATTTGGGTTTTGGCAGGGTGCTAAAGGTTTGCTCACAATCTGCTGTTGAAGGGATAAATAGAGCCGGTTGAACTGTGACAGCCCAGAATTTTCTACAGCAAATTTCAGGGTTTGATCCTATTTGGCCACTTTGAACAAAGGGATTTTTCTCCTCAATAATCAGAATATTCTTTCTAATTCCTCTGATCTAGTTAAAACAAGTAGGAAGGAAAAGAATGAATGAGAAGCTCTGTGTTTTGCCAGAGCCAGGTACAGCACTTCCTTATTTATTTCTAACATTCTCACACTTTCTCGGTTTCATTTTTATGAAGTTATTTCTATCACTAAATAAAGTACTTAAAAGCCACTGCAGGCAATTCTCCTGTAAACAGGATGCACTTAAAGCCTGACACTGCAAGGTTTTGTTTTGTCTTTCAGCTGTAATGTAGGAAACTGGAAATTCTTATACATTGGGAACGTGACTGGAAGTGCTCAGCTCACTCACACCAAACAGCAATGAAATGAAACTGTATTTTCAGCTTTCAAAACCAAACCTTTCCCCTCATTTCCACAAAGAACCAGGTTCACCTTGCCAGTTCCATCATTATTTCAAGCCAACACTGTGTGATTAAGGTTCCTGCTTACCATGATAAATCATATCAAAGCCCATAAGCAGATGAAGCTTAAAATTCAACAGCTGAGATTGCAGTTGCACTGGCAAACGTGTGCTAAGAACTGCTCTGCTCCTGATTCCCAAGTGCCTGTGTTTTCCCAGCATCAGCTTTGCCCTTTCAGCAGGGGTTTTGGCAACAGGAAAGCCTTGTGAAGCCAGGTTTTAAGTTTTGCCAGGGCATGTTTTAACCTGGAGCTCAGCTGTTCTATCCTAACAAGAATTATCCCTCTGTGCTGCACTGCTGGAAGTGTATCCACAACAAGTTTTGGGATGCACGGATAAAGTGGTTATAAAGTGGGATGGAACACTTGTCCCACAAGGAGAGATCCTGTCTTGCTCAATATCTGCACCTCAAACCCACCAAAATATCACTGAGATGGTGAAATCTTGATTTAAAACAAGAAAGGTTTGGGTTTGACAAAAGGAAATACTTTTTTCAGCAGGAGGGCAGTGAGGAAATGGAGCAGGCAGCAGAGGTTCTGCAATCATCATCCCTGGATGCTTTCAACATCCAGCTGCAAACAGACCTTGAATAACCTGATCTGATCTCACCACTGGAGCAGGAGGTTGGGCAAGATCATCTCCAGAGGTCCATTGTAACCTGAATTATTTCCTAATTCTGTGATCTAAGCTATCAACCAGGCACATAAAAACACAATCAGTCTGTTTTAAACCCCATCACTTGCAAGCTGGAAACTCAAGGGAATAAAAGGTTTCTCTCCCTGACTTTCCCATTCATTTTTCCACTGGCTTCACCCACCAACATCACAGGCTCCAAACCCACTCCCTGCAGAATTCAGCATCATTCTAATTTAGAAAAGGAACTACACAGAACTCAATGGAGGAAGAAGCATTTCCAGTCCAAACTGGAATGAAAAGGTTCTTATTCTACACCCAGACAAAGAGTATTTTCATTTTTCACTCCTCTAAAAATACATCACAACAACAAACAGACTTTTTTCTAAAATACTTTGAATTTAAATTCAAGATGGAACTCACATCATTCATGGGATGCAGTGGAAGTGAGGTTAATAGTTAAAACGAAAATACTAAATGAAGTTTCTTGATTTTAAATTGCTTACTAAGCCCACCTTTTCAAATATCCTAAAACCACTGGCAAGAAATGCCAACACTGCTCTGGCAGCAAACAAGGCTGACGTGGGAAATCTCAGTGTTGACTGTGATATTTGATTCACATTCTGCATTTCTCACAACCCACGGTTTTTTCCTCATTAAAAGATCACTGACTCAGGTCAAAACAATAGCAATTAGTGGGAGAGAGGAGCAATTTGTCTTCACGCTCCAGCAAATAAAAGTATTGACAACAGATTCTTCCAGCACACTTTAGCAACTGATTAATACCCAGATAAACACACAGATCACTCCCCTGCTGAGGAGGAAAGGAAAAAAAATGCTTCTGGAAAGAATTTGGGGGAAAAAAAAGTTTCACTTTAGGGATCAGTTCATTAACAAGTTCATTAGCAACTCTTGTCTGCATTCATTTTTCACTTACCTCATTTTCAGTCAGACAGTGGAAATGCAAGTTCCTCCAGTGTGCCACATAGGGCAAAAGATGATTGTAATTCACAGGGTTGCAGTACAGATGAACACTGTCAGGTTTTATTAATATGATTATATCTGCAACAAGCAGGACAAATATTCCAACGTCAGGATTTCACACACCAAAGAAAAAAAAAAAACTGAACAGAAAACATTTTTTGTATCAAGTGCCTCATTAAAAAAGAAAACCACAGTGCAATTCTTGATTTCTTTTAAACAAGCAGAAGGAACAGTTGGCAGCCACATGCAGCTCCGAGCACAAGAGCTCTTGTTCCTGTTCCAGCCAAGTGTGGGGTCATTCCCAAGTCTTGCACAGAACTTGCATCAGCCTGTCCTTTGTGCAGCCAGGAGGGTCAGGATGAGACTCCCAGAGCTCTAAAAACTCCAGCTGCTCTTGCCTGACGTTACATCAGAGGTGCTCCAACTAAAAATTACCACCACCACAGCCTATGGGGGAGATAGCCAGGAGTTTCATGCAAAGAAGGGAATAAGAAGCTGGGATCACAGGGATTGGCCAATTTCCAAGTATGACAAAGGTGAGTGGATGTGGTGAAGGAAAAAAGAGCTCAAAGTGCTTTGGGAGTGCAGAGGTGTGACCAGACAATGATTAATAACATGTACATACACACACCGACTGAACTAATGGGCTGTAATTGGGTGAGTTTACAACATTGGAGGTAATTTGTGGAGCATAAAACATGTGAAATGTATCTTTTAATGTTTAAAAATGAGGTCAGCAGTGTTTTTAAGAAGATATTTTCCGGTATATTCAGACAACTTAAGACTTAATGACCTTTTTTTCTTTTTTAATTTATCCCTTTCTCTGCTCATCTTCAACCCAGAAGAGGTAAAAACGTGCAGAACATTACTCACCATCCAGAACTTCCTCAGGAAAGCCTGTCCTTTCAAAGTCGTTGTTGTTCTGGTTGTACAAACCAAAGAGCAGATAATTTGCCAGCTCCCTGCAGCCTTCATTGTATCGACTGTCTATCCCTGCAAAAGCAAAACACGGCAATTGCTGTGTGTCCTAACACCTCAAAAGTTGCTTTTCTTCTTCCCCAATTGATTCAACTTTAAAGCAGGAGTAGGAACTCAACTCTCCACTTGAACACACTGGGTAGGGAAAAAAGGAGTTTTTGAAAGATTTACTCTTTCAACCTATTCCTTAAAAAAATGTAAATGTCTTGTTTTGTGCAGCTCTCTGCATCCAAAATTCCGTTTTGTCTGCTAATTCAAACATCTGTCTGGATGCAGGATGCATTCTAATTAATATGTTCTTGATTGAAGCTTCCTAACAAACTAATCCCGTGACCCAAATCTCCTGCTTTGGAATACATGATTAAACATTATCTTATCAGTGTTACAGAGCAAGGCCTGAGTCACCAGAGAGCCACTGCAGACTGCTGGCAAATTGTGAAAAGATGTTCTGACAAAACATGTGGGGCACAAAGAGCTTTCCAAGGAAACCTTCCCTGGTCTGTGAGAAAATTGAATGAAAACAACTGAAAATCTGGAGCATGAAGAGATAAAAGATAAATACAAGAAGAAAGGAATGAGATTTTAAAAGTAGTTTAATCTCTCTGGATGACAAACACAGTTATAATTCATATTTCTACTGTAATAAATTTAGCTTTGTCAAGAAAGTAAAGCTGTACATAAAGCAGCATCCTTGCCATCCACATTTCACAGAGGTCACCAGTCCTGGCTGCCAAAAAATTCCTCTAAAGGCAAGTTTTCCAACCAAGTTATATCAGGATGCAGTGGAATGGTTGCCAGCACATTAGGATTTGTTACATTAGGATACAGTGGAATGGCTGCCAACAAATTAGGATTTGTTACCACTGCTGAAGGAGAGAGAGATCAGGACTTTGATAATGTAAAAACACAGCCTGAACATCTGAGTATCAGGACTTAAATTGGAAACCAAACCAGTCAAGAGTCACCTGAACTTGGCAAAAATTACAACAAACCTCAGGTTCTTCTATTTATGCTCCTTTTTCATGTTCTGTTTCAGCTTTAAAGTGCTGGATGCTGTGTCTGCATGCAGCTGCTGAATCCCACATCTTAAGAAACTCCTTGTTTGCTCAGTAACTTTGGGGAGCTCCCATGTATTCCAGAGTAGCTGATATCTGGTGGAAAACTGCCTCACATCAGTCCCAGCTTTCTCAGCCCTCAAAAAATCTTTCCATTTCCATAATTTCCATAATGCCACCATCTTTGAATCCTCATTCTCCTGCTCTTTCTGACCCCTCATTCACGTGTCCCTCTATTTTGTTTACATTTGCAGCCCCTCCAATATAATCTGGAATTCAATGGGACTCAAAACACAAACATTGCTGCCAAAGCCTTTGTGTCTAGGTGGGATTTTAATTACAACCAAGTGGAGACTCCCTTCTTTCAGGAAGAAACCATCCCATTGTTTTAGGGAACTCCATTTCAATGTAATCAGTCTCCTTGGAATGAGCTGCAGCCTTGAAAAGTGAGCACACACAATGTCCTGAAGATAATCTGTTTTACTGATTACTTGGTTCTGAAGGCTGGCAGAGGAGCAATAATCTGGCACACACAGCCTGGGAGAGCTGGGAATGTCCAGCATTGAGAAGAGAGGGCTCCAGAAGGACCTCAGAGCTGCTAAAGGGGCTCCAGGAGAGCTGGAAAGGGACTTGGGACAAAGGATGGAGGGATAGGACACAGGGAATGGCTTCCCACTGGGAAAGGGGAGATTGGGCTGGGATTTTTGGAAGGAATTCCTGGTTGTGAGGGTGGGGAGGCCCTGGGACAGGGTGCTCAGAGAAGCTCTGGCTGCCCCTGGATCCCTGGAAGTGTCAAAGACCAGGTTGGACAGGGTTTGGAGTAACCTGGAGTAATGGAAGGTGTCCCTATCCAGGGAACAGAGTCAGAACTACATAATCTTTAAGGTCTCTTCCAATCTAAACCATTCCATGATCCTGTGATTCTAATTTCTGGAAGATCAGAAGAAAAATGAGAAACTGCCCTCATTAAAAAAAAAAAAAAAAGAAAGAAAACAAATATGATGTCAGCATCACTTGAAGAGTTTGAGATTTTATCTGGGTACAGCAGCTTCAGGCAGGGAAGATCTTCCAAGGCAAACTCCAAACCCCTGCTTTTTCAGTTAATGACAGAAGGAAGGGAAGAGAAAACAAAAAAGATGTTAAGGGAGGACAGCTGATAAAAACAGAGAACAATAATAAATAATAATAAATGTTCTCTTATAATAGAGAACATCAGTGAATTTACAGCTTTCAGAGCACTGACAGGCACGCAGGGAAGGCACTAGTTTAACATAAAACCATGAATTCTACAGAACATTTGGGGTTTGGGGTTTGCTTGAGCCTTTCAAGTATCCTATCCAGACAGGAGCTTTCACACGGAGGTTTTGGTGCTATTCCACAGAAACACACGGAGTTAAAGGAACAGATAGAGTTAGCAGAAAACAAACAGGAAATGAAACAATGACCAAGATAAGATACCCCCCGAGAGCATATCAGGAATCCTCGGCGGAACAATGGGCAAGGCCATTCATTAGGAAAGCCCCGACGCCTGTCTCCAGCTGAGCTGGGAGTTTGGTGACTCCCCCGCCTGTTCCCAACTCATCCCCGGGGTGTGGGCACACAATGAGTCAGTCTGAGCTCCGAGGAGCTGCTCCTGCTCCTCAAACAGGGCTCAGCTGCCTCTCAGAGAGCCCATTCAGTTTGTTCAATTGGCAGAAAACGTTCTGGTCAAATCCAGAGGGGGAAATCTGTGTGCTCGGGATGATGAAGTGGGTGCAAGGTACGGGACAGCATCAGCGGTGATGCAAAATGCAGGTGGGGATTTAAGGAGGGAGCAGGAAGGTGAGGCTGGAGGGGATGGACACATCACCTTTAGATATTGGCCCAAAATCAACACTCAAATGTGGAGCTGCTGGCAGAATAATCCCTAAAATAGCCTGGTTTTGGAAAGGGAATGTGATGAACGATCAGTGCAATGTACTAAATGTTCTTAGAACGTGGGAGAAACCCCAGCAGGGAGAGCTTGGTGTGGGAGGGATAAAATGGAGAAAAACTCATCTAAGAAAGTAGCAATATGTGAACAGAACCAAGGTAAAATAAATTTCAATATTTACTGGAGCAGCCTTGAAAGTATCACCACGCTCTTGGAGGAGAATAAAGAATAAATATCGATGTTTGCAAAAATTCAGCTCAGCTGGGCTGGACAGTGAAACAGTTTGATCCACAATGGAAACAGCTACAACTACAGCTCCAGACACACCCTAAATGCACATCCTCAGAAATCAGGAGAACCAGGAGCTGAAAATCAACTGAACCACGAGCTGAAAATCTCTGCTGAAAGCTAAGATGCAAGAAACACCACTAGCATAAAAAACAGTTTCCAGTATAATTGAAGCAGAGCAGCTTGAACAGCAACACGCTCAGCTGAGACATCTCAGCTTTTTAAAGGCAGCTGAAATGCCAACCTCCAAATTCCTTTCTCCTGTCAGTTGTGAGGCCTTTTCTCCCCAGCAAAGAATGCAGGAATGTGACCATGCAACCCCTTCGAAATCAGATTAGAGGATTCTTTGAAAGAAATCAGCTGTAAGTACATTTAAATACTTGTATCAACAGTGGGTCAGTTCTCGTCTCTCTCTCTGGGATCTCACAGTGCTGGGTTTAATTTCAGTACAAATATTAATGAACTCGAAGCAAAGCTTTGGAAGTTTATTCTGGTTTTATTTCACAACCCAGTATGAAAATAAAGTTGAAGTGAGGGAACTACATTAACTGCAGGCCATTAAAAGCAGCCAAGTGAAACAGAACGTGCACTGACTGTAAAAAACCAAAGTTGTGAGTATCCACTTTCAACATGACTCAAGAGGACTCAGGATGTAAAACTACATGGGTTTTCTCATCTGAAGCTTGTATTTGATGACAGATTTAATGCATTTATAACAGTGACAGGCCTGTTTAATGCAGAAATCCTGCAGGTTTGCAGGAGCCAGGGCGGAGCAGACAAGAGCCCCATTGTGGGTGCTGAGAGATCAGCGCAAAGCACAAACCTCCCAACAAAACACACCTCCTATATTTCCATACCACAAGTGCTTATTTATTGAGAGGTATGCTCTTATGAATAGAATTAAATCCTCCACATCACACTGAGGATTACACAAAGCAATTCCTTTGCTTTCCTTGAAGCCAGGCCGTGCTCTCAGTGTTCTTTACCCGGGACTCTCTGCAGTCACAGAGCTAACAGCAATTAAGAAATGCTGCAGTGTCATCAATTAACATATTTTATGAAATTAAAGGTAAAACCCAAGGAGTTGATCCTGTATGATCATGTTTCACTGGAAAGCTGACACAGTGACCTCACAGACCTTCTGGCTGTACAGTTACTACTTAGCCAGAGACTTAACCTCCTACCCTAGAAAATGTAGGGTAGGAAGGGTCACGGTGTACAGTTGGCACTGACTCAAAGAGAATGATGTCATAGATATTTTTATACATTTTATTTTGTGGGTCAGTAAATGAGCTTCAAGTTTTCTTGCTTCATCCTTATAAAAGAAAATCAAACCCTAAAAAAAGCAGATTTTTATCACTTCCTACACCCAGCTTCTTTAGGGCTACATCAGAGTGCTTCTCTTTAAGTGCAATTTATTATTTAAAGCATCACTCCTCAGTTCTTCTCTCTAAGGACTCCAGTTTTCCATCATAATGTCTGCATTTGTCCTTGAATATCCTGACACTGATTATATAATATGAAACAAGAGTCACTGAAATGGTCTTAAAGCAGCACAAAACCCCTGTTATTTTCCCACATTCACCTTTATTTCCTGCTGCCCTTTTCTCCCAATCCCAGAAGAAACAAAAGCACTGAAACCACACGTTATCTATGTGCCAACATTTAACTCCTAAATGCTTCCCAGCTTTCTAAAGCCACTCTTTAAAATTCTTTGCCCAAAATTAGTAAGTAAGTTTAGGGAGAAGAGAGTGTAACAATCAGCTGTTGATTCCCTGAGAAACCAGGCTGGAGCTTGGAGCAGGAAGGAGGAGATTTTCTTCTTTCTGAAACTCGTGGTGTTTTTATCACTGGAATGAGAACAAAAAAAAAAATGTACCACTAACCTAAAATGCAGAGGATTCCATCAGGCTGAGATTTGCTGCTCTGTGTCAGGATGCTCTGAATGTTTCGGAGGCGGCTGCAGCTGCAAAATTAAAAAAAAAAAAAAAAGAGAATTTGTCCTCAAGGTCAGTGTTGTGAAATGTCCAACTGGGAGGCTGAAGAGCTGACCCAGCTTTGTTTTCTTTATTGCAGAAGCTAAATGGACACACTTCAGTTTGGGGATTTTTTCTTCTTGAGACGTGGAACTTAAATCAAGCCTTTCCTGATTATTTTTGCCCACTGAAAGATGAAGTCCATGGTGCTGAGAGAAGACTGGAACTTAAAATTATTCCTTCTACCTGTTCATCTCTAAACCTCCAAAAACTGCTGCTCAGGTTTGCTCTCATTCCCTTTTCTACCAGGGAAGCAAAGAGCAAAGTAACATCAGAAGGGATCACAGGAGCACCTACATCCCAATAGGAGTTTGGGAAAGAGTTTCAGTACCTCCAGCACCATCAGGAGAATCAATTCCAACATGAAAGAGAAATTAAACAATGCCAAGTCTTGCTGAGATTTTTTTTACCATCAAAATTAATAGTTTATTCTACAAATTTTAATTCACCTGTCCAATATTTACCTTTAAACGGGGCAAAAATTCCATCTGCAACAGCCAGATTTTTTTTAGAATCAAAGTGAATAGTTTATTACATTAATTTTAATTCAGTTGCCTAATATGCAACTTTCAGCTACAACAGAGAGCAACACAATTTATGCTTCCAGGCAGCATTCTGTGAGTTTGTTTAAATACAGATAAAAGACAAGAAATTCCACTGTTGATATTACTGAATGGGATTTCTTGTTTATAGACTTGTTTATAGAACTATGAGCCATGCAGCTCCAGGAAACAAATCTCTCTCACAGAAACACTCAAAACAGAGCTAAATTTATGAGCAGCTCAAACAAACAATAAAGCAAGGTCAAATATTTCTATTTTCAGCATTACTTCAGCCAAGGAAAAAAAGCAAATAGGTCTTTTCAGCAATGCCACAATTATTGTGCTCTACTTTCTCTGAAAGAATGAACATGAAAGGTTTCCATCTAAGTGAAATTCAAACATCAGTGATAAAGGACAGGCAACACTTCATTTGGAGATTATTTCATGGGAAGCACAAAGTCAGTGCAAACCGGTCCAGCATTAATTTTTTCCCTTTTTCAGGTCACATGTTTCAGTGCTGAATCACTGAATTATTATTTTTACCTGGAACTTTTCAGTTTTGGATGGATGGAGGGAGGGAGGGAGGGAGGGATGGATGGGTCAATGGATAGATGGAGGAAAGGAGGGAGGAAAGGAGGGAGGAAAGGAGGGAGGAAAGGAGGGAGGAAAGGAGGGAGGAAAGGAGGGAGGAAAGGAGGGAGGAAAGGAGGGAGGAAAGGAGGGAGGGATATTTTGTTCCAATCTTAGATGTGGAAACAGAAATTAAAGCCACTGGTAACAACAAAGACACTTCATCAGGTTCTATCAGACGCTGGCCCATGTGGGTGATGCCAGGAAATCCATGAAAACTACATTTCTGCTGCACATTTTAGCAACTACTAATCAGTCATTCTTTCAAACCTCACCTAAACCTGAACCTCAGAGCTACACAAAATTAAGGTTTTCTATCTTATTCTGGAAAATTTTCATCCCATCATTAAACAGGAGCCCAGACCAGCTGGGTGAGAGATGATTCACTACAAGCTATTCAGAACTCTTATTTTTATACCTCGCATATCATGAGATAGAGAGCAGAAAAAAATCCCCAGATTCTTCACTGTGGGCACAAACAAACTGGATTGATTTCATTTGTTGGTATGGAAACAGCAACACAAGCTGCACAAACCCAGAGTTATTTGAGGAGCAGCTGCTGGAGCTTCTATTAAAAAACCAAAAAAAAACCAAGAACATGGAAGCAACTTTTTGTACAAAGCTGGACATCAGTGAAATCCTTCTCTAAATGATTCTCAACCTCCTTGCAAAGGAATTGTTTCCATGATTCCTAGGAGGACAAATTGGAAGGATAAAAGGAGAAAAACCATGCCCAAGGACTTCTGCAGTGACACAGCAAACAGCTCCCAGAGCGACTTTAATTCAAACATTTTCCATATCAGAGGACGCATCTTCCTGTTCCTGCTCAGAGTGAGGACAGGAACAGTCAGCAGAAAAAAATGCTGAGGGCACAAGAGGGAGATTTTCCTTCAGCTCCTCAGGAACAAAATGCAATAATCCCTCTGCTACTCGTGGTCAACTCTGAAGGCAAATTTAATTCTCCAGCCAAAATCAGGTTTTTAAGGACTGTGAAACATTTTTCAAACCTTTTGTGCATTAGAAACTCAGCAGGAATACACAGCTTGATTCTGCCACCATTTTTGACTCTATACTGACCACTTATAGAAAAATGGGATTATTAGAACTCAATTTGTCAATGAACAAGCACAGAAACTCAAGGGGGGAAAATTTTCCCACTTATTAAAAAACATTACCCTAAGAAACAAGGTAAGCTATTCCTAAGATCTTTAAATTTTCATTTCAAAGGCTTCCACAAAAGAGTGCCCCATTAAAACACATTTATCATTTAAAAGGAGTGGTGTTATGAGCCTGTGCAAGAAGAGCAGAGCAGAGAAAAGCAAAATAAATGGGGTTTTTGTCTTCTATTTTCTGATCAGTTCAAGTGGTGAGTAGAAAAATAGAAGAAGAATTGGGGCAGGAGAGTCATCACAGGTTGGGTATTTTTTTCCCTCTTTAAGTTTTCAGGTTAGGGATTTTACACTCCTAGAATTACTTTCATTATTTTTCAAATAAATTATAACTCTGGTGCAGCTCATAAAAATATCTGAAGTTCCCAGATTAAAACATTTTAGTGCAGCTCATAAAAATATCTGAAGTTCTCAGATGAAGACATTTCTGCCAGGCAAATCTGGATGTCAGTGTTATGTGTCCTGACATAAAATGTGAAAGCACAGAGCAAATTATACTTTCATTATTTCACAGTAAGATGGATGACCAATAAAGATATTTATTTCATTCTTAATATTAAACAGACCTTTAGCAGAATAATTTTTTTTGTTGCCTCTCTTAAGAAGTGTTTTCTGTGAGAGAATTCTTGGAGAAAGCTCCTTCACAGAGAAATTTTCAACGTCATTTCAAGTGTGGATAAATCATTACATTCAGAGGCTGCCACTAAACACAGAAGACTTGTGTGCCTGAAGAAAGATGCCATTGACAAATAGGGAAGAGAATAATTAGAATTCTTACAACATGCTTTTAAACAATGCAGCCTAAACTGTGGATAAAGTCAGAGTGGGGGGGGAAATAAAGGCATTTTCTTGGATTTCACATTAAGCAGTCATCAGACAAAAACAAAGAGACTGTCCTGGGAACAAAAATCCGTGACTTTTCCCGTCTTCAAAACAAGCAGTGACTTTTTACTCCTTTCCATTTTACCCCAGCAGCCCAAATTCAAAAGGAGACAACAACCTCACCTCAAATCTATGGGCCTTGGGATGCTCCCCTGGAAATTGTGGCTCTGGATCCATCATTAATCACAGTTAAATTTACAATGACCTGCTGCTGAAAAAACACCACCAGGTGTGTTTGGAAGGAAGCTAAAAATGCTGAATTTCAACAGGATTTGGGCAAGACAAGAGCTGCAAGCTCCTTACCCACCTATGAGACAACTTCTAAAGTGGGTAAGAAATTGAAACAGGTGAAGAGGGAATTTTTGCATTAAGCAGTCACCTGACAAAAACAAAGAGACTGCCCTGGGAACAAAAATCCATGACTTTTCCCGGCTCCAAAACAAGCAGTGACTTTTTACTCCTTTCCATTTTACCCCAGCAGCCCAAATTCAAAAGGAGACAACAACCTCCACCTCAAATCTATGGGCCTTGGGATGCTCCCCTGGAAACTGTGGCTCTGGATCCATCATTAACCACAGTTAAATTTACAGTGACCTGCTGCTGAGAAAACACCACCAGGTGTGTTTGGAAGGAAGCTAAAAATGCTGAATTTCAACAGGATTTGGGCAAGACAAGAGCTGGAAACCACTTATCCACCTATGAGACAACTTCTAAAGCGGGTAAGAAATTGAAATAGGTGAAGAGGGAATTTTGCATTAAGCAGTCATCAGACAAAAACAAAGAGACTGCCCTGGGAACAAAAATCCATGACTTTTCCCATCTTCAAAACAAGCAGTGACTTTTTACTCCTTTTCATTTTACCCCAGCAGCCCAAATTCAAAAGGAGACAACAACCTCCACTCACATCTATGGGCCTTGGGATGCTTCCCTCAAAATTGTGGCTCTGGATCCATCATTAATCACAGTTAAATTTACAGTGACCTGCTGCTGAAAAAACACCACCAGGTGTGTTTGGAAGGAAGCTAAAAATGCTGAATTTCAAAGAGATTTGGGCAAGACAAGAGCTGCAAGCTCCTTATCCACCTATGAGACAACTCCTAAAGCAGGTAAGAAATTGAAATAGGTGAAGAGGGCATTTCACATTAAGCAGTCATCAGACAAAAACAAAGAGACTGTCCTGGGAACAAAAATCCATGACTTTTCCCATCTTCAAAACAAGCAGTGACTTTTTACTCCTTTCCATTTTACCCCAGCAGCCCAAATTCAAAAGGAGACAACAACCTCCACTCAAATCTATGGGCCTTGGGATGCTCCCCTGGAAATTGTGGCTCTGGATCCATCATTAATCACAGTTAAATTTACAATGACCTGCTGCTGAAAAAACACCAGGTGTGTCCGGAAACCCAGTCCTAAGGAAGCTAAAAATGCTGAATTTCAACTGGATTTGGGCAAGACAAGAGCTGCAAGCTCCTTACCCACCTATGAGACAACTTCTAAAGTGGGTAAGAAATTGAAATAGGTGAAGAGGGAATTTTTGCAGCACTTTTGGAGCAGAAGATGGGATTTTTTTTCTGTCGGTTTAAGGCAGGATGAAATCTCCCGGTGCTGCAAGGGGCAGTCTCGCCCTCCTCGCCGCCTTTGTGTCTGCACTAACGATCTTGAAGCCGTGTGTCAGGTCGGATCAGCTTATGGATCCAAACAACCTCCCAGGCCAGGAATTAAAAAGAAAACAACGCTTTCAAACAGCAGCAAAGCCGACCTGACTGCTGATGAAGGCAGGTCAAAAGGCAAAGCCGCGTTTTTTTGGGGTGACATCTGGCGACAAAATGCGCTCGGACCAATTAAGGAACCGCACCTTGAGGTACTCGATATTCTAACCTTGGACTGGATCCAGAAAAAGAAAAGGGGAAGATAATTGACAATCATTAACTTCTAAGAATTAGCGCTCATCTGTTCACGTCTTCACAGTAATTATGCAAAGCACCTCGCTGTACAACAGGCGGCCTGTCACAGCTCGGTGACAGCCACGGCGCTGCAAGGCACGTCTGTTGGCAAATAAAGAGAATATTAACAACCGCGCCTTTCTCAATCACAAAGAACAAATCCATTTCCTCCAGAAAGCCACGCGGGTGCTTGCCTTTCTATTCCCTTTGGTTTCTTTTCGCACAATGCGGTGGTTTTTGGGGGTTTTTTTCCCCCCTGGTTGCTGGGTGGGTTTAGCCTTTTCTTGACGTGGTAATCCAGATACGAGCATTGATCCCTGCCCGAATTCCCGATGGATTCCCGATGGATTCCCCAATTCCCGGTGGATTCCCACAGCTCACCATCAACCTGGCTGATGCTTAACACCCAATTCAGCTGACAAAGGCAGGGATTTCGCCGTGGTCCGTGTGTTTCAACTCATCTCGGCAGATGTTTCTCGCTCCGGCCCCACAAAAGGCTCGGCAGCCCCTAAAAAGCCGCACGTGGCCGGGGTTTGATGGATGAAAGGGGGGAAAAATAGGGAATATCCCCGGCAAAGCAGGGAGAATCCTCAGGTTTAGCCGGGAATAACTCGAATAGATTCGTGGTCTCTACCTAAGACATTAATTAATATTAGTTTAACATTAATTGCCCGATTTCTCATTAAAAAATGAATGAATTAAATGATAAATCCCAGGTTTTTTCCCCGAATCTTACTTCTTGTTAACTCGCTGTCATGAACATCTGTTTCCATTTTACTCCCCGAAAAATCAAGTTTAGTTCCTCTGGGTCTTTTGTTGACCTCACGATTTCTATCAGAAATATTGTCTGCTAGGATTTAAGAGGCCAGGATTTCCCTGGATTTTCACAGTCTGAGCTAAAGACACTCAGAATTTCATTGATTTCATAACAACTCTTTCATTGTTTGACACTCACAAAAGACAACATTCACCCACCTTAAAATATATCTCAATTTTCCAGCTATTTTACAAATTTCTCTGCAATGAGCATAAGGATCTGGATTATAAATAGGAGTATTTTTTTTAGGAGCAGCCAGGGGTAAATATTAAAACTGGACATAAATAAATAAATTTGAACTCTGTGCATTTTCAGGACCGAAATCCTCACTTCTTGACCTTAAGTGGACAGGAATATTCAATTCCATAATCCAGAGACCTCAAAGCACATAGGAACAAGCCTGAATCTCTCCTTCCTAAACATCTGGATGTCATTCTGCACAATCACAAACTTCTTGAGGATCTTTATCAAATGATGGGTTGCCCATCACCTCCACACCCTCAGCCTTGATGTTCTCTCTCCTTACCAGGCTGATTTATTAAAAAATGAAGATGTATTTTCATTTCATTATGTTGCAGCACATTATGGACAGCACCAATTATTCCCCCTCCAAAAACATTATCAGAGAGAAAACAAGAATTGAAGAAGTGACAAAGACCAGCAGCTCAAGGGTGATTATTCTGCCATCGTTCATTCTGTGATTAAAAGGACAGGGCACTGCCTGGCACTAAATTCAAGACTAAATTCACCTTCGGGGCTCATTCCTGGGCCACAACCTTTGCAAAGCTCCAAATCAGACGCTGTGATGATCACAAAGGGAGAATTCCAGCTGAAGATCCAGGAGAGGCTGATTCAGTGCCACAGCTCTGCTCCTCTCCTTGGCAAATTTCCCTTCTGCCTCTCTATTCCCATCAATCCAATGGTTCCACATCCCTTAATTTTTACTGTAGCAGACCCTAAGCATTCTTATTTCTCTGAAATGGAAGAAAACCATCCGTATTCAAGGAATGGGGGTTGTTTCTCTTTTTTTCTTCCTGCACTTCAAGTTAAATCAGCTCTCTTTGCATTGCTAAAATACAGCTTACTCCTTAAAAAAAAAAAAATCCAATTAAACTTTGCTCTAACAAAATCCCGACCCTCAACATAATTACATAAGGAACACAGACTGTTAATCTTTCAGCACAGACAAGCCCCCTGCAAAAACTGGTTGGGAAACCACAACAACTCTTTGGTCCCGTGTTCCCAAATACCCCATTCATGGAAAAAAAAAAAAAGCCACATATTTAACCACGACGTGATTAACAACAGAAGAGTTCAGAGCAGGAGGATGTCAAGCACAGGGGAAGAGACGACAGGAAAATTAACCCCAAGGACTCGTTGATGGTGAGAACTCATCTGTATTGTGTTACCACCACGGATAATGAACCACGAGGATTTGCTTACTCTGTTTTGCATAAAGGTAATTCAGATTCAGAGCGCTCTGAAATAGAACAAATCCTCATCGATTCTCTGATGGAGACACTTAAAACAAGCACTTCACAGAAATTTTGTTCAGAAACGCCTGTATTCACGAGGAAAACACTCATTCGACCGCTGAACACATGAAAGATGACATCACCTCCCAAAAAGGCTTCCCCTTTTTTGGGCAGCACTCCTCTCTGACTTAAGGGATTTTTTTTTTCTCTCTATTTCCAAACCCATTCTTGTTACAAAGCTGAGGGTCGCCAGCTCCCAAGGTGCCACAGGGCAGAGCAAAACTCTCAAGCACGTGGAAGAACTCCAAGAATTATCTCTGGCCCTTTCTCTAGTCTTTATATAGTCTGAAGCATTTTTCCATTCCTGTTTGGGAACTTGGGGCCAGGGGGAGGAAGGGTAATGGATTGTTTTGTTTTGAGTTATTTTTATTAACTGCCTGCTCTCTCTGCTGACTGCCTGAGAAATCGATTGCAAACACTGGCCTCCATCTGGCCCGACAATAAAAAATTCAAAAGAACTGCACGAGAATGAATGTTGAGGAAGAAACAAAAAAAAAAAAAAATTAGCAGATGACACGGCTCCTACAAATGCACCAAATTACAGCTGCTGGCTGCATCTCCCAGTGGAGCTCAAAAGCTTGCAGATGTTCAGAGAGTCTGAATGTTCTCATGACAACTCTAAAACAGGGTCTCAGATTACAAAAATCACTCAGGAAGAGGAAGGCTTGAGTGGAAACCATTTTCTCTTTCAGCATATTTTTTTTTTTACCATCTTGGCATTTCGTTGCCCAGCGTGAATTTTTAGATACTTTACAGCTCTGAAGAAATCCTAAGCTCTAAATAATTAAGATTAATTTATTCAGTGCAAAAAAATAATTTGAAAAGGTCACTTTGCTTTCTGTCTTCTTATGAATTCAATTTCCAACTGAAGGAAGAGAGGGAACACAACCAGCACAGAACAGCCACGTTCACGTATTTCAAGCAAGCAGAACAACCTCCATTTCTCTCTCTCTCTCTCTGCAGAATTCCTCATTTCACTGGCAAATCGTCCAAAAAGTGAAAATGCTTTTGTTCCCTCCTCGTACTGAACACAACAAGCTGTTTGGTTTTGGTGTTTGTTTGTTGTTAAATTGAAAACCTGCAGCAGACACAGCCCCGGGTAGCTCGGCCAAGCGTTTGTGTGATATTCACGTGCAACATTTCCATTCCCTGATAATCTGGCTTCCCACTGGTGAATACTTCCATGTATTGTGCTGGAACTATTGAAAGCATCAAGCATTTCAGTTCCTGCCTTGTCCTTTGTGGTACCACCAAGCAGAAGCATGGAATCATTTCGGTTGGAAAAGCTCTCCAAGAGCATCGAGTCCAAGCATCACCCCCAGCACTGCCAAGGCCACCGCTAAACCTCGTCCCCAAACACCACAAAAATGTCTTTTAAATGCTTTTAAATACCTGGCCACTCCATTACTGCTTTGGGCAGCCTGTTCCAGTGCTGGACAATCCTTCCAGCAGAGAAATGTTGCTTAATATCCAACTTAAACCTCTCCTGGCACAACTTGAGGCCGTTTCCTCTATTCAAATCTTTTGAGATAATGAGCTGCAGCCTCATGCACATGGGAGCACCTTGAGGCTCCAAAAGGAAACAGAGCAACCTAAGGACACCTGAGCTGACACCTGAGCTCTCCACGGAGCCAATGCCACCATCTCCCATGTCCCCAGCTTCTGTCAAACCCCACCCCATTTATTTCCAGAGCTCAGGAAATTACCTTTGTATCCACAAACCCCCCCCAGCAGGTACCCACGCAATTACAGCGCCTTCTTTCTCTCCATAATCCATCAGCCCCTCCCAAACCTCAGCTACCCCCTACCCTAATTCACTTTCCCTGCCTTTTCATAGCCTTTTTCCCCCCCTTATCGCCAAGGTAACCCATACTCACCCCCTCCCAAATCAGCCCGAGGTTTATCCCCTATAGAAACACGACTCCAAACCCATTTTCTCGACACCAGCCCTGCTCCAAGCCCCTCTTGATGCCCTGCTGCTCCTCATCCACCGCAGCCTCCCACACAGCAGGATTCATCCTTTGCCAATCCCTCCATCCCCAAGGTCACACAGGGCCCCCGTCTGGGCCACCAACACCTCCCTCCCGGTAGCCACCTGCCAAACCTCCCCGTCCCCATCACGGCCAATCCTTTCCCAGCCCCTCAAATGCTGCTCCAGCCCCACCAAAAACCCCCCTTAATGACCCCAAATCCGACCGCAGCATCCCTCACATCCCTCTCCTTAATGCCCCATCGCCTCTGTGCCAACCCCAAAGCCGTGCGCCCCCATCCTCCCCACCCCAACGCCTTCAATGAGGTGTTAAACCTAAATTCGGTGTAAAAAATTGTATCCCAAATCAGCACCGCCGGCTTTGTAAACACCTCAAATTCTCTCACATCAAACCCCTCAACACCCCATCCTCCAGCTGAGAATCTCTCCCCAGCGCCCTTCAGCACCTCCAAAGCCCTGCGCTCCCCATCCGTGCCACCCCAACGCCCCCAAACAGGCGTTTAACCCCAATTCCTCCACCGTCAGAGCCACAGCTGTGAAACCTCAGCCTCTCGCACGCCAAACCCCTTCTAACTTCACCAAAACCCACCACATCCCGCCTTCAGCGCCGCCCCAATACACCCCCACCCCGCACAGCCCATCTCCACCCCGCACACCCCATCTCCACCCCGCACACCCCATCTCCACCCCGCACACCCCATCTCCACCCCATCTCCACGCCACAGCCCGTTCAGCGCAGCGCTGCCGCTCGCTGTCACCCCCCTCCTCGCCTTCCCCGCTGCTCTCTCCGGTACCTGACGAAGGTTCCCGGGGCTCGGGGCCGGGGCCGGTGCCGCGGGGGCGGCGGGAGGAGCGCGGAGCGGCCGCACAGCGCCATGGCGACCGCGATGCGCCCGACGGCCCGGGCGGCTCCGCCACTGCGGTCCCGTGCCCCGCCCCGCGCCGCGCGCACCACTCGGCCCGGGGGGGAGCGACGTGGCAAACCCGCCCCGCTCCTTCTCGCACCCCTGCTTTTCTGCCCCGCGCAGGATTCACCCGAGTTTTTATCCTGTATCGCAGGAATTCTGGTTGGGAATTCTCGGATAGGCGCCCTAGTTGGGAGTAAACATAGCTGGGATGTTGTTGGGCACCCCTCCGGCAGGAATGGGCTCGTCCAAGTCCAGCCCACTGCTCACACACCTCTCACGGGCCCCCCCCCTCGCTCGCTCATGGGCGCGTCCAGCCCCCAGCACTGCTGATGTCCCCCCCTGCGGCCGGGTGTGGGCTCGTCCGGTGGCTGGGAGTCCCCAGGGATGGGGGGGACAAGGGGCACCCTGGGACCCCGGGGAGGGGGGACACGGAGACCCCTGGAACCCCTGGGACCCCGGGGAGGGGGGACACGGAGACCCCTGGAACCCCTGGGACCCCTGAAACCCTTGGAGAGGGGTGGCACAAAACCCTCCGGGCTGGGGTGACACACACCCCGAGGAGCAGGGGCACGTGGGGACCCCCGACATCCCCCGGTGTGTCCGGGATCCCACGCAGAACCCCAAGGGATGATGTGTTCTGGAGTGATGTATCCCCAAAATATTGCCCCCCAAAGTCCCTACAGCACACGGACATGCCCTGGTTTCCCCATGACCCCCCAGTATGCACCCCCCCTGTGACCCCTCATTCCCAACCCCACCTGCCCCAAAACCATCACAGCCCCATTTGGGGTGTCACCAGCACCCTACATGGTCCTTTTTCTTGTTATCCCAAAAAAAAGAACCCTATATTTCAACCCACGCCCCTCTGTGCTTGTACCGTCCTTACAGACACCTTTTATTCTCTTTACACCAGAAATTCGGGGTGTTTTGCCTCCTCCATCCCGCCTTATCCTGCTCACCTGGAGATTCCAGTCTTCTCACAAGGTCTGGTCTCTAACACCCCTTCCCCAGTGTTTTCCTATTTTTCTGATGTTTCACCACCGCCAAAAAACTGAGCCAGCACCCCCAGCTTCCAGGGAGCAGGAGCAGGGATTTGGGATCCTGCACAGAAAACCTCCAAGGATGTATCATTAAAAGAGCGAGGTCATTACAACTCAGGGAAGGATCTGGAGCCAGGATTTAATGAACTGTGAGGGACACATGGCTGGAAACCCATTAATCACACATCCTATTCCTCCTGCATCCTCCATCCAGCCCCGGGGGAAGGAAAAGCTGCCCCATGGCAGGATAAAAGGTTGAGTAAGCATTGAGCAGAGCTGAATCTGCTGGGGAGGCTCCCAGAACATTAATCCTGGTGTTAATCTGTGACGGGCTCCCTGCATCGTGTCCGTCCCCGTTAATCACCCTGGCTCCTCATCCCCTGGTGGAGAGTGGGATAAGACCCCTTTGTCTGCATCTTCTTTTAATTACTCCACTATTTCCCAAAGCCCTAAATCTGCAGCTTTGGGGCGTGATGGAGACACGGGGCTGATAAAGCCAACTCCTTTACCCTTCCCAAAAGACCCCAATCACACACAGAGCATTCAGGAGCTCTCACTCCCTTTTAACCTGGTGCAGGTGAGTTCCAAAATGTTCTTTCCTTTTTTTTTTCCCCAAAAGCCAAATTGGACTTTGCTCGCTGCCACAGAGCAAAGATAAATAAATCTGCTGGGCCATGACCCAGCTGCCCTGCAGCCACTGGGAAGTGTTTTAGCTGCCCTGGATAAAGTTCTGATGGTTCCACGTGCAGACACGTCCCCACGGCTCTGGTTGTGCTGGCAAGGAGTTGGCACCACCCCAATCCTAAGCTGTCCCTATTTTTGGAGCCCCTGGACATGGTTTGAGCTTGCTAAGGCAGCATCCAAAATGGGAGGTGAAGACCTGGAAGGAAAAGTGGATAACATCGCTAAAAACTCTTGGCTTTTCTCTGGAAGGTTCCTAAAATCCATCCCTCCTGCTTCTCTTGTTGTTTGCTGAGCGGGATAACCTCCTGCAGAGCTCCTGCTGGGTGTCCCCATCCCAATCCATGGAGCAGCAGCCTCCTAAAGGCTTTCCCAAGCCCCCTCTACATCCAACACTCACGTAAGGAAGGAGACGTGTCCTGGCAGCTCATCCTCTCCCTGCGCCAAGCACCATCCTGAGCATCTGGGTGCTGTGTTGGCTCCCTCCATCTCCTCTCTGCCATCTCCTCTTCATCTCCCTGAGCCTGCCCAGGGATTCCAAAACCCCGGGAACACAGCAAGGCTGCGGTGGAGGAGGGGAGGGAAAAGGGATTTAGGGACATTTTGCCCCCAAGATTTTTCGGCCGACAAGGGGAGACATAAAATGTGAAATTTTATGGATTTCCCACCGGGCTGTGACCTGCAGCCTTGGGAATCACAACATCAGGTCAACAACCTGGAAAACACCCAGCAGAGAGGTCAGGCTTCCTGGAGAAGGAGGGATGTGGAAGGGGAAAGAACAAGAACGTGACATCAGCTATTGTTCCTGCTCTCCAGCTTCCTGAGCTCCGCTGTCCCACCATTGTTGCATGTTTTGAGGGCTGCAAAAGCTGCATGAGATCCACGACAATTCCCCAAGAGAGGAAGAGGAGAGCAGGGTGGTTTGGAAAGAGGGGGGAAAGCTGATATTCCTCAGTGGGTCCAAAAGTGAACTCCAGACCTGGGTTAACTCTGCTGGTGTGACCTGGTGGGGCTGTTCCTCGCTGTGTTTTCAGCTTGGGCACCTCCACGTTGGCATCTGCCCATGGGAGCAGCTGCCTTCACACCCTTTTCCCTGGATACCTGTTTATTTTTAGCAAATCCCTGCTGGAGAAAACAATGTTGTACACACACGGAGAGAAGCCAAAATTAGCTGTTCACCCCGAGGTGTGCACCTGGAGAGGTTCTTTATTCCCCAATCCATGAGGAATGTCTAAACTTCTCCACCCTGGGTTGGTTAAAGAGGCTGGAGGTTGGATTTTATTTAGAAATTGGTGGATGCACCCCATGCCAGTGACAGCTGCACAACCTTTCCCCATGGAAAAAACATTGGCTGGTGGGCACTTGGCTCTGGGATGGCTTTGAAGCTTTGAACCATCCACGAGCCATCCTGCAGGATGGTGGGACCCCAGGAAGACCTGTCTCCATCCCTGGTGTTCAGCTGGGCAGAGGCAACCCCAAAAATAAACCCAGAATCAGCAGCTCCAAATGCAACCAAACTGAAAAGATTTATGGCTCACAAATCCCACTTTCAGCATCCTAAGAGCCAAGGATGCTTTAGGGCTTTCAATTTGCTTTTTCCTTATCCCTCTGTAGCATCAAGGAGTTCTTTTCCTATTTTAAGGAAATAATTGTGATTTCTTGGAGAGAAAACACGAATTGTGCTGTGTTTGTGTGGTAAACAAACAAGGTAGTCCCTTGCTGTGCTTCCTAAGAATTGTTTTTCCTCCTTTTTGCTCAGATTTATGGGATCCTGTTGCATTTGTGGGATCCCATGGATGTTTCAGAGGAGCCCACCCTCCAGGCAATAGATGTTCATTCAGAGAATGAACTTGCTGCCTACAGAGCTCTCACTGAAAAATTTATGAGTAGCACGAGAAAGGGATAAAAGGAGACTGTTGGAAAAGTTTCCCACTTTTAGCTGGGGGAGGGAAAATTAATTAATAAATAATGATGGTGATAAAAAGCCTCCTATGCCACTTATTCCAATTCTTCAGGCTAAAAGATCTTCATTCTTCTCTAGTGCTATTTTGGGAGGAGAGATATTAAAATTTCCTCTGCCCTGAAATTATTGTTTAATTCTCACAGTAAAAAAAAAAAAAAAAAGCAGCCCCCAGGTCAAAGAAAATCAAAGGGTGAGTTACTTCAACAAGCTGAGATCTGCTTGTTTATACCAGCCTGAATCTGGCACCACACACCCATCAAACACAGGGTGGAGATGCAGGAGGTGATGGAGACACAACACACAGAGATCCTGCAAGCACAGGAAACGTGTCAGAAAATAGCAGTGCTGACCCCGAGTCACCCAGACTTGTTTTGTTGTAGCCACTGCTCCTTGTAAATGAGGAGTTTGGATAAGGGGGAGAGTGGGATGAGGGTGACCAGGAGCTGGAAAGGGTTTTTTAGATGTTCTTGTTTGCCAATTGGGTCCACTCAAAGAGGGGGTTTGGTTGCTGAAGTTGCTTTTGGCTTTTCCAACCGTGGATGGAGCAAAGAGATGTTTGCTGTCAGATGGGGGCACGAGCCACTGTCCCCAAGAATAATTTAATGCCGTGGCTTCTTTATCCCAGCTTGGTTTGGGACATCTCCAGGTGCTATAGGATTGTGGAATAGCTTAGGTTGGAAGGGACTTGAGGACCATCTTGTTTGGCCATATCAGATTTACCAGTGTGGGATCTGGTCTGCAAAAAATCAGGAGATTTCTGTCTGGAGTGGTGTGCTGGCATCTCTCCCCTAACACCCTGGAAGCTTCAGAAAGGTTCTGGAAAACATATCCAGGGAGATGTTTTAGGATCATGGGGAAATTCAGGTTGGAAGGGACCTCAGGAGGTCTCTACTCCAACCTCCTGCTCAAAGCAGGGTCACCCATGAGGTCAGACCAGGTTGTTCTGGGCTGTCTTCACTTTGCTCCTGAAAACCTCCAAGGACGGAGGCACTGCAGCCTCCCTGGGAACCTCCCTGGTACCCCAAACCTCAAAGATACCCCTGGGATCTGCTCCTCTCCCACTGCTTGCCCAACCTCAGCACTCCAGGTGTGTGGCCACCAGTTCTTGGAGGCAACCAGCCCTAGACTCATCTTTTTGTCCCATTTTTTGAGCCTCAGATGAGCAGAGGAAGCCAGGCCCCCGCAGCATTTGTTGCGTGGCCTCCCCTGCGTCTCCTTATCTCCGGGAACAACTTCCCACCTCTCCCATCCCGCTTCCTCCGGAGCTCAAATCCCTCCCTCCATTGTGCTGCGCCCTTCCAGGAGCCTCCTCTCCACCCTGCCTGGGGATACACTGCTTAAAACCTGATTTGAGCCAGCACCAGCTGATTCTGCAGCTCCCCAGCTCAGTCTCAAGTCTCTGCCTGTTGGTCTTGGGCACCAAACCGGGGAGAGGCTGCGACTGCAGGCGGTGCAGCGTCTTCAAAGGTTGGATGTGCAAGGGAAAAGCATCTCCAAGCCTCTCCAGGTTGGGCAGAGCTCCTCAGCTGGTGGTCCTGGAGAGCTCTGGGCTCCTCCTGAGGCATCCACGGGAGATGATGAAGAAAGAAAATTGGGCAGGGTGCTTCTGTTCACTGTAAATTCATTGCAGCACGAAGATACGGATCATAAAATCCTGGAATGGTTTGGGTTGGAAGAGACCTTAAGGATGATCTCCTTCCACCTCCCTGCTGAGAGGAGAGCCACAGCTTCTCTGGGGAACCTGTGCCAGGACCTCACCACCCTCACAGCAAGGAATTTCTTCCCAAAATCCCATCTAAGTGTCCCCTCTGTCAGTGTGAAGCCATCCCCCTTGCCCTGGCACTCCAGGCCTTTGTACTGAACGTGCCATGAAAACTTCTCCTGGTTTTCCTCTTCCAAGCAGACCCCCAGAAGCTCTTTTTTTCTCTATGATACCATTTCCCTTCATCTTTCACCCACCACTTTTCCCAGAATTCAGCCAGAATTTCTCCTTAGCAGGAGTTTTGCATCCCCGGACTCCCGGTTTTAAGCTTGCGATGGTTTCTGTCTCAGAACCGTGAGCTGAGAAGGCCGGGGATGTCAGGAAGGGAAAATCCATCTAAGCTTTTCATCTCCTTGTGCCAGCACTTCTTTTAAGCAGGATTTTCATGCTGCTGATTCATCTCCAAGAGCTTCTCACCCACCTCCATGTTCATTCCAGTGCTTCCCACATCCTGTGCAAAAGGAGGGACCCACCAGGGGTGCGGTGGGAACATGGACCTAACTCCTCTGAATCCCTCCTTTTCCTCCAAAGAACATTTATGTCCTCAGGCTCCATCCCTGATTTCCACCCTGCAGAGTCACCACTGCCTCTCCATGTCCTTCTGAGCCTCGTTCATGGCAAAATGCAGCTCCTGGGCAGGTTCCCTGCAGCGTTTCCCGGATATCCCACGGAGCAGCACCTCGCTGACCACTTCACTGTGCACTCTGTTTGTTGGCTCCAGGGGAAGGAAACAACAATGAGATCACTTGCAAAGATGGTTTTGTGTTTTTTTTCCTTCAGATTTGGCTGGCCCAGTGGAAATCCAGGAGCGTGGTCAACAAACAGTGAGCAGAGATTCCCTTCGCTCTCCGCAGAAACTGGAATTGAATTCATTTTCACTCATCCATGGAAACAAAGGTGATGATAATTACAGCCAGCAGCACTCCATCCTCCTCCTCCATCCTGCCTCGCTCCAGAGGGAGGAAGGCTGAGCTCACAGCTTGCTGGAGGGGCTGTGGGAACCAGCAGGGACAAAACTGGGACAAAGCCAGCAGCCGGAGCACCGCGCCGGGCTCAGCTCCCAGGTTTTGTTCGGTGATGGATGGGGAGGAAGGCATTGTGTCCATTTAATCGTGGATTTGATGCTCGGCATGGATCCTGGAGCTCCACCAGAGGCAGATTGGGATGTGCTCAGCAAGGCCTCTCTGTGTGCAGCATTCCAGGCTCGTGAGCCACTGCATCCCTCCGCCGCCAAGACAAATTAGAGGAGCACGGCTCATTTTATGGCTTGCTCCGAGCAGGGCAGCCTGGAGGCCACCACAAAAGGATCCTCTGCAGGTCAAACATGCAGTTAAAGTAATTTGGGAGGGAATGCACACAGAAAAACGGGAAAAAAGCTGAGTTTGGTCAATTTGCCGCCTCTCGGCGCTCGGCGTTTTCGCGGCTGCAGGCAAGAAAAACAGAGCCACTCATTTAATGAAGGAAAGCTGTGGAGAGCTTCCTCCTCTCCCAGTTATTCTTGTGAAATACACAGCTTGGGAAAGCACACAGGCACAGCCAGCTGTAAATCTGGGGTTAGCCATAAAATCTTCTCTCCCTGTCCAGCTGGGAAGGGAAACGCTCCAACCTCTTGCTTAACATGCAGGGGAAATCGCCACTGAAAAGGAGAGCTGGCAACAGGAGCCAAGAGAACTCCATTCCAGCATTGAGCAGCAGCCTTTCATGAGCTAAAAAATCTTCAGAGAACTTAAGGGAGATCTAGAAGTAAGATCCCACAGTGAAGAGCTTCCTGGGAAGCCACAGCAGGGGCATGGCTGACTGCAGATGCTCCTGTGAGCTCTGTTTTGGCGCCACATCTTAGGAAACGAGAGCCCAAAATCTGCTTTTTGGCTGCTCTCTGCTGAGGGACTGAGGGCTGAGTGTTGGAGGGGTCAGGCTTTGTTGGAGCTGTTTCTCCATGACTCAAGAAAGTTCAAATCTTGCATCACCCCAGCCCATTTTGATGGCTGCCATCAGTTTTTTCCCCAAATTACTGCAGGGAGAGCCACTGGTCTGAGCTGTGGGACAAGCAGGAAGCAGCTGGGCAGGGGACGATTTCAGAGAATCACAGGATCATTGAGGTTGGAAAAGACCTCTGAAATCACCACATCTAAGAATTAACTCACCACCGTGTTCACCACTAAACCATGTCCTCAAATGCCACATCCCCGCGGCTTTTAGAAAATGGTGATTCCGCTCCTGCCCTGGGCAGGCTGGACAACCCTTTCCACGAAGAAATTTTCCCTAATATCCAATCTAACCCACCCTGGAGCAACCTGAGGCTGTTTCCTCTTGCCCCGTCTCTTGTCACCTGGAATATTTCAGCTTATCTCACCTTTGCCAACCTCACCGTGTTGTCACACACTCTCCGGGCCAAATTCAAAGATCTTGTGCTCTTCACAAGAGAAAAAATCCTGATTTGATAAGGACAGCATCCCTGATTTCTCACCCCCTGGGCATGGGCAGGAATTGTGTGTACAAAAGCCTTTGCGGGCTCTTTATCCTCCGCACTAAACCAGCAGCAGCCTCTTCAAGATCGCGATTTACAACTCTCTATCTCCCCCAGGGCTATCCCAGGCGGCCCCAGCGCGATTCCAGCAGGAATGGCTTTCCCAGCGGGGGTCTGCAAAGTGCTGAGGCTCGGCGGAACAAAATCGCAGTGGGGAATCCCATAGCCCTTAATTTATCGATTACCATTAGCAGTGATAACACTAATAACAGCAGCAGAGATTAAAATATTCTCCGCACGGGCACAGAGAGATTCCCGGAGCTCTGCCAGCTGGGGAAAGGCTGAGCGGACTTGGTGGGAGCGGCGTCTTTTTGTGTTTCACCCCAAAGACAGGATCCACCTCCTGAAACGCCGCGGAGTGCGGCTGTCACCTGAGGTCACTCAGTGCGGGGATGGAGGCGGCCGATTTTCCTGTTCCCTGAGCAACTCAGCGCTGAGCCAGCTGGGCAGCCTCTTCCCGAGGGCTTTTCCCACCGCTGAGGTTCTCACTCGCCAGCTTTGCTCGGGGATCGGGTATTGTCACCCTTCCCTGGACGTGCCGGGTGACACCCGGTGGCAGCAGCTGCGTTCTTTATGCGGCTCCGCTCGCACAATGCACAAAGTGGTGCCTGGGAGCTGCTCGCAGAGGGATGCGGGGCACACGAGCCAAAATTGCAATCACGGCTTTCATTCGGAGTAAAAGCTCTGCGTGCCTCTGAGTACCAGGAGGAGAAGGGGGAAAAAAGCCCTGTTTAAATAAATCACAGGCTTTTCTTCCCGGCGTCTTCTGGACCTCCTTCCATGGGAGAGTGCACTGAGTCAGCTGAGGTTATTCTAGTTTTTCTCGTGTAAAAAAAAATGTCCTTTCTGCAGATATTTAAAATGAAAACACAAAATGAATGTGCCAGTCTCTTTTTGCCCACCATCCAGTGCAGCTGTGTCTGATGTGCAACCTTGATGCTCCCCAAAACGGGGAATGCAGTTTTTATGAAGTTGTTTTAGGCTTGGAGCTGCCTATGCTTGTACTGAACGTGGCAGGGAGATTTGTGGGGTCAGATGATCAGAGAGGTTGAGGATTCTCCATTCCTGGAAGTGTCCAAGGCCAGGTGGGACATGGTTTGGAACAACCTGGGATGGTGGAAGGTGGGATGGGATGGTCCAGTGCGCCAGGGCCTCTCCACCCTCACAGGGAAGGATTTCTCCCTGTTATCAATCTAACCCTGCCCTCTGGCAGTGGGAAGCCATTCCCTGTGTCCTGTCCCTCCAGGCCTTGTCCCCAGTCCCTCTCCAGCTCTTCCGGAGCCCCTTCAGGCCCTGCAAAGGGCTCTGAGCTCTGCCTGGAGCCTTCCCTTCTCCAGGGGAACATTCCCAGCTCTCCCAGCCTGGCTCCAGAGCAGAGGGGCTCCACAGAATCCCCCCCTCCCTTACTGCCCACTCTTGGGGATCAGCTCAGCCAAAATCTCCTTCTTGGCTTTCCCAAGAACCAAATCACCCACGTAGAAACCCCAAGAGAGACGTGGGCTCCCAACAGATGGATAAATATCTGTGTAAATCACTGTGGCTGTGAGGATGCTGCTCCCTGCATCTCCCTGTGACCACGACAAGGCTCGGCCACACTGGGAAGTTCTAAAAGCAGGAATTGGGGAAGAGGGAGGCGATTTGGGACAAAACTTTGGCAAATCCCCGTTAAAAAAGGAATGAAATTCAACAAACCGATGTCCTGCTCCTTGCTTCTCACGAACCCCCAGCGAGCCACGAGCGTGCGGCACCAGCACGGGTGGAAAGGCAACATTTTAACCGGGAAATAAATCCCCGATGGATGTCACGGATGGAAAGGCATCCTCCAAAAGTATCCTTAACTGGGAAATCAATCCCCGGTGGGTGCCTCGCCTCCGCTGCTCGGTTTTAAATCTGGAACTAATTTCGTCGTCATTCCGATGAGTGACGAGATAATTGCTGCAGCTGGCCTATTCAGCCTGCTCCAAAGAACCCCCTTTTTTTGCCATTAATTCAGGCAGCGATTACAGAACTCCCGGCTAAATTTATTTCAGCTGCGTGTAACCCCGTTAAAAGGCAGCGCCTTCACCCCGGGGATGGGCTCAGCCCATCGCTGTTTCAATGGTGCGCTCACGTTTCTTTGTTCTGTGGGAGACAAAGGAAAAGCTATTTTCCTAGAGAAAAAAAAAAAATTAAAAAAATTTAAAATAAATAGGGAAACCTGCCGTCTCCCTGCGCCAAAACGCACGCTTAATTCGCAATCCCAGATAATTAGAAATTATCCAGAGTCAAGGAAATGGCCAAAACTGCTGCCTGCAAAATATTCCGTGTGAAATATTCTCTGTTCTCTGAAGAGCGCTGGTGCTCGCCTGGCAAGGCCGCGACTCTGACAGATCTGGGGACAATGACCACAAAATCTTCTTTCCCGACCAGCTGGGAGACACTTGGAGTCCAGGAGGGCTTTGTGCCCTGCGGAAAAGCGAGACAAGAGCTAAAAAAAAAAAAAGGAGGAGGGGTAATGGGGATAAATCGCTGCGAGAGCATCTGCAGGAACGTCCACAAAGCCCCGCGTGTTGATGCTCTCTTCATTTTTTTTCCTGCTACTCTGCGTTGTGCTGGCAACGCAATAAAACAAAGAGAGGGCTGGGGGTGCAAAATGAGATTTGATTGCTGCTGGTTTTCTGAAATGTAAGATAATAACGTGAGGAAGAGGGGTTGTACATGGGATTGAAAGCATCTGCAAGCGGGGGTTGTGTGGGTGCGATTCCCGTTCTTGCCAGCGCGATGATATTCCCTGTTTGCCGGCTAAAAGGAAGCGAAAATTAGGATATAAAAAGTGTCTTCCACCGAGGGAGGAACAGAAATAAATTGCGCTATTGTCAAGAGAAGGGCGTGGGGAATCTCCCGTCCCTGACCTTGACTTTGACCCCGGCTGCCTTTTCTCCCCGAGTTTTTCATCCCGTCCTTCACCTTGCTCCGTCTTTACACGGGGAACAATGGGAGCGGAGCTGTCGAGTTAAATGGCAATTTACAGCTGAAACAAAGGGGCCGGGCTTTTACACCACGGCCTCGGGCAGCCCATTAAATGGAAACAAACCCCTGATCTCATTAGCGAGCGCTCCCCAGGCACGGCCCGCCGGCTCCCGGCTGCTCTGAGAGCCAAGGATGCGAAATCTTGGAAGGGAAATACGGGAATTTCCCTGTTTTTCTTTTGTCGGTAGGGGTGGTTTTGCAATCAGAATCATGGATTGGTTTGAAGAGACCTGAAAAAAAAAAAATTAATTCCAACTCCTTGCCATGGGCAGGGACACCTTCCATGATCCCAGGTGGCTCCAAGCCTTGTCCAGCCTGGCCTTGGACACTGCCAGGAATCCAGGAGTGGCCACAGCTTCTCTGGGAATACCTGAGGGCCTCACCACTCCCATCATAAAATATTTCTTCCCTATATCTGTTCTTTCCAGTTCCCTGTTGAAAGATCTCGCTGCCAGGGAGCTCAGGAAGAGGAGTTGGGGTGAAAGGGTTTGGGTTTCACTCCTGACATCTCATTTCACTCATAAAATCGGTTAAAGCCGACCAAGGGCAGGTTGATAGAGCTGCAATTGCAATAAAAAACCTTCCGGCAATCAACCAGGCACAAAGAGCATCACCCTGCTCCTCCTGGAATTCAAAAGCAGTCAGAAAACTCTCATTGGATTAAAAAAAAACCCAAAAAACAAACAGGAAAAATGACATCCAAGAACGGCCATAAATACCAAGCACAAACCCCACACCACCGGGGGATGCACCCTTTAAATATCAGGAGGTTTAGAGCTGGTGATCAGCATTTCTTGATCTTATTTATGATCTTATTTATGATCTGAAGAGGATTCAGCCAAAGCACAGGAAAGGGCAGGGTGAGAATTCAGCAGGGTGAGAGTCGAATGCCCATTGCATGTGCAAAACCTTCACTTGAGCTGGGTCTGTTTTCTCCCTGGATGATCCTGGTGTGTCCCCTCCAGCTCAGGATATTCCATAATTAAATATATCACCTCATTATTAACTTAAATTAACTCAGAAATATTTACACACCTGAGAAAACTCCGCTCAGAGAAAACCCTCTGCCCCAGGAAGGTTTTTGCCTCCTACTCTGTGAATTTATTAAAAAGCCCTTTCTCTGTAGGGTGCACCAGGGCAAGCTCCTGGTTTCTAAAAGCATCAATGTCCCGAATTTGCTATCAAATAACATAAAATACTTGAGGCTGGATGCGTGTTGGGCCACGAGCTGATGTTTCTGTCTCTCATGCCTTTGTTGTCAGAGCTCTGCTTGCTCCCCTGGCACCAGGAGGCAGCAAATCCACAAAAAAAAAAAAAGGTGGAAAGGCAAAGAAAAAAAATATATCCTGGCTGTTGATGAGCTGGGGAAGTAGCAAATATTATCACTGGGTTCCTGGGTTTAATTGCAACAGGTTCTTCCTGTGGGTCTGCAGAGCTTTGCTGGCTCCTGCTGTTCCTTTCCTCTCCATCCAGGAAAAACCTGGAATTTGCTTTCACCCCCAGCAGGAGATGCAGGCACAGGCAGAAAGGAGCCCTGTGAGCAGAGAAATTAAATTCTCTGTCCTGGAAGGGCCTTACAGGGATGGCTCATGCCTGCAACAGGAATTCAGGAATTCCCAGATTCCAAGTCCAGGTATTATCCCAGAATCTTTGGGAGTGACCACATTTGTGACAGGAGTCCCCAGCTGCTTGGAAACTGCAGGAAAAAATGGCATTTCTGGCCAAAATGGGGAGCCACAAACCTGGAGGAGAAGCTTTAAGTGCAGTGTTCAGCTCCATCACAGCCTGTGGGGTCAGGACCAACAGGAAGGGATAAAAACAACCCTGGTGACCCTAAAAAAAATCAACCTGGGGGTTTATTTTACCTGCAGGAGGCCCTTGCTCAGGTGCCTGCTCAGAAAATTACAGGGATGCCCTGGAAGTGCTCAAGGCTGGGTTGGATGGGGCTTGGAGCAACCTGGGAAGGGAGATTTGGACTCAGAGAGGAAAAATTCATGGAGCTGCTTCCTCCTGCGGGCTCAAACAGTTTCCTGCTTGGTTTTCTGCATTTCCCTCCTCCCCTGCTGCCAGGATCTGCTCAGCAATTACACCCAGAGCGCTGCAGGCCCTGATCACCACTGCCAGCACCAGTGCAGGGACCCAGAAGTCATTAAAATTAATAACAACCTGCCAGGCACTCGAGGCACAGTGAATCAGCATTTAAACTCAGGCCTAAAGGCTGGGCCTCGTGGGGCTTGGGAGCTGAAGAAACAAGCTCCACATAATTGTGTGTTGGTGCTTGGGTTTTAATTACATCCACATGGAGGGAACTGGTTTTTTTAAAAAATGAATTTTATGAGCGTTGCTCTTAAAGGCAGGGATTTGGGATAACCACAAAAGGCCAGGGAGGCAGGGAGTGACTCCATCCCTCCATCCATCCATCAATCCCTCCATCCATCCATCCATCCCTCCCTCCATCCATCCCTCCATCCATCCATCCCTCCATCCCTCCATCCATCCATCCATCCATCCATCCATCCATCCCTCCATCCATCCATCCATCCATCCCTCCATCCATCCATCCATCCATCCATCCATCCCCATCCATCCATCCATCATCCACCATCCCTCCATCCATCCATCCATCCATCCATCCATCCCTCCATCCATCCATCCATCCTCCATCCCTCCATCCATCCATCCATCCATCCATCCATCCATCCCCCCATCCATCCATCCATCCATCCATCCATCCATCCCTCCATCCATCCATCCTCCATCCATCCATCCATCCATCCATCCATCCATCCCTCCATCCATCCATCCATCCATCCATCCATCCATCCCTCCATCCATCCATCCATCCATCCATCCATCCATCCCTCCATCCTCATCCCATCCATCCATCCATCCATCCATTCATCCCATCCATCCATCCATCCATCATCCATCATCATCCATCCATCCATTCCCATCCATCCATCATCCATCCATCCATCCATCATCATCCATCCATCCATCCATCCATCCATCCCATCCATCCATCTCCATCCATCCATCCATCCATCCATCGTCCCATCCATCCATCCATCCATCCCATCCATCCATCCATCCCTCCATCCATCCCTCCATCCCTCCATCCATCCCTCCATCCATCCATCATCCATCCATCCATCCATCATCCATCCCTCCATCCATCCATCCATCCATCCATCCATCCATCCATCCATCCATCCCTCCATCCATCCCTCCATCCATCCATGCATCCCTCCATCCATCCATAAATCATGTTTGACTGTGACTTCAACCCTCTGAGCTCCTTTATTAGGCCCAGCTCACCCCAGGCTGTAAATCCTGTGTGCAGGCAGCAGGAGCTGAGCTGCAGGGTGTGCAAGGAGCTGCCAGACAGATGCTCAGTAAATCAGGGGACTTGCATGATCCCATAAATCAGGATCCTGATTAGGGTCAGAGGCTGCACGTGCTGCACAAAGCTCTGCTGGGATTCTCCCGTGGGAGGAGAGCCAGAGTTTCTCCCCGTGGCAAATTGCAAATCACTGCAGTGGGATTGCTCCTTCTCTCTGAGGAGTTCCAGCACTGAACACAAAATTCATCCTGCTCTTTTAGGGGGCTCTGCTCTCACCTGGGTGTCTGTTTGTATGGGAAGCAGAAAAATCACTGTTTCTCCAAACACATCCATGGATGTCACCCTTTGGAAGGTCAGCCATGGGTGTTGATATTCCAGTGGAAAAGGGAATATCCAAGTAAAGATGTGATTTATTTGCACCAGCACTGCTCTGGCACGGGGCTGTTTCTGGTTGTATTCATCCCTCAGGCCAGGCTCCATCAGGAATGTGCTGCCTGCTTAAAATCTTTCTTTTCCTGTTTGTTTTCTCATTCATTTCCTGGTTCCTCCCAGAGGAAGAGCTGCGGTTCCTGGTGTTTAATGCCAGGCAGGTTAAACCCCGTGGTGTAATTTCATTATCTCCTCCAGGTACTGGAGCATGAATTAATGGGATCAGAGCTGCTCTGGCTTAGCCAGGCACAAAATCCAGGGGGAAACCAACCCAAAAAGGTGAATCCACTGTGGCTGAACACAAAGTGACACAAATTGCCTCTTAATTAGCCACAGGGATCATTAAATCACTTGGGCAGGGGAGCATGAACACACAGCAGAGAATCCTAGAATGGTTTGGGATGGAAGAGCCCTTAAATCCCACCCAATTCCATCCCATCCATGGGCAGGGACACTTTTCACTGTCCCAGGTGGATCCAAGTCCCATCCAACCTGGCCTTGGACACTTCCAGGGATCCAGGGGCAGCCCCAGCTTCTCTGGGCACCCTGTGCCAGGGCCTCCCCACCCTCACAGGGAACAATTCCTTCCCGATTCCATTCTTGATTTAATTCCATGAAATGAAATGAAATTTCCTCTCATGAAACGAGATTTTGAAATTTCATTTGATTTCATTTCACTCCACAAAATCCCCTTGCGTTTCATTCCGTTCCATGAAGTGAAAAATGAGATCTCCTCTCATGGAAAGGGAAATTTTGAAATTTCATTTCAACTTATAAAATTTCATTTCACTCCATCAAATTTCATTTTGATTTGTTTCGTTTCATTCCATTCCATGAGATTTCCCGTGCCCTCCAACACTGTTCCTTCCTCAGCACCCACACGATTTTGAAGGAGGAGGAATTTTCCAAAAGCTCTCAATCCCTCCAGCACGGCCACTTGCCAGCAGAAATTCAGATTTATTGCAAAAATAATCTTGATTTGTGTGGTGTTTTCCCCAATACTCGGTGTTTAAACCCATTTTTTTCATGAACAAGTAACAATTTGGGCTCCCTTGTCCTGGATTGTCCCCAGCTCTTCATGGAGTCAGCGTTTCAAGGATCACCCACCTACAGCATAAAATGTAAAACATTGATTTTAAAATCATCTTCAGAACATCTGCAAGTGCCCAGGAACCATAAATATTTCTGAATTAGACAGGGGAATGCCTGGAAAATGAGGAATTTTGGGCAAAAGAAGCCACTTTTAACAGAATTTCACACCTCATCCAGAGGAATGGGGAACTCCAGGTGTATTTTAGTGATTTTTTTTTTTACACTTCATTTAATCAACTATCAATTCCAATCATTTCATTTTCTCTAATTCATAAAGTGGCTCATTTAAAAAGCAAAAATATTATGGATTTAAGCATTTTGAGCCCCCTTTCTTTTTAGGGCTCTTGTGATGCAGAGCCCCTCATTAATTTTTTTTTGTAAAACAAACATTTTTCCTCATTGCAAACCTTGTGGGTGCTGTAGGATCTGAAAAATCAGATTTAACTCTGCACAATTTCGTTTGTTCTGAGTGGATGGGTGGAATTAAGAGCAGAAATTTGTCTTTTCAGAGTTCAGGGAACATCCTCCAAATCAAATTTTCACCGAATTCCTTTGGATTACAAATTAACAATTACCAATAAAAATTATTCAGAATTTATTTTAGCGAGTTTGCCACGGGAAATTATAAAGGGTGGACCCCCGGGTTTCTTTTTCTGAGCTATAAAAAGAAGTTTTGCTCTTTTTTGGGTGTTTCAGGTGGGGTCTGACACGACAAGGACACGGCACAAAAGCAGAGCAGGGAACTCAGGATATCACAGAAATTCCTCAGAGCAGCAGGGAAAGGAAAAAAAAAGGGGGAAAATACCCAAAAAATCTTTTGGATTTATAAAGGTTATTAAAAAAAAAGAACTTTTGCCCTTCCATGGAACCAGAAACAACTCCTGAATCTCCTTCTGGATGGGAGGGCTCTGCCCGACCCAGGAGTGACGCCGGCTGGAAAACCTGGGAATTGCAGGAATTTCCTCGCTCGGAAAACCGCGGAGAGAAAAGGAACTGCGGGAGCCGGGGGCTTCAATTCCTAATGAATATTTATGCTTTTTTTTTAACATTACAGCGAATATTCGGAATAACTCAAGGAGTATTTCCATTTTCAAGTATTTTCCGTTTCCATTTCAAAGAGTATTTTCCAGTTTTCATCACAGGGCTGTTCCATCCTGTCTCGTTTTTGCCACCCATTTCACTTTTCCCTGTTGTTTTTCTCCCCAAATATCCCAAAATCAGAGCAGTTCTCAGGATTTTTTTTTTTTTTTTCTGGCAGCAGAAACCCCGAGTTTCTTGAAGCTCCCGAAAAAAAGAAACTCGCTTAAATATGTTCTGAAACCACATTCCAGAGGCTGATTAGGAGCCATAAAATAATAAATACTGACCCGGGAATTATGGAAGGGAGGGATGGGAACGATGATTTTACTTCAATCAGGAGAGCTGAAAGATATAAAAATTAATCAGTGAGCAATTTCTTAACTGCAGAACCAGGAAATAAAGTCAAAAATCACTCCTGACTCCCAGAGCACAAAGATTTCATAGCCTTCTGGGAGTGTTTTCTGATGTTTTGGTTATATTAATAAAAAATAAATTAATATCAGCAGATTTCTAGATTTTTAACCTCTGAATGTGACCAATTCATCGATGGGCAGGTGTTCTCTGTCCCCTATACATTACCTCAGATTTTAAACCCAAAATGTTCATTCTGTCACCTATAGTTCATTTTCTCCTGTATGGATTAACTCAGATTTCACCCCCAAAATATTCATTTCCTCCTGCATGGATTAGCTCAGATTTCACCCCCAAAAATGTTCATCTTCTCCCCCCAGATTTTACCCCCAAAATCATCTTCTTCATTAACTCAGATCACCCCCAAAATGTTCATCATGGATTAACTCAGATTTTTGTTCATCTTCTCCCTCAACTCAGATTTACCCCCAAAATGTTCATCTTCTCCCTCATGGATTAACTCAGATTTCACCCCCAAAATGTTCAATCCCTCAACTTTTCACCCCCAAAATGTTCATTTTGTCCCACATGGATTAACTCTCATGTTCATTTTAACCAGATTTTACCCCAAAATGTTCATTTTCTCCTGCATGGATTAACTCATTTTTTACCCCAAAATGTTCATTTTGTCCTGCACGGATTAACTCAGATTTCACCCCAAAATGTTCATTTTCTCCCACATGGATTAACTCAGATTTCACCCCAAAATGTTCATCTTCTCCCTCATGGATTAACTCAGATTTCACCCCAAAATGTTCATTTTCTCCCACATGGATTAACTCAGATTTCACCCCCAAAACACTCATTTTCTCCTGTATGGATTAACTCAGATTTTACCCCCAAAATGTTCATCTTCTCCCTCATGGATTAACTCAGATTTCACCCCAAAAATGTTCATTTTCAGATTTCACTCCCTGTTCATCTTCTCCCTCATGGATTAACTCAGATTTTACCCCCAAAATGTTCATCTTCTCCCTCATGGATTAACTCAGATTTCACCCCCAAATGTTCATTTTATCCCTCATGGATTAACTCAGATTTTACCCCAAAATGTTCATTTTGTCCCGCATGGATTAACTCAGATTTTACCCCCAAAATGTTCATTTTGTCCTGCATGGATTAACTCAGATTTCACCCCCAAAATGTTCATTTTATCCCCTAAAAAAACCCCAAAAACTGGAGACAAGGGCGACTTGCAGTACCCAATATTCGCCACACGGTGGCAGCACTGAAGGAGGAAAATCGCTTCCCATTCACCGCTCTCTGTTCCATCCCATTCTTAATTACGGGAATTCGGCTTTTTTGGGGCTGTTTTGGTGGATTTTGGGGTTTTTTTGTTCCGTTTGGGGTGTTTTTTTGTGCGGGTTTGGGGTTTTTTTGGTTGCAGTCCCACCGAGTCCTTGGTGCCTGCAGTTCCTCATTTCCACCACGCGGTGGCACCAGCGACCGCGATCCTTGATTTGCTCTTTTCTTCCTTTTTTAAACCTTTTATTCTTTTAATTTCTAAATTCAGAAGTTAAATTCGCCCTTTCAAACCCTGCGGTTCCACAGCCAGAGCTTTATTCCATCCTAAAATCCTGCATGGAATACACCAGACACGGCGTTTTGCTTTGAAATCAATTTTTATCTCGATGACTAGATGACAATTTATGGAGTTTTAGAGCAGTCCTGATGTAAAAAAATAAGAAGTTAAAACCTAAGGCACCAGATCCGTATAAAAATGAGAAACTTTAAAGGTTTTGGTATTTACACACACACTCCCTGTGAGTTTTCAGGCATTTTGGGGGCTGTAAAATCCCTTCTTTTTGCATTCACTGCAAACTGATGCCATTAAATTCTTACCTCCAAAATCCAGAGTTTTCCTTCAAGGATGGATTTTTGGGCTATCGCGAATTTAGGAGGGACCTTTGTCCATCTGCGCCCGCCGCACTGATGTCCATCGGTTCTAAAACACGTAATTTCCCCTCATTAATTACCATCCTATCCCTATTAATTAACATTCTTTAGCCCTTTAATCATCTTTTTCTCACTCGGGGGCTTTCCAGCTTTCCAGCCCTTAATTCCTATCTGAATTTTGGGTTCTTGCAGCATCCCTGAATAAATTCACAATCCCAGGTGTCCAATCCCTCATCTCCCTTTGGTTTTAATTGAGGCTGGGGAAAAATTAATATTTGGGTGGTTGGATGGTGAAAGTATCAACAATTTAAAAATTTAAAAATTAAAAAAATTTAAAATTTAAAAAGTTAAAAAGTTAAAATTTTTAAAATTTAATTTAAAAATTTAAAAATTTAAAATTTAAAATATAAAAAATTAAAATTTTAAAGACTTAAAAATTTAAAAATTTAATCCTATCTGAATTTTGGGTTCTTGCAGCATCCCTGAATAAATTCACAATCCCAGGTGTCCAATCCCTCATCTCCCTTTGGTTTTAATTGAGGCTGGGGAAAAATTAATATTTGGGTGGTTGGATGGTGAAAGTATCAACAATTTAAAAATTTAAAAATTAAAAAAATTTAAAATTTAAAAAGTTAAAAAGTTAAAATTTTTAAAATTTAATTTAAAAATTTAAAAATTTAAAATTTAAAATATAAAAAATTAAAATTTTAAAGACTTAAAATTTTAAAGATTTAAAATTTTTAAAATTTAAAAATGTAAAAATTTTAAAAATTTAAAAATTTAAAAATTTAAAAATTTAAAAATTTAATTTAAAATTTAAAAATTTAAAAATGTAATTTTTAAAAATTTAAAAATGTAAAAATTTTAAAAATGTAAAAACTTAAAAATTTAAAAATTTAAAAATTTAAAAATTTAAAAATTTAAAAATTTAAAAATTTAAAAAATTTAAAAATTTAAAAATTTAGAAATGTAAAAAATTAAAAATTAAAAAATTTAAAATTTCCATTTTTTGGGGGAAGGATTCCCGTTTTTGGGGGAATATTCCTGCTTTTTGGTAAGGATTCCTGGGTTTTGGTAAGTATTTCCGGGTTTTTTTGGGAAGGATTCCCGTTTTTTGGGAAGGATTCCCGTTTTTTTGAGAAGAATTTCCGTTTGCTTGGGAAGAATTCCCGTTTTTTGGGCAAGATTCCCATTTTTGGGGGGAAGGATTCTCGTTTTTTGGGAGGGATTCCCATTTTTTTGGGAAGGATTTCCGTTTTTTGGGGAAGAATTCCCGTTTTTTCTGAAGGACTCCTGATTTTTGGGAAGTATTCCCGTTTTTATGGTAAGAATTCCCATTTTTTGGGAAAGATTTGCGGTTTTTGGGACAGATTCCCATTTTTTTGAGAAGGACCCCCGTTTTTTTGGGAAGGATTCCCGTTTTTTGGGCAAGATTCCCATTTTTGGGGGGAAGGATTCCCATTTTTTTGGGAAGGATTTCCGTTTTCTGGGAAGGATTCCTGGTTTTTGTGAAGGACTCCTGGAGGTTTTTTTTGAGAAGAATTCCAAATGTTTTTGGGAAGTATTCCCGTTTGTTGGGAAGAATTCCCGGTTTTTGGGAAGGATTGGCGTTTTTTGGGACGGATTCCCATTTTTTTTGAGAAAGATTCCCGTTTTTTGGAAAGGATTCCCGGTTTTTTGGGAAGAATTCCCGTTTTTTCGGGAAGAATTCTCATTTTATGGGAAGAATTCCCATTTTTTTGGGAAGGATTCCCATTTTGGGGGGAGAATTCCCGTTTTTGGGGAAGAATTCCCGTTTTTGGGGGAGGATTCCTGGGTTTTGGGAAGGACTCATGGGGTTTTTTTGGGCAGGATTCCCACTTTTTGAGAAGGATTCCCGTTTGTTGGGGAAGGATTCCCGGTTTTCGGGAAGGATTCCCATTTTTGGGGGAATGTTCCCGGTTTTTTGGGAAGGATTCCCGGGGTTTTTTTTGTAAGAATTCCCGGGTTTTTTGTAAGAATTCCCCTTCTCCCGAGCCTCCCAACGCCGCGAGTGCGGGAAGCCCTCACTGCGCATGCGCCGAGATCCGCCCCGAATCCGCCCAAAACCCACCCAAAATCCACCCAAAATCCACCCAAAACTCACCCAAACATCCAGCCGGGATTCGTGACAGCACCGGGAATACGGTGGGTCCGATCCCGGATCGCGGAATTCCCTCAGGAACAGCTCCGGGAGGAGCCGGGATCGGGAAGCGCCCCCCGTGAGGGGAGAGCAGGGCCCGGCCCCAGCCCCGGGCGCGGCAGCGGGAGCGGAGATTTCTGCCCAAATTCCTCCTGGAAAGGCTTTTCCAGGGATTTTGGGAGTTGAGAGGTGAAAAACATCAAGCCGTGCTCCGTGGGGAGTTAATAATTAGTCATTATTTCCGCAGTTAAATGTAATTAAGCAGCCCAGAACAGCAGCTTCGGGCGCTGTTGTTGTGGAGCGAACTTGAAGGGAAATGTGGGGAAAAACCAATTCAGGGGTGGATAAAAAAACAGAGATCGGGTAGAGGGGGTTGTTCCTATTTTTGCTTTAATTGTAGCACCAAAATGCTCCAGTTTGGGGGAAAAAACTGGGCCCTGCTTCCCTCCCTGTCCATCCTTCCCATAGCGGGAAGGGGAAGGGGAAGGGGAAGGGGAAGGGGAAGGGGAGGGAAAAGGAATAACTGTGGGATGTGAGGGGGCCCAGCACAGGCACTGCTTTGTCCTGACACCCTTTGGTGGCTTGGGCACCCTTCAGGCACACACAGCTGTCCCAATCCCAGTACAGACCAGTACAGGTGTCCCTGTCCCTGCATAGCCCAGTACAGATGTGCCAATTTCTGTCCAGCCCAGTACAGGTGTCCCAATCCCGGTCCAGCTGTCCCAGTTCCTGTACAGCCCAGTACAGCTGTCCCAACCCTAGTACAGGTGTCCCTGTCCCTGTCTAGATGTCCCAATCCCTGTCACCCCAGTACAGGTGTCCCTGTCCCTGTCCAGCCCAGTACAGATGTCTCAACCCCAGTATAGCCCAGTACAGGTGTCCCAATCCCTGTACAGCTGTCCCAGTCCCAGTACAGCTGTGCCTGTCCTAATCCCAGTACAGCCCAGTAAATCTGTCCCAATCCTGGTCCAGCTCTCCCAGTCCCAGTACACCCCAGTACAGGTGTCCGCGTCCCAGTAGAGATGTCTCAACCCCAGTATAGCCCAGTACAGCTGTCCCAATCCCTGTACAGCTGTCCCAGTTCCTGTCCAGCTGTCCCTGTCCAACTTTCCCAATCCCTGTCCAGATGTCCCTGTCCTTGTCAGCCCAGTACAGGTGTCCCAGTCCCAGTACAGCTGTCCTAGTCCCTGTCCAGCTATCCCAGTCCCAGTACAGCCCAGTACAGGTGTCCTTGTCCCTGTGCAGCTGTCCCAATCCCTGTCCAGCTGTCCCTGTCCAGCTGTCCCAGTCCCAGTCTCAGTACAGCCCAGCAGAGGTGTCCCAATCTCTGTCCAGCTGTCCCAGTCCAGCCCAGTACATCTGTCCCAGTCCCAGTTTATCCCAGCAGAGCTCTCCCAGTCCCTGCAGAGTCCTCAGCACCCAGAGCCACCTCGGCACATCCTGGAGGATGTCCCTGGTGTTCCAGGTGGGACACTCCACAGGATTCCCTGTGGGACAAATGGGACAAGGATGCAGCCACCAGCGAGGGAGTGCTGCTGCCTAAAGCTCTAAAAAACCCCCCAAAACAGGAAATACAAATACGAAAATATCACACTAAGATTGAAACTTTAGACTCTGAGGTCACACCCAGGCTAGAAGGAGCTCAGCCTGCAGGAAATGCAGGGGACCTGGAGGACAATTCCAGGTGCATCCCAGGATTTGGTGAGGTGATTCCCTGCCTGCAGCACGCCCTGCCCATGAATCATGCAGGTTTTTCTCAGGTTTTAGCGAGTGTGCTGACATCCCAAATCCTTAATCAAGATGCCAGGGAAGACGGAGCATGGATAACCCGTGAGGCTTCGTTATCCATAATGGGATCACAGAGTTATTACAGTTCCTATAAAGTTCAGTTGTGGGAATTCCAGGCTGTCACTCAAGCACAGGGTGTCCCTGATGACACAGATCTCGTGCTTTGGGGGTTTGACTCGGCCGCTTTTCCACAGCAGCACCTGGGAATTCTGCGGGAGCTCGGCCTTGCTCTGCTGCTCCGTCCACGCTTATTAAGATTTTATCATTTGTATTCATTTTTAACGATTCAGGATTTTAAAAAATGCCTTTTTCTGAACTCCTACAATGTTATAGCACCTCTTCTTTTGAGGAAAAAAACTAAAACCTTATAAAGGTTACAATGAGTGATTTTAACACTAACACAAAGCGACAATTCTCACTAAGGTTTGATGGTTTGATGTCAAGAAAAGCACAAAGAAAAGCCATTTATTTATGATTGATTTTAGCACTGATGAATAGAGTAACACATAACATCTTCTATTATGCAGGATCTGGAATAAATTTGTTTTCAACTTCAATTTTTCTGCAAATTCTTTTGCTTTCTTGTCTTTAATTCTTCTGATCAAGCCAACCTTTTAAATACATATTTTCTTTTCTAGGTTAGGTGGACATGGACAAAAGGATTCATATCCACACTGCACAGCCAGTTTATTCTCTAGTAAACTCACTTTTTTATGCACTTTTCTATTTTTATGATCTGTTTTCCACACGAAAATACTCCTTTTTCCCAGGGTTTTGAAACTTTGCAAATGGCACCTTTTAAAATCAATTAACCTTAATCTTCTTTAACCAGCGGCTTTTGGTGCTGCACCTTTTTACACCTGGCTATTATTTAATAATATCATAATATTTAATAATGTAATTTAATTCTATTCTAATATTTAATAATATAATTTAATTATTTCTAATTTTTTATCACAAACCAAGCACGTTTAGTGCAATTGCAGAATGCCCTCAGCAGTCACAAATCACTCACTCTAAAGAAGTTTCCTCTCTGCCCCTTCCTAGTCCTGCAGAATTTGTGTCTCCTTGCATTGAGCAAAATGCACATCACCAGCCCCGACACCTGGAGAGCTCTGCTTTTATTGAGCAATAATTTCCTGTCAAATCAGCTGCCAGAAGTCACAGCTGACACAATTCTCACTCAATTGTGCTTGGGATCCCTGGGGATGGGCTCTGTCAGTCCACCCAGTGCCTAAATGAGGATGTCATTTTTTATTTCCACGGAATTCCCCAGTTCCCCAGCCTCACCAGAGCTATAAAAGATGGCAAATATTGTCAAATGTTGCCAAATATTGTCAAATGTTGTACAGAGAGCTGCATATAAATGGTATTAATATTGCTAAGCAGAGATTAATTAAGACACCACAATTATGAAGAGATGAAATTCCATTGGTAAGGAGCTGATGAGGGATCTGTTGTACCAAACCAATTTAAAATAAGCTGCAGAGTGCTAAAAATGAGAGAATTCATTCAAAATTAGGAAAACTGTGTCTGCTCCAGCATCAAAGCTGATTTTCCTCTCTGAAACCAATGCTAAGGCCCAGCTCTTGTGGATTTATTTTATTTCCTTGTTTGTGAAGGCTCTGGGGCCTTGCAGAGTTCAGCAGCATTGAAGCCTCATCACGAAAAATTGAGGCAGACAAGTCCATTCCCAGATTCAGTGATGGAATTGAGTAAACTCTGCTGTCAATTGAAAAGCTCCAGGAGAGACACTGATTAAAGTGGCATCTGGCAGTTTTTCATTTGGCAATCAAATTACATCACAGGACTAATCAAAGCATGATCTCTATCTCTATTTATGACATTTTCACCAGCTCTGAAGTGTGAGCCTCACTTTTGACATTCAGCCTGTGCTCACTCTTGTTTTTCCTAAGGAATCCTAAAAATTCAGATTTTTTTTTTTTCTGATGATTCTTCAACCAGATAGGAACTCATTTCTTGCTCTTCCCAAGCCTGACAGAAATCCTTACTCCAGAGTGCTGGGGGCTACAGGAAATGCAGAATCTTGTCTCCTTGGTGACCATAAAAGAGCTGTTTGTGTGAGCTGAACATACCACACTAATGACAGGCCTGACCAGAGCCCAGCTGTGTGAATCCAGCTTCAAACTTTTACTAATTCTGCTGGGAAGAAAACTTTCAGAAGAAAAATGATCCTATTTCATATCAAGGAGGTGTGTGCAGTTACACCAAGACTTCTTTTTTTGAGTGATTCCCTGTGTCTTTAGAAACAGCACTGAATGTTTTGCATGGATTTGGTGAAGAGAGGATTTTAGAAAAGGCTCTTTGCTCACGAAGTAAAAAAGAGAGTTTTTTTAACAGGAAAATGCTCTTGTGCTCAAGATTGAATGGAGATGGTGGGGGAAAATGTCATGTTCAAGGTCTGTGGAGGAGCTCATCCCCAGGTGTTTGACTGAAGAACAAAAGTTGGTTCTTCACACCCATAAAGTAAAACTCAGGGATATACAGGATTTTCTTTTCAGCTGCATCCCGCTGGCTACAGCAGCTGGGGATGAAGAAGCAAAGGACTTTTCTCTCCTGGGTTTGGGTGCAACCTCCTGGCCAGTGCAGAATGAGGAGGTGGAGCTCCCAGTTTTGCTTGGATGCACCAGAGCCAGGCTGGAGGATCATTTCCCATCTCCACACTGCCAGCATTAGAAACTGCTCCAGCTGCACCTGTAAGAGCCTCTCTGCCACGTTTTTTCTTTAATGAAAACATTAATGTTTCCTGACCACAAGCATTTTGTGTGGGTTTATTACAGTATGGACAGAGATTAGGAATCTGAATTATTACTGAGCTGTGCTTTCAAGTGAATGGGACAGGGAGAGCCTCACTCATTGCTGTTCTTTATTTATTTATTCATTCCTCCCGTTCAGATGCATCACCGTGCACGTAACACCCGCGTGCAGAAGCCATGAATTCCAGAAAACTCCCCTCAGAACCACGGAGGATCTTCCCTGCTGCCAAAGCCCCAAGCCAGCAGCCATCCCACATCCTGGTGGTGGATGTCACCTCCCCTTCCTGGGCCAACACTTGCTCCGTGCTCTCCGAGGCTCTGGAGAACGTGCTGTGCCTGGCGTGTGGCCTGGCAGGGCCCTGCCGGGTGCCCCTGCTCAGCCTCTACGTGGTGCAGCCCCAGCAGGAGTGTCTGCTGCCCTTCACGGTATGCCCCAGGGGAAAAAAATATTGTTTATATTTAAATTTATATCTAAATTTATATCTAAAATCTGTATATGAATTTAGATCTAAAAATCAGCCCTTCTCAAAACGAGTTTCGCGGACCTCGCGGAAGAGGTGAATTTTAGGAAATGATGAAGTTTAAAAGATATTGAAGGGGAGAGGTGCCCCAGCAGGAGTGTCTGCTGCCCTTCACGGTATGCCCCAGGGGAAAAAAATATTATTGATATTTAAATTTATATCTAAATGTATATCTAAAATCTGTATATGAATTTAGATCTAAAAATCAGCCCGTCTCAAAACGAGTTTCGTGGACCTTGCGGAAGAGGTGAATTTTAGGAAAGGGTGAAGTTTAAAAGGAGGAGAGTCATTTTTGATCTGTGAACCTGATCTGCATAAATTAGGGTTTGTGCTCTTCCTTCCTAAAACATCAGTTTTGGAGCATCTGTTGCACCTTCCATGTGCTGCTTTGTGCTGTACTCTAGGAATTATCACACTCAACTCGAGCTGGGATAATTTGGATGCTGAACAAATATTACCAATGTGGGAGAGGTTCTAGATATTGAAGGGGAAAGGTGCCGCAGCAGGAGTGTCTGCTGCCCTTCAGGGTATGCTCCACGCTGTGCTGCTGCTTAGGGGAAAAAAGTTATGATTTATATCTAGATTTAGATATAAATTTAGATCTAAAATCTGTATATTAATTAATATCTAAAAATCAGCCCTTCTCAAAATGAGTTTCGCGGACCTCGCAGAAAAATGAATTTTAGGAAAGGGTGAAGTTTAAAAAGAGAAGAGTAATTTTTGATTTGTGAACCTGATAAATTAGGATTTCTGCTCTTCCTTTCTAAAACATCAGTTTTGGAGCATCTGTTGCACCTTCCATGTGCTGCTTTGTGCTGTACTCTAGGAATTATCACACTCAACTGGAGCTGGGATAATTTGGATGCTGAACAAATATTACCAATGTGGGAGAGGTTCTAGATATTGAAGGGGAAAGGTGCCCCAGCAGGAGTGTCTGCTGCCCTTCACAGTATGCTCCAGGGAAAAAAAGTTATGATTTATATCTCAATTTAGATCTAAATTTATATCTAAAATCTGTATATTAATTTAGATCTAAAAATCAGCCCTTCTCAAAACGAGTTTCGCGGACCTTGCGGAAGAGGTGAATTTTAGGAAAGGATGAAGTTTAAAAGATATTGAAGGGGAGAGGTGCCCCAGCAGGAGTGTCTGCTGCCCTTCAGGGTATGCTCCAGGCTGTGCTGCTACTCAGGAAAAAAAAATTTATGATTTAGATCTAAATTTATATCTAAAATCTGTATATTAATTTAGATCTAGAAATCAGCTGTTCTCAACACGAGTTTCACGGACCTCGCGGAAAAATGAATTTTAGGAAAGGATGAAGTTTAAAAGAAGGAGTGGCATTTTTGATTTGTGAACCTGATAAATTAGATTTTGTGCTCTTCCTTCCTAAAACATCAGATTTGGAGCATCTGTTGCACCTTTCATGTGCTGCTTTGTCCTGTGCTCTAGGAATTATCACACTCAACTCGAGCTGGGATAATTTGGATGCTGAACAAATATCACTAATGTGGGAGAGGTTCTAGATATTCAAGGGGAAAGGTGCCCCAGCAGGAGTGTATGCTGCCCTTCACAGTATGCTCCAGGGAAAAAAAGTTAGGATTTATATGTAGATTTAGATCTAAATTTATATCTAAAATCTGTATATGAATTTAGATCTAAAAATCAGCCGTTCTCAAATTGAGTTTCACAGACCTCGCGGAAAAATGAATTTTAGGAAAGGGTGAAGTTTAAAAGATATTGAAGGGGAGAGGTGCCCCAGCAGGAGTGTCTGCTGCCCTTCAGGGTATGCTCCAGGCTGTGCTGCTGCTCAGGAAAAAAAAAATTCTGATTTATATCTAAATTTATATCTAAAATCTGTATATTAATTAATATCTAAAAATCAGCCGTTCTCAAAATGAGTTTCGCGGACCTCGCGGAAAAATGAATTTTAGGAAAGGGTGAAGTTTAAAAAGAGAAGAGTCATTTTTGATTTGTGAACCTGATAAATTAGATTTTGTGCTCTTCCTTTCTAAAACATCAGATTTGGAGCATCTGTTGCACCTTCCATGTGCTGCTTTGTGCTGTACTCTAGGAATTATCACACTCAACTGGAGCTGACATAATTTGGATGCTGAACAAATATCACCAGTGTGGGAGAGGTTCTAGATATTGAAGGGGAAAGATGCAGGGTTAAAATATCTCTGCTGAATTTGAGAAACATCCCAAAATCAGAGAATCACAGAATTATCTGGAAAAGTCCTCTAAACTAAATCCAATCCTAAACCCAGCACTGCCAAGGCCACCACTAAACCATGTTCCTGAGTGCCACATCCACACAGATTTTAAATCTACGTATCTAAGTCAGTGAAAACAAATATTGCACTCATTTAGGGCTCTGCAGAGGAATAAATGGAGATGGAGAACGAGCAGCAGCTCTGCAGTAATAGCTTGGGAATACAAATGTGCATCTTAAAGTTCACAAGAATCTTTGAAGTCATCCCCACCCTGGGCACTCTCATTTGCAGTGTAAAACCACAGGATTAACCCTTCCACTTTGTACAGCACTGCTGGAAACATTTGGAAAAGTTTTGTCAAGTCTTCACCTGGGAAAAATAAAAAATCAGGGGTCAAGAGTAAATTAGCAAATGTGATCTGCAAGAAAACTCTGGCTAATGGTGGAGTTCATTTACAGGGAAGGTTATAGATAATATGTGACAAGGATAATTTTATGGCTGCTGCTCCTGATCAGCTGGTTTTTTTTTTATTTAAACAGTAATTCCTCATTTTGATAATCACAGTTTTTAATGACAGAGGAGCCCTTAGATTTCTGTTTTGTTCATATCCCAGGCTATTCAATGTCACTAAAGTACCCCAGTCTCATTAAAGCTTCCTTCCTGAAAGCCATCTAGTTTTGATCTGAAGATAAAGCAAGATGGGTAATCAGCTACTTCTCTTGATAGTTCCACCTAGTGGTTAATAATTGTCGTTGTGAAACCTGCACCTGCTTCCTAATTTGCATTTATTTGTTTTATCTTCTAGGGATTTCTTAATATATTTACTCTTTTGGCTAGATTGAAGAATATTCTTGTGTTTTAATCTTTTCTTCCTCTAAATAGAAGCAGGTCCCTTCTCTGTCCTGGCTGGTAAATCAAGGAAAAATTCTAATTTTTTTTTTTTTTTTTCTAATTCTAAAAATTCTCATTTTCAAGGAAAAAATCTAATATTTTTACGATAATTTTAATCATTTCCAAGCCATTCTTTTTATTCTCTCTGCTGTTTTTTTGGGGTGCTACACTCCAAAAGTAGACATCAGCTGCTGTACTGAAGCTGTTTTTCAGAGCTGTGTTAAAGGATGCTTGTTAGACAAATCATACAAAGTCAGGAAAGCCCCAGAGCTGAAAATAGAGGTGGGGAGAGTACATGGGGAAGTGTCACTCACAGTTACCCTGGTTTTAATCTTCCCTCAGTGCTTGTTTATGGTCTCTGTTCCCACTGGTCTCCCCAATAGGAGAGTCCAAAGAGCTTCCCTGGAAAGGGCAGGGAGAGGAAAGAAGGGGAAACCAGGAAGAAAGTAGATAAGTGTGGGGGAGAGGAAATGGTGGCAAGATCAGAAATAAGCATTAAACCCTAAAAAAAATTTAAATGTGGGAGTGAATAAGGACTGAGCAGAGCCCTTGCAGCTTCCCACTCAGTCCCACCCTGCAAACCATGGCTCAAGGGTGCTTCAGTGGCTCAGAGCTCCAAGCAAACCTGAGTCAAATGGTCACCTGCTGCCTCTTCAGAGAGGAACTTCACCTCTGGCCTCAGTGTCTTGCATTGTTCTAAATAAATTTGGTAGAGTTCACTCAGCATCTTTCCTGTGGCCACCATGGACCCGTTCAGCTGCTGGATCTGTCTCAGCTCTGAGTCCTTGGTGAGGCTCAGGTGAGCTCTGTGACCACCACCAGCCTTCCTCTCCTTTATGGACAGTTATTTCATGCTGTTTACCAGCCTTTCCTGCTCCTTGAACCCTGTTTTTGCAGCAAGTGAAAGAAAACTTTGCCAGAATCCAAGCCTGCATTTCGGAGCTGCGCTCGCTCCCGGCCCAGGGCTGCTTCCCGCAGGGGGGGAACGGAGTGGTGCAGGCTGTGCAGGATGGATTGCAGCAGTTCAAGCAGTACAGCAGGCACACAGCAGCTGGAGGCTCCACAAACAGCTCTGTTGAGGTAAGAAAATGCTGGGAAGGGACAGGGAGCCATCCCACATCACTCTGTGTGTGTATTTATAAATGTGTATCTCATGTGCAGTGAAAATGCAGAAAAATTGAGGTGTTCAGCACTGGGTGTTTCACAATTCCACTGTCCAGGAGTCCTGAAGGAAGATATCAAATCCTTAAATCCCTGGATTTCATATTGCATTTTCATATTTCATATTTCATATTTCACATTAAATCCCCCTGGACAGACTCCTGTGGAAAAGGGGAACATTTCTAGGGAAAGCTGTCACTTTGGCCCAGGATCTGACAGATTTTGGTGGCTGAGTTTTCAGCTCTGAGTGTGTTTTCGCATAAAGGGAAGGGAAGCTGCTAAGAACACATGAGAACAGACGTGTGAATGCAGAAAGCAGAGCAAGGTTCACAGGAGGAAGTGTTTTTTTAAGCAATATCAACTGTGATGAAAGGACAGGGAGTTATTGAGGGGAAAGGACTCAGAAATGGTGCTTTCCCCTAGACAGCAAAAAACATCAGCTCCACACAGTCTTGCATTTCAGAATTCCCAGGCTCAGGGTCCACCTGCCAGTCATAAAAAACAAATTGAGATTCCCACAAATGAAATTGCCCAAGTCTTTCTGCTTTGTTCAGGTCCTTAAACCCTTCCAGAGTCTCCCAGAGTCACGCTGTGGTCAGGCTGCAATTGAGACTCACTCCAGGAAATATTTCTCCTCATTTTCTGCTTTTCTTAGGGTTTTGAGGTGTTTTCCCTGACCATTTGAAAGGTGATTTGTGCTTTAACTCTAAAGCTGGGGGTTGGAACAAAGAGAGCACAATTTGGAGACAACACACAACAAAAATCCAGAACGTTTTCTACTATACTTGCAGGAACAGGCTGCATTAAAAATTAAGTTTATCCATGGATATAGGGAGTTTTTACTCCCCTAAGCAATCCTTGTTCCTCTAGATTATGCAATTTGATTGTACTTCTCTTTGCAAGGGGATGTAAGACATGCTGCAGGCACAGGCTCTGATCACTGACAGGCAGGAGGGAGTTTTACCCTTTTCAAAAGACCAAAAAAGAAGTTTCAAAAAAAAAAAAGCCTCTTTCTGCTTCAGATACTTAAGTGATTGCAGTTTTTCCCCCCATCACAAGCATTTTTTTATGCAGGGTAAGCTGAATTTTTGTTTCCTTTTCTCAGTATCAGACCAACACTGGGTGGTGGAAATCACACCTCCTGCAGCTCTCTTTGGAAATATCTTTAGGATAGAATGTGTAAGTTAAAAAATATAAGATTCCCTTTCAGCTTTCCAGGGAGAAGGCCAAGTTTAGTCTATTTGAACTATAATTAATGAACAAGTCCCTTTTTATATGCAGAGACTCACTGATCATAAATGCAAAGCACAGAGCACAAAACCTGGAGATGTTCCTCCAATCTCAATCCAGTTCATATTGGCTTCAATGTGAGCCAAAGCTCAAAAAAATTGCTTATAAATCTGCTTTTGAGTAGATATTTCAGCAAGATTTCTCCTCTCTCCATGGTGAGACCAGTGCTACTCAACACCTTCACCTCTCAAGAGAGAACTGGGGTGGAGGCATCTCCTGCATGCTGTGGTTTGTGTTTCAGATCACAATTTTGACCAGCCAGCCCAGCAGAGAAATGGTAAAGCAGCTGGAAAAGAAGCTTCAAGACATAGACCTGGTGAATTTGAGAAGAATCCAAGTCATTGAGGTTCTGAAGAGAGATTTCCTGGAGCCTGAGGACGTGGAGCAGTGTGTGCCAGCAGAGGAGCCCGGCAGTGGTGAGTGGGAGGCAGATTTGGGGAAGTGGTGGCTTTGAGCAGCACAACAGCCACTGGTTCTTGCTCTGCTGCCACATCTACCACTTCCCTTTGGGCCATTTAATGTCCTTTAGGTCCATTGAATGTCCTTTAAGTCCATTTAATGTCCCTTAGGTCAGTGGGAAGTGCCTGGAGGAAGTTTGTCCCACAGCACTTCTCTGGGGCTTGCGGGACTTGCAGACCTCGTGTATTAATTGAGCTCTTGGTATTATTTCAAATTCATGTTTGGTGCTGCTTCACTGAGGGGTTAAAGAGAAAAATGCATGGAGTTGTGGGGGTGACACACTCTGAGCAGGGAGAAAAGCAGCAGCAGGAAGCACAAACAGTATCAAAGACAAAAAAAAAAACAGCTAATTAAGAGGCTTGGTCAGTGGCAGCAACTCTTCCCAGCCTGAGAGAGAGGATTAAAAAAAGGTTATTTCTGTTTTCACTGAGGGACAGGCAGTGTTGTCTCTTGCTATTTATTTTCTTTTGTGGTTGCAGTAGCAAATTTCTGCTCTGGGAATCCTGCAGGGAAGGCCTGGAAGGCTCAGCTCCACAGAGGAGGAGATGCTCTGTGCCTCTCTGTCACAGGGGTGGTTTAGGGAATGCAAAACCCCCACCATATTATTTTTCAAAGTGGAGTTTTGTGTAGCCCTTTCACCCAGGAAATGGAATGAAAACAGAAATGTGCATATAAAGGCCATGGAAATGTCAAGGGATGAAATTCTCATTTTCTGAGTAGATGAACAATATATTTGCTCTGTAAGAGAAGCAATGGGGGAAGAAGAGGCCAAATAATTAGAAAAATGAGCCCAACTGGTTTATGAGACCCATTGGAGCTCCCTCCTTCTGTTTCTGGAAAAAAAATTGATTGTACTATAAAAAATTACAGTAAAGAGCATTGAATTGGCAAGATCCAACAGGCAGGAAGTGCAAGATTAGTGCTGTGTGGAACTGAAAAATAAATATTGTGATGCAGCACTTCATCAAGAGCTCCATTTCACTGAGGATATTTCTTCCATTAATTTATTTAGGGGCTATTTGAACCTACTTACATTTTTAATATCCAGAGCAGGATCAGAATTTTTTCTTTTTTTCTTTTTCTTTTTCTTTTTATCATTATCATTATTTTTATTTTTATTTTTATTTTTATTTTTATTTTTATTTTTATTTTTATTTTTATTTTTATTTTTATTTCTATTTCTATTTTTATTTCTATTTCTATTTTTATTTTTATTTCTATTTCTATTTATATTTCTATTTCTATTTATTTTTATTTCTATTTTATTTCTATTTTCTATTTTTATTTCTATTTTTATTTTTATTTTTATTTTTATTTCTATTTCTATTTTTAATTCTATTTTTATTTTTATTTTTATTTCTATTTTTATCTCTATTTTTATTTTTATTTCTATTTTTATTTTTATTTCTATTTCTATTTATATTTATTTCTATTTTTATTTTTATTTTTATTTTTATTTCTATTTTTATCTCTATTTTTATTTTTATTTCTATTTTTATTTTTATTTCTATTTCTATTTCTATTTCTATTTTTATTTCTATTTCTATTTATTTTTATTTCTTTTTTCTATTTTTTATTTTATCTCTATTTTTATTTTTATTTTATTTTATTTTTATTTTTATTTTTATTTTTATTTTTATTTTTATTTCTATTCTATTACATTTTTATTTTTTATTTCTATTCTATTTTTATTTCTATTTTTATTTTTATTTTTATTTTTATTTCTATTTTTATCTCTATTTTTATTTTTATTTCTATTTTTATTTTTATCTCTATTTTTATTTTTATTTCTATTTTTATTTTTATTTCTATTTCTATTTATTTCTATTTTTATTTTTATTTTTATTTTTATTTCTATTTCTATTTTTATTTCTATTTTTATCTTTATCATTTCTCTTCCCCTACCCCATTACACACCCTGAAAGCAGCTGAGCCTTTCCAGACCTTTTGCTAACAAAGGTTAATATTTGCATGTGCTGCAGATAACTCCTCCCACCTATTTCTGTTTGATAAAAACAAAAAACAAGCCCTGCAGATAAAGCATTCATGCATTTTTTATGGCCACAGCTCATCTTCTGCAAGTCCCAGGGCTCCTTTCCCTACATGGGGCTCTGCTCCCCAGGAATTCTGAGACCCCCTTGCACAGGAGATGTTGAATGTGAATTTCTTTTAAAATTGGCAGATGTGTAAGTGATTAAATATCTGTCACAGAGGAAAAAGTAAAAAAAGAAGAAATTACAGAGGAGAAAGTAAAAAGTGGAAAATATTTACTGAGGGAAGAACCAAAGCATTTCCCAGCCCCAAAACACAAATAATTCCCCTTGTCAGCTGTGTTTTGCTGTTTGTAAAATCAATTACATGGATTTCCTGGTGCTTTATCTTCTGAGCTGTTAATGTCCTCTTCAGTGCACATCCCTGAGAGAAACCCCAGGTCTAAAATTTGTAGGGAATGCACCCAAAATAGGATCATTCTGCAGGGAAATGGGAGCAAGGCACAGTCAGGGCAAGGGGCTGGCAGCGGGGAGAGCTCAGGTCATGAAGAGCAGCTTCCAACTGAAAAAATGAAATCAAGAACTAAAAAAAAGAAGTAAAGAACTAAAAAAAAAGAAGTCAAGAATGGGAAAAAAAAGAATTAAAGGTTCTGGCAGCCAGGGACAGTCAGAGAGGATGATAAGGAAAGGTTTTTAGGAGCAAGGGCAATGTGAAATATCCTCCTGTTGTGAATGGGAGTCGAGTCTGCTTTGCTGCAGAGACACAACCAACACAATCCTTTCCTCAAGGCTGGGAGGTGGGGACACTCCAAAAGTGTGTCCTGGAGAACATTTGAAGAATTACAATCATTACAGTAGTCCTGGATTATTTGCTGGGTAGAAATGAATGGATTTCTGAGGGGTTTTGTTTAATTTTGTGGGGTTTTTTTAATGCATAAGTGTAATTTTTGCCAACTAGAAATATTAATGCATAAAGATTTCTCAGTGTAGATGGATGTAGCACTGTTTATTTAATTCCCCTGCTTACCTGGTAAACACAAGGGGGAGAAAAGAAAACTATTTCTGCTATTAATTCATCTTCTCAGAAAGCCTTTCCACATCCTGGCTGTATGGTAAAGCTGCCAGTGCTACCAGACTGTACTTTCTGTGCTTACAAGTGGGGATATTGCATATCTTATGCATTTTGCACATTGATTTATTTGGTATTCCTTCACTTTATTTCATTTAGCCCATTTTATTTCTATTTATCTGCTGGGCTTCAAGCTAGAGTCTCATTTAGATGCACCTCTGAGGTATTATTTGTGTGTGGTTTTGGGGTTTTTTTTTTTGCAAGGGTTTATCTTGTTGATACCCTGCCTAACTCTGCAGTCCAGCCTACATTTCTCCATTTCTCAAAAAAGGAAATATTGTCACATGCCATTAATTGTTGCTGCATCCCACCACATTTGTCTGCACCTCAGACAGGAGTTTAAGAATTTCTGGGTGTGAGAAATCAGAGAAATCTTTTCGATGGCTGAAAATATTGGTGCTTTTTCACCTGGTTTTTTTCTTTCCCCTGCAGATATGGCAATCCTGGGAATGGACATCGAGGTGCAAACTGTAGAGGACAATGTCATCAGCCTGGAAATGCTGTTTAAAACCTGGCTCCACGACCATGGCACAGAGAGGGAACAGCTCCACCTCCTCCTTCCCTCAGGAGGCTTCAGCCACGCTGCTGCACCCAAGAACACCTTAAGTATTTCATTTTCTCTCCCCTCTGCTCCCCTTCAGGGAGCTCCTGAATCCCTCAGCCTTAAAGATTACCCAGGATTGTCCTATGGGCATCTTCCCTCCCATTTAGAGACCTGAGTAGGGTCTGTGGATAACTCAGAAAATCATCAGGCTTAGAAAATTGCTGCTTTGCTGCCGTGGCTGCTGAGGCTGCAATTAATTTCCACTCTGCAGCAAAAATGTGCCTGGAGGGTTATGTGAATTTATAGCCATGTGGGCAAGGTAAAAAGGAGCTTTTTAGATCTTGAGAGTTGAATAGGCCTAAAAATTGTGTTCAAAACAAAGAGTCTGTGCCAGAGCTGCACTTAAATAAAAGCTGTCTGTCTTGCAGAGGGACTTGGGGACAGGTTGATGCCTTGTGTTAGGTTTTAGTGTTGTTCTTCCCCCAACAGCTGCCAGAAACATTAATTTTTAAGTGCTTTGAGCATTTTATCTGCTAAACATTGCCAATCCCAGCGACCTAAACCGTTCTCCTTCTCCCAGTGTGCCTGAAGTGCGATTTGCAGGAGAGGCTGCTGGACCCAGCCCTGCTCTCAGGGACAGCTGATGGCACTGGGAGGGCAGCAGATGCCAGCTCCCCCTGGCACGTGGCAGCCTGGCCACCCACAGCCCTGCACAAACTCCGGGTGCTGAAGTGAGTGGTGCTCCTTGCCTTCCCCTGGGTGAGGGTGTAAGAAAAGCTTCACTTTCCTGTGCAACGTCACCCTGGGGCTCGGTGACATCACCACGAGGCTCTGAGGTGCTGGTGAGCCAAATTCTGGTGTGAAAAACCCCCATTTCCATCACTCTTCCTCTCATGGAACGGCCCAGCCCACGTGCAGACCACGGCCACAGCTGGTGTCACCACAGCACTCAAGGAGTGTGACACCACAGGTGTCATTTATGCAACAGTTCTTTCGCCCCAGTGAAATAATTGCAATAATTCTGCTCTCTCGTTACCTAACGAGGCCACAGCAATTAACTGGATGCCAGAGCTTGAGCTAATTAGCTGGACTAGTGGTAAAAAAGCAAGCAAAGCCTCACAGTGCTGTGATTTCACCTAAGAATTCACTTTCATGGCACAGGGCAGAGCACAGAGACGCTCTCCAGTGTCTTTTCTGGTTTATTGATAGGAAAACCAGTGTAACTTCTGAGCTGTGCAGTTGTCCTCACAATGATGAGCACTAACACAATCTGTATCCTGGCAGGGCTCTGAAGTCTGAAGGGGTCTGTGAGTCTGTGCTCTATGGGCTGCCCTTCATCATCAAGCCCACAAGCTGCTGGCAGCTGGACTGGGATGAACTGGAGACAAACCAGCACAGCTTCCACGCTTTGTGTCACAGCCTCCTGGTGAGTGTGTGGAAATTGCAGTGTGATGGGGAGCAACTGCCAGGGAAAGGAATGGTGAGTGCACACCTTGTAAAATCTGACTGGCCTGCACCAGGGAACGTTTTAAAAGCTGCAACTTCATCTCATGGGCCAGGGTTGGGCTTCTAAATCCTTCCATCTGCTGGAAAGATGCTACAGCTCATCAGACCTTAGAGAAGACCCTCAAACCTACCAGAAATGAGTGTTTGGGGGTGTGCAGTGCAAATGCCAGGGCTGGAGTTAGACCTGCTACTTTAATTGCTATAATAATTAACCAAAGCTTGCAGTGTAGAGAACTGGCTGTTACTGACGAGCTGTAAATCAAACCTGGGTGTTTTTCTTAAGAGTTGACTTGCTAAAAAACAACCTAAATGCCATACTGCCCTCAGCCCTGCTGCAGAAGTTTCCCTTTGCTGATGTGTGAGTGTGCCACGGTGGCAAGTGCTGAAGGAAGTGGCTGCTGCCTGTTGTTCACACCTGGATTTTGCCCTTTAGAAAAGGAAGTGGATGCTCTTGGCCAGGCATGAGCCCCAGAACACTGGTCCCAACTGGAACGTGGTGGTGTATCCCTATTATGTCATTGTCCCCTCGGACTCTGCCACTCTCCTGGTGAAAGCAGTGGCCATCAGAGAGCTCCTACTGCCATCAGCCTTCCCAGCCCTCTTGGCTGAGCACCCCGAGAGAGTCCGGGGCCCCATCGAGGTGAGTCACTCATTATCAGCTCTCGTTATCACCTCCGCAGATAACGAGAGGAGGAAATGGCTGTGACAATGTCTAGTGACAGCTGAAGTGTGATAGAGGATTCCAAAACTCCTTCCAGGCCGACAGCTTTCTCCGTGGACAGCACATACCTGTCCTTTGCATGTCTGTTGAGGGGCAAGAGGCCTTGTGAAGCAGAGTTGAGGGTGACAGTGCCCAAAAAGGGTGCTCCAGCTTGCTGGCTGATTCTGGGCATGGAAAAGGGTAGGACTGCATCCTGCAAAGGAATGTTTAAATCCAATAAGATCTGTTTGCAGATGCCTCTTGTTCTACACACGGCTTAAAGTGCTCCTTGTGGGTAGCAGCACTGCCAAAAATTCCTCTACCTTTCACTGCATGGTGGCTTGGAGTGTCTACAACACTGTCCCTGAAAAAGAAACCCAAAAACACGCAAACCCCACCGCCTCCACCTGTCACATCCTGTAGCAAACTCAAGTCCCTTCTCCCGAGCAGAGTGCCCTGAACAGCTTGGAAGTGGAAGTTGCTTACAACCCCTTGCACCTGAAGAGCAACCTCTACAAACACCTGAAGAGTTCCTTGTACAAACCTCCCCACCGGCAGCAGCCCCAGCCCCGGGAGCAGCGCCCGGAGCGGCACCAGCCCAGGCAGGTGAGTCCCTGTGTGTGAGCAGCCTGGACGGGGTCTGATGTCCCCTCCTGGTCACATTCCTGCAGGAGGGCTGCAGGCAGCTCCCTGGGCCAAGCAGGGCTGGGTGTAGCACCCAGCAAGCGCCTCCTCCCACAAGGATTCGTGTTTTGTCCTTGTCTTGCAGCCTCAGAGCAGAGCCAGAGCTGCAGTGGCTCCCCTGCTGATGGCTCCCTCTCCCCTCCAAACGATCAGACCAGCAGCAACAGCCAGGAGAGGCTCCTGTGAGGGCTCCCTGCTCCCCAAGGAGTACGAGGAGTTCCTGCAGTGAGCAGCAGGACCTGTCCCTGGGCAGGCACAGGTCCTGGCTCAGCAGCTGGCCGGATGTGGTCAGGCAAGACACCGAGCTTGGCCTTGGTCAGACAGGCACTTCCCATCGTTTGTTCCTCCTTGTTGTTGTTTCACGGTTGTGTTCGTCACCGAGCCGGTTCTGCAGGAAGTTTGCTGCTCAGGGACCCTCTGTCCAGAGTTCCAGCTGTCCCCTGCAGCAGCAGCACCACGAATTTCCTGTTCTTGCCAGCACACGTCACCAGCCTGCCTCAAATTTGGGTTTCTGAGACTGGGCTAGCACAGGCCACAGATCACAGATCGCTGTCAGCGGGGGCAGAAGAGCTGCAGGCAGGGCAGGGAGGAAATCAGACAGACAAAGCAGGCAGTGCTGAGCTGTCCTCATCCCACAGCAGCAGGTTCAGTGGGGTGTTTGAATAGGAATGAAACAGGGCTCTTGGATTTAATATTACAGCCTGGAGTTCTGCTCTCCCCTAAGATTTGGTTGCTTCCAAGATCGGCTTTGCTGTCCAACACCCCAGCTCATGAAGGGGGTTGTAGCAAGTGCCAAGCCAGGGCAATTCCAGAGAATTCCTGCCTGTTTTTCAGTGCAGGTGCAGGGCAAGTGCCCCTGGCAGGAGCTAAGGGCAGCTTAACCAAGCCAAGGTGGAGTGGTCTCCCCAAGCCCTTGAGGCCGAGCACCAGCAGAGTTTGTGTTCTACTTACTTGGTTCTGAAAGCTGTTTCAAAATAAAGTTATCTCCTTGCTGCCTGTGGTTTCTGACATGTCCAGCACTGCTCTCCCATCACGGACCTGTGCTTCCTGGGAAACAGCTGCAGGTGAGCAAGGCCACGAGGCAAGCACCAAAATCCCATCAGAGCCATCTCTTCTCCCTGGAATCCCAGCTCTGACAGGCCCTGCTCTCGAACCAAAGGCATGGGCTGGTTCTACCCATGCCCTGGCATCTCATCAGGCAGCTGCTGGGGCAAGACATCAAGGGCAGGTGCCGTGGAAGACAGGGCAGACACCCCTGCAGGCACAGGGATCATTGGGTGCAGGAATGAACACATTGGCCCAGCCTGGGGTGTGCAAACCACCCAACAACATAAAAATTATAAAATCAGGTTCAGGGAGGAGGCAGCAGGGAGGTTCCAACAGTTCTTGGAACCACTTCAGCCTCCCAACATCCACTGCACTTTTCCCCTTCTGCAGCAAAACCCCAGTGGAGAAGAGGACCCAGCAGAGGGGAACAGCCACAAGTTGGTGCTGGCCACAGCTGAGCTGTATTTTTACAGGACTGAGGCTTTTCCCCTGCAACTTGGGCATCAGATAAATGCCCAGAGCTCATCATCTTATCACCATCTCACCAGCCTGGGGACCTGAACCTCCAGACTTCCCCAACAGTTTGTGTCTGAGCTGGGGCTGCAGAAGTTGTGCTTAGCTCTCTGCTCAGGTGCAGCACAGTGCTGCCTGTTCTGTTGGTATCAACAGGCTCCTAAACCTGCAAAAGTCACCAGCAGCCCCATCCAGACGTGGGGGCAGCCAATGCCAGAGTGCCTGGTGTGGCTCCACACACAAATGACAACCTGTTTTTTTCCTGGGAAGGTTTCTGTCCAAGGCTGGCCACACAGCAATCACCCAAACCACACAGCAGGGATCACAGATTTTACCATTAAAGGGAACCAGACTGGGCCATTCCAGGCCTTTCAAAGCAGGGGGGAAGCAGCAGTGGGATCAAGCTGGAGAAGGAGAGATCCTGTGATTCATCAAGAGCCACTGAGCTGCAGCAGAGCTGGCGCCTGTCCCTGCCCAGCCTTATGCCTGGAGGCCATCACATCTCTGAGCCTGACTCTCATTTCCTTTAATCCCCTGGCATCAGGGCATCCAGCCACGGCTCAACCTGGCAGGCACTTTTCTTTGAGGCTCCCTCTGAGCTCAGTAGCTCTGGCACAGACACAAACATGCACCTGCATCACCCCATCCATGCCACAGGCAAATATTTTGTTCTGAGACGTACAGACTTTAATATTAAAATAACTTTGTATAAAAATACTTTCGGAGACTGACGGCAAGCAGCCTTCCATGCACCGCAACAGGCACCAGAGCCCTGCAGCCTGGTCAGACAGGAAGCCAGAGCAGAGCCAGAGCAGCAGGTACAGGAAAATACCAGCCCTCCTACAGATCAGAAGGCACAGTGGAGCCAGCTCCAGAGCTGGAGAAACACACTGGGACTTGCACCAGCCACAGCTCTTTTGGTCTTGCTGTCTCCCTCCAGACAAACACAGCCCTTCAACACTGATGAGAAAAATGGGCTCTGCTTGAGCCCGAACAGCCCCAAGTCACCCCGGGGAGGAGGAGCCCAGCGTGGCACTGGGATGCCCAGTCCCTCCTGGGATACAGACACAGAGCAGCAGCAGCAGCAGCACCTTATATCTCTCCTAAATCCTCATAGAGAGGCGACAAGCTGTACTCATCCACACACTGCTCCTTCTTCTGCAGCTGCTGGGGCTTCACCACCTGGCTGTACAGCACCTCCACGTTGTTGTTGTTGCTGCTGTTGAGGCCGGGTTTGGCGAGCGCCTTCTCAGGGGCGGCGCCGCCCCACCGCCTGCCAGGCTCCTCCACCCTCTCCGCCCCTTTGGGGATAAAGGCTGCCTGGGGCTTGGGGGCTGGCACCGGTTTGGGGTTCTTGGCCTTGGCAGGGAAGGCGGGTACCGAGTAATCGTCAGTGCTGGGGTTGTAGGGGTACTCGTAGCCGCCCTTGCCGTCGTGGCCCTGCGTGCGCCAGGCCTCGCTCGTGGGCCGCGCCTCGTCGTAGATGTAGGTGAGGGCACGCAGCGAGCGCGGAGCGCGGCCCTCGGGCTCGTCGTAGATGTGCTCCTTGCGCCCAGGGGGAGCGGGGCAGCGACCCTCGGCCCGGCCCTGCCCCTCGGCCCGGCCCTGCCCCTCAGGCCGGACCTGCTCGTAGGGGCCCGAGTAGGGCGGCACCGGCAGCCGCGCCTTCGGCTCCTCGGCAGCCCCGCCGGGCACCTTGGCCACGCTCACCGCCTTGCTGTCCACAGGGTCCGAGTAGAGCGGGTCCGGCCACGGCCGCAGGCCCTTCACCGAGTCCAGGGGCTCCGAGTACACGCTGGACGGGTCCTCAGCCTGCGGCACAGCACGGAGAGCCTTGGGCAGAGGGGAGCGCGGGGGGGTGCTGGACACCGTGGGCTTGGCCGGTGGCACGGGCAGCTCTGGCAGAGTCCGGCTCTTCAGCAGAGACGCGGCCTCTCTCTCCTCTGCTGCTGCACCCGCCCTGGGTGCCAGCCCTGCTTTGGGTGCCGGGGTGTCGTCCCCCTCGGCGGGCAGCTCCAGGTTCAGGTTTTCAGCCAGGGCCTGGCGGATCAGCAGCATGCCGGGGCTGTCGGCTTCCAGCGAGTCGCAGCTCTTGCGGTTCTCCTCCACCTGCGCCTTCTGCTCCTGGATGGAGGCTTCCACCAGGCGGAAGATCTCGTTGCCCTGCTTGGTTTCAAAGGTGAAGTTTCCAGGTCCTGAGTCGCACCGCCTGCCAGCCTCGAAGGAGAACATCACCTGAAGGGGAAGCAGAAGGGTCACATCCTGCTCAGCACTCACTGCCCCAGCGCGTCGTGCAGGCTGTGCTTCCCACCAAAGGCTGCAGCACTGATCCTGAATATCCTGCAGGAGAGACTGCCCTGAAATCCTGCTCTTTCCACTCCCACACTGAGGGCCACCCTGTGCCCAGCAGCTGGGCAGGGCAGGGCCACACTGCCCAGCAGCCCAGAACACACTGGAACTGGAACTGGAGCACACCTGACAGGACATCACTGTGAGTGCCCCAGGGGCAGAGCTGCAGCTCCTGCTGGAGCCCTGCTGCCTTTCCTGAGCAATTCCAGCAGTTTCAACCACTGGCACCAGATAGTCTAGGAAATAACACTGAGGAGGGAGTAGGGTGAGAAGGTGAGAGTTCAGCAGGGGAAACTCGTGTGGAATCTTAGGTAAGAAGGGAGGGGTCTGGAAGCAAGAGATACAAGAGGAAGAAAACAGCTTTCCACAGGAGAAAGCCCAGCAGCAGCAGCAGCAGCAGCAAAGCACTGACCTACCAACATTAATCTGTTCATGGTAAAACGTCCTCTAAAGAGAACTCTTGCACCAGGGCTGTGCTTCCTCTGGCCTGCACACACTCTGGTGAGCAGGTTCCCACCAACTGACGCCCACACCCTTCCTGAGCTTCATTCCCTTAACCAGGGGAGATTTTCTGTCTCTCTCACAGAGGTCTCTGGGGACAAACTTCTTTTTGTGGGTAAGTGCTGCTGAGCAGAAGCACAGCCAGCCCCTCTCTGCTCAGGTCGCTGTGGGTGCAGCTCCCCACACCCTGCAACTCTCCTGCCCCCTGCAGAGGCTCCGCACATGAGCTGCACGTCCCCACAAGGGCAGCTCAGTTTTCACCTGTTTTGGGAATGTGCCACAGAAAGCACCGTAAGTGGAGTGCAGCTGATGTGGTCACTACTATAAACAGCCCCACCACTAAACAGCCCCAAGGCCACCACTTCCTCCCTGTCCAGCGTGGCCCAGACCTCTTGCACTCAGGGCAGCAGCAAGGCAGATTGGGGACTCACTGCAGGAGGACTCTGGAGCAGGGACAGACCTCCAAAAGTCAGTGAGAATAGGAGCAGTTCGCCCCACAGTGAACAAATCCAGAGCAACTGGTGTCTCAAAGCCCCTCTCCTGTGGCCACCATCCTTAGGAGGGAGGGACTGAACCCAGGGCAGAGCCAGGACTGCCAGGAGCCTGGGGAGAGCTTGTGTGCAGCACTGAGAGATGTCCCTGCTCATGGCACAAGCTGGGAAGTGCTGGAATGAAGAAAGGGAGCAGCAGAGGCTGCAATGGCCTCAGTGAAAGTGGGACAACCACAGAGGGGATGAGTGTCCTGGCAGCCCACACTCCAGCATGGTGACACAGGCAGGACAGTCAAGGTGACAGACACAAGGGTGGGGACACAAGGGGTGTCAGCAATCCTGACATTTGGCGGGGCTGGCTGCAGGACATCAGCTCATCCTCCCACAAGGGAGCACCTGCAGCACCCAATTCCCCACCTTGTCCCGGCCGTATCTCCGCAGCAGCCGGTAGGGCCAGACATAGAGGATCCTGTCTGTCCGTGGGTCCTTCAGCACGAGGCTGTCACGCTCAGCCTTGAGCACGTAGGAGCCACGCAGCTCACACCGCTCTGCGGCCTCCGTCCGCTGCACCGTCACCCAGAAGGCGTTCACTGTGGGGACAGGGCTGCTCAGGGCACGGCAGGGGACACACAGCCCCACTGCGGGGACAGGGCTGCTCAGGGCAGGGCAGGGGACACACAGCCCCACTGCAGGGACAGGGAAGGGGCACACAGCAATGCCCAGCGTGGCCCCAGTGATGGGGCAGCAGCAGGACAAGGCTCCATGGAAGGTGGCCCCAAGTGAGGGCAGCAGCAGGTCCCACCTTCGTCTCTGGAGTAGTAGATGGAGTTCACGGCCATCTCCAGGGCTGGTGACTCCCCGCTGCCCTCTCGGCCGTACTGTGACACCACGCCATCGCTGGGGCCATTTCCCTGGCAAAGGAGAGCACATCAGACCCAGAGTCCTCTCCCCACATCAGCCCCTGGGCCCTGCTGCCCTCCCCAGCCCCACACAGCCTGGCTGTCCCTCACCCTGCCCACCCCAGAGCTGGCCACAGAAACCCCTCAGCCCACATGAACACGGATGAACAGGGCCAGGCAGCACAGGGGGGACTTCTCTGAGCTCCTGGCAGCACCCTGTCCCCAGCTGGGCTCTGCACTGACAGAGCTGCCCCCAAAGCATGGGACAACCCAAACACATCCTCCTGGCCATCCCAGCACAAGCACAGGGGAACTGATGGCCTGGTAACACCAGGGGCTGTGTCGTGCCCTGCCCAGGAGGAGGAGGGGGAGCCTGCAGAGGGGGAAGCGAGCGCTTCTATTTTAGCACATGCAGAACTGAAAATGCAACACTAACGCTGTCAGTGACTGTGTCCCAGCAACAGGGGCCCCAAAGGGCCTGGGGTGGGACATAAACTCGTGGTGCTTTCAGAGATCTTCCTCCAGAAAAGCACCTCACAAAATACAGGCTCACAGAGCCCTGTGCAGCTGGCACAAGGGAGGGTCAGCGTGTGGCCAGGAGCTGGAGCTGCTCCTTGGGGCTGCAGCAGAGGGTACATCTTGCAGGAGGCAAGTGCCACAGTTTCAGTTTAAAACCCAAACACATGAGCTGCCTAACAAGCCCAAACAAGGCCCAAAAAAGGGCCATCCATTCCTTGTGTCTGGGACCTAAAACCTCACGTCCTGAGAGCTGATAGCAGCAGCTCCTCCTCAGCTAAAGCATCCAATGCAGCAGGGCTCCAGCCTGGGACTGGAAAGCCAAGGGCCACCTAATCAGTCAGAGCTCCTAAGTCTCCATTTGACTGCACTTTTCCTCATCTTCAAAAGGAAAAAAAAAATGCTCTTCTGAACTCCAAATGATCTCTGGCCCCAGCTCCCAAGCTGCTGGGCCCTGCTTACCCTCTGGGCAGCAACATGACACAAAATCACATTCTCCATGCAGATGATCAGCAATCCCAGCCGAGGATCTCCAGCTCTGCGCAGAGAGGCCACGCGCAGCTCTTGTGCCTCCTGCTCCAGGTCAGGCCTTTTTCAAACACGTGCCAGCCTTGCAGCCTTTTGCTCACAACCTCCTAAACTGTCAGCTTTGCTTCTGGACAAATGATGGCTCCCACGTGAGGGGTGGCACGAGCACAGCCCTGCTGCAAGCAGGTGCTCCCTGGCCTGGCCACTACCCTGCCCCACTCCAAGGGTGTGTTGTGCCTCCAGCTCGGCCCTACAAGCAACTTTCAGGGCAAAGGCTGCAACCCTGAGTGCACCAGGAGACACAGAATCATTTCCACCAGCGACTCTCAACCCCATCAGCCCTGGCTTTTGCTGCACAGACACACCTGGCCTGGCAGGAGACTGCAGGGAGACACACAAGGGACAAAGGTAAATCACACTCAGCAAACACCCATCGGGGAAGATCCTGGGATCAACCAGCCCTCCTGCCAGGCAGCCCTGCCCAGCACTCCAAGCTTGGAATCAGCTGGAGCCCAACCCAGGGCTCTGCAAACACCTCCCAGGAGGGAGAGCCAGGACTGTGAGGCTGGGCAGACAGACATGGACTGCTCTCCCAGAGGGCATGGAAAACCACACTCTCAGGGCACTGCCCAAACAGCCTTGGCTGGTCACGCTGGCTGACCACCAGCTCCAGGGGCTGCAGAGGACAGGGGGCTGGACAGCTGTTCCAGAGGCCCAGCACAGATGGGGTGCCCCTAGCAGCACCCAGAAGTGAGCCCCAAAAAGGGGGTTCCAGGTCATGAAACCAGAAGGGTCCTGGAGCCAGGCACCGCAACGCTCTCGAGGCTTCGCTTCCGCCACCGCTGCTGTGGCAGGAAAGGCAGCAGTGGTTGGGCCAAGAGGAAACGCTCCTCGGCCATCACTTGGCCTCCTGCCAGCTCTCTGCAAGGGCAAGCATGGGCTCTGCACTAGGCAAGAAGAGTTCGACTTGAAATTTGGAGCCACAACCACGAATTATTGACAGCACGCTGAGGAGTCCCGCAAACCACAGCAGGAGCCATCGAGAGGGCACCGGAGTGCCAGGGCCGGGTGCTTTAAACCTGGGACCACTGGCGCTGCCTCAGAGCATCCTTCCCTGAGCCGCCAGCTGGGAAAGGGTCACCCAGACACACACACACTGATGTCCCCGTCCCACCCTGTCACCCCCGCCCCGCCCACCGCCGGGGCTCACCGGGAAGGCGATCTGGCACAGCTTCGCCACCCACTCCTCGCTCTGCTGCTTCTCGGCCGCGAAGAGGAAGCTGCGATCGCGGGTCTCCAGGCGGAAGGTGGCGGTGCCGGCGCGGGGCCCGGCCTCGCCCACCGGGGCCACGCTGGTGCAGTCGCTGAGCCGCACCACGGTGCGGGCGAGCCGCCGGGTACCCGCTCGCCCGGCTGCCGACGGCTCCTTGCAGTCGAACACCTCGAGCCGAGCCACGCCGTGCTGGCTGGCGGGGTAGAGCGCGGACCAGCCGCGCTTCCAGCGCTGCGGGGAGCGGGGTCACACCGCGCCGGGGCCGCTCCCCACCCGGGCCGCCCGCGCACCGGGAGCGGCCCCCGGAGCGCCTCCGCCCCGGCACGCAGCCGGCCCGGCGGCTGGAAGGGAGGGAGGAAGGGAGGAGGGAAGGAGGGAAGTAAGGGAGGGAGGAAGGGAATGGCCGGACCCACCTTGGTGCCGAACTTGTGGCTCTGCTGCACCAGCAGCGGCCCCTCCATGGCCGGCGGCTCCATCCCCGCGCACCGCGCGCTTCCGCCAGCGCCGCTGGGGCGGGGACGGGGCGGGCACCGGGCGGGGACCGGGCGGGGACGGGGAAGGGACGCGTGTGACAGGGGCGGGGCGTGCTCGCGTGTGAACGTGTGTGTGCACCTCTGTGAGTGTGAACTTGTGCACACGCGTGTGCTCTCGCTGGAGATGGGAGAACGCGCTCGGATGGGCTGAGGATAAGCGAGGGCCATATGGGGAGTGGACAGGGGGTGCGTGAGGTTTCACAGGACAGAAAAAAGGAGTGATGTGTTTGATAGGAGAAAAAAGGAAGCGGAGAACTAGAGGCCGCTTAGCTCAAGTTCACAGTCCAAGAAAATCGTGGAATAAGTAGCCAGGTGCTCCCAGAGAGAGCAGAGAAGGGAAGGGATCACAGCAAACACCTGAGTATGCACAGCCCTGCACGACTTCATTCTCTGACTCTTTGTGGATAGGGTGATGCCGGGGTACCGAGGTCACTTTTGCTGCTTTGATGGCCCAGTCACCATGATTCCATTTCCTGACACAACATAAACCTGCAAAACGAAGACGGAGAAGCCACAGGTCCTGGTTTTCCAGCCCCTGATGCCCATTTCTCCACCTGTGGTTTTGATGAAATGCCTGCAGGTGGGGACAGCTGCTGCCAGGGTGACCCTCTGCACTCTCCTGGCTCCATCCCTCACATTTGCCTGGTAACAAAGTTGTGCTTGTGTCCTGGTTTAGGAATGGAATTCCCCAATTTAGCGTTCACATCGAAACATCCCAGACCAATTCCTCACAGCCCTCCCCTCCCCCCGAGGCAGCACAGAGAGGAGAATAGGAGGCACAAAAAATAAAGATCACACAGGCTGAGGTAAGAACAATTTACTAAAAACAGCAGTCGGATGCAACCACAGCAACACCAATAACAGAGTGTACAAGACAGACGAACGAGCAGACCTCAAACCGTGGCGAAACAATGACATCAACAAACACACGCAGTGGTCTGAGAAAGAACAAAACGGTGGCGTCAGACACCTCGGTCTGTGTGTAGGCAGGTCCCCGTGATGTGCAGCTGCAGGACAGCGAACTCATGACGTGGCATCGCGTCTACAAACCACAGTCCGTGGGACGGAGACAACCACGAGCCAGACGAGTGACAGCAGCTCAGGGCAGGGTGGCACAGGGCAAACAGCCTGGCACAGGCAGGCAGGTGAGTCACCTGCAAGGCACATGGGCTGGCCCGATGGCACGGACCTGAAGAGGCATCGCACCCTAGGCCTGGCATGAGGGTGTGGCAGGGCAGGTGCCAGCTCAGTGATGAACACAAGGGGATAATGACACTCGATCCCTGAGGATCAGCTCTGGGGCTGTGGGGTCACGGGAAGCTTCAGAGGCGGGTGAAGGAAGGGTCCTCGGGCTGCAGCGGGAGAACCCTCGCAGCTGGGGACGCGGGGGACCGGGGCTGCCGTGGGCACCAAGCGGGGCCCCGGTGCCCGGGAGCGGCGGCGGCTGCAGCGCCGGGAGCTCCGGTCCGGGGGCTCCGAGACCGCGGCTCGAGCATCGCCTCCCGCGGGCTCCGTACGGTTTTGGGGACCCCCCCCCCCCCCCCCCGCTCCGCCCCGCGCCCCGGCCCCGGCCCCACCCGCGGGGCCGCCCCCAGCGCTGCGGCGAGCGCGTCCCCGCGGGGGGGGCGGGCGGTGGAGCCGCCCCTGCGCGGAGCCCTCCGCGCACCCTCCATCCCCTCCCGCTAGCGCTCCATCCCCCCGCAAACATTGCACCCCTCTGCGCATCCTTCCATCCCCTCCCGCACCTCCCATCTCCTCCCGCAAACACTTCATCCCTCCCCGCGCACCTTCCATCCCCCCGCGCATCGCTCCGCGCACCCTTCACCTCCGCTCACCCTCCACCCTTCCGCGCACTCCTTCAACCCCCGCTCCCCCTCCATCTCTCCGCGCACTCCTCCGTCCCTCCGCGCGTTCCTCGTCCCTCCGCGAATCACTCCGTCCCCCCCCCGCGCACCCTGCGCCTGCCCCCGCGCCGGCAGCGCCACTCCTGCGCGGGGATGGCGGAGCGGCCGCGCTTCCTCTGCGGCGTGGTGGAAGGTAGGTCCCTCCGGGGCCGCGGCAGGGGCCGGTGCCCGGCCCGCCCGGGCGTTGCAGGGGCTGGTCCGATCCACCCGAGGTGAACCGGGGTCGGGAATGGCCCCAAGCTGTGGGGGAGGCGGGAGTGGGGCCCTTGCACAGCACCCCATCTCTGCCAGGGCCAGAGCCCCACTGAGCCCCGCAGCCACCCCAGCAGAGCCGGCCCCCCAGAGGGGCACAGGGACCTTCTGCTCGGCCTCCAGAGCTCCACACAGGGTTTTTGGCTGCCCTGGACCCAGGGGCATCTTCCCAGTCTGTCCCCCCTGCCCGTGGGGCAACAGTGCAGGACCCGTGCCCAGAGCTGGCTCTGTGCTTCTCCCTCCCCACATCCCCAACTCCCTGGGGAGCTGAGCCAGGCCTGGCACCCACCAGGCAAAATCATCTGTGAGGGGCACTGCCCACTGCCTCACCTGAGAGTAAGCACCATGCAAATTAATGTAAAATAAACAGGAAATGCAGGGGCGGAGGAGCTGACATGAGTCAGACAAGAATCACTGATACGGTAGAGCTGACCTGGGAAAGAGGGCAGGGATGCTGCTGGCAAATCCATTCCAGGAGAACAGTGCTGGCAGGGCGTGTGCAGGACTGAGTGTCCTCCTTGCCAGCCCACGTCAGTCCACAGCAACATGTGCTGTGAAAGTGTCACTTGCAGGTGCCATACAGGGACTCTAGTGACCTCGAAATAGCAAATTATTTACCACAGAAATAACTTTCTTGGGCGAAATGTTTGCTGGGATTCTCAAGCGGCCACAGATTTGGCCCCATGCACAGTGGGGGATGGACAGCAAGGTGACTGTATATGATTTTAAAGTATATAAAATAATCATGTAGGTGTTCAGGCAGGTAGAAAATCTGTCTGCAGAGAGAAGACAGATGGAGAGTGGGTGTTGCTGTGGTGCAACCCCCCTCACCATTGCCCAGGACTGGTGCTGGGGGCTGCAGGGTGGGCTCCTACCAAAGGGAGCCAAGGGAATGAGGGCAGATGAGCTCTGGGACACTCAGGTGCTTTGGGAAATGCAGGTGCTTTCCTGGGTGACGCTGGCCTCGTGCCAGACATGGAGAGCTGATCCCTTCTCCCAGGTTAACAGAGTCAGTGCAGCCTGGCCCTGTGCACCGCCCAGTTTTGGGAATGCCATCACTTCCCAAGCATCTGCTCCCCTTGGCCCTGAGTGCTGGAAGGGGCAGTGATTGATTCAAAAGTTGCCCATGATGGAGGGAGAAAGCAGGAAGGTGCCTTGATGGCCAATCGCCATCACTGCCCAAGTCTTAATGGATTTTCTGTGAGACTTCCCTTGCATCTGCCAGATCTTGCAGAGACTTGAAGTGGCTGAAAGTTCTCTTTTTAAGTCTCAGGTCTGTGCTGGGACACTGACAGGTTCCCCTTTTAATCTCTGCTTTGAGGAGCTGTCAAATTTGCATTTCTCCAAACCCATTCACCAGCTGTTCTAAAGGGATGGGGTTTGAGTTCCTCTGGATATCCTTTCTCCCTGGCTTTGTGCTCTGAACCTCCCAGGACTTCCTACATGCAGAAATAGGAAGGTTCTTCCTTGGAAGCAGTCCCAATATCAGAATGGGTGCTACATGTCCAGCACAGCATCTCTGCATTCAGGGATACCACCGAGACTGTTTCAAGGCACTTACCAACAACTGCCTTTTGCCTTTTTCCCCCCTCCTTTTTACAGGTTTCTATGGGAGACCATGGTCGATGGATCAGAGGAAACTTCTCTTTCAATGGCAAGTACCCTGAATTTTCCTCTCTAAAGGGGCGGTGGCAGTGAAGGAGCCTCATACTCCTGCAGTGTCCCCCTGTCCCAGCGCTGTCACGACCCCGACCCCGCGAAGGACCCGCGGTGGGTCGGGCTTTGGGTCGGGCTTTGAGTGCTGCGGGACGGACGGACAGACGGACGGACAGATGGACGGACGCGGGGCCGCCCAGTGCCAGCAGATGGTGCTGGGGCTCCGCACATCCCAGGGCAGCCCCGTGTGGGTGAGCTGGCCGTGTCCCCGCTGCCACCAGCAGCAAGCGAGGACACCCAGTGGGCAGTTCCAGCCAGCCCGGGCTCGCTGGGGCCGGGCTGAACCCTGTGGGAATGAGGGTATCACTCCATCCTGAGCACTGGTGGCCCTGCTGTGTCCCCATGAGTCCCCATGCGTGTCTGTGCGTGACCCTGTGTCCCTGTGACACAAGGATGTGCGCAGGATCTGTCACTGTCATGGGAGTTGATCTGTGCAGCTCCTTTCCAAGCAGCTGGTGGCCATGCACAGGCCATGAGTGGCATGAGCTGCACTGGCAGGAGCTGCCAGCTGTGAACCGGGGCTCTGCAGGGCCTCCTGTGGGCAGTGCAGGGGTGACAGGGTGGGCAGTGCAGGGGTGACAGTGTGGGCACTGCAGCAGTGACAGTGTGGGCAGTGCAGCGGTGACAGTGTGGGCAGTGCAGGGGTGACAGGGTGGGCAGTGTAGTGGTGACAGTGTGGGCAGTGCAGTGGTGACAGTGTGGGCAGTGTAGTGGTGACAGTGTGGGCAGTGCAGGGGTGACAGTGTGGGCAGTGCAGGGTTGACAGGGTGGGCACTGCAGTGGTGACAGGGTGGGCAGTGCAGCAGTGACAGTGTGGGCAGTGCAGTGGTGACAGTGAGCAGTCACAGGTGTAATTAAGGACCAGAGATGCAGGTACAGCAAATAAAAGGAAAATGAGCTGTGATGTTTTAAAGAACCTCAGGGATGAGAAGGGCTAAAGGGGACCTTGTCTGGTGCTGGACTGGGATGTGTTCCCATGGTGGCACATGACAGTGACATGTCCTCAGTGTTTTTCTTACCTGGAAAGAAACCAGATAAGGGACTTGCATCATGAGATACCTGAAGTGCTTCCTGCTCCGTTCACCATGGGAAAATGTAAAACATTGTGTGCTGAGGAGGATAAACAAAACCAAATGAATTTATCAGATGGCTTCCCTACCGAAGTGCCAAAAGAGGGAGGCCTCTGCCCTCCCGGGGGGCACATCCTGCTGCTGTCTGACACAAACCTTAGAGCTCAGCACTGGGAGCACTGGCTGAGGTTCCTGCCTCTCTGTGGAGCCTGGGTGACCTTTTGCTCTCCCTGCGCAGGCTGCAACGCCGGGGGCTGAACTGCTACATGTACGCACCCAAGGACGAGCTGAAGCACCGGCTGCTCTGGAGAGAGCCCTACACAGAGCATGAGGCAGGTAGCGCCTCTGCTGGGCCCCCCGGGGGGCTGCAGGCATCCCGGGTACCCCAGGGGGAAGCAGGGGCTGTGTCCCAGCTATTTCCATCCTGCCAGGACCCTGCCCATTGCATGGAGGCCCCCAGATAGTGCCCATCATAAGGAATTGCCCAAGGGACCACCCAGCTTCCCATGTGTGGGTCTCAGGCAATGTGCTTGAATATAGCCAGGCCCAAAGATCCTTGTCAAAAGTCCTCTGTGTCCTCAGAGAGTGGAAATGGCCTTCCTGGAGACTCTCCCCCCCCAGTGATCTCAGTTCCTTCCTTTCAGATTGCTGGGGTTCACTCTCCCTCCATCCCTTGTCCCCCTCCATTCCTTGTCCCATTCCATCCCTTGTTCTGCTCCATCCTGTTTCCTTCCATCCCTTGTTCCCCTCCATTCCCTGTACCCCTTCATCCCTTGTCTCATTCCATCCTTTGTCCTGTTCCATCCCTTGGCCCTCTCCATCCCTTGTCCCACTGCATCCCTTGTGCCCTTCTATCCATCATCCCCTCCATCCCTTGTCCTGCTCCATCCTTTTTCTCCCTCCATCCCTTGTTCCCTTACATCCCTTACCCCACTCCATCCCTTGTCCCACTCCATCCTTTTTCTCCCTCCATCTCTTGTCCCCTCCATCCCTTGTCCCCCTCCATCCCGTGCCTCCCAGCTCTCACAGACCCGCTGTGCTCTGTCCCCAGCCCGCATGCGGTCTCTAATCGAAGGTGCCCAGGAGCAGGGTGTGGAGTTCATTTTCGCCATTTCTGCTGGCCAGGACATGGTGTTTTCCAGCGCTGGGGATCGGCTCCTGCTGCAGCAAAAACTCAGGCAGGTACCGTGGGCCATTCCTTCATCCCACTGCTCCCAGAGAAGGGGCACATGTGTTTATGTGTGGCCCCTGTGCCCACCCCGTGGTCTGGTGTGGGGGTGTAAACCCCTCCTGCTGCTGCACAGAGGGAGCAGCTCCAGGGTGCCCTGTGGCCAATGTGCTGTCCCTGTCACAGTGACAGAGAACTGAGGGCTCCATGGGTGCCTGACTAGGGGCAGGAGAAGCCCCAGAACTTGCTGGGCAGCACTGGGGGCTGGCACAGGCTGGAGCTGAGCCCCAGGTCCCCAGGGAGGGCAAAGAGCCGCTGGCTTGGTGGGGTTGCTCCATGGGCAGCTGCTACTCCCGTGGCACAGCCCAGACAGGAACTGTCCCATGCTGTGCTGTGCCCCGTGCCCTCTGGCACCTGGAGATTGTCTGTGCCCACAGGTGGCTGCCATGGGGCTCTGTGCTGCCCAGGGATCCCAGTCTGTGCCCACAGGTGGCTGCCATGGGGCTCTGTGCTGCCCAGGGGTCCCAGTCTGTGCCCACAGGTGGCTGCCATGGGGTGATGCTGCCCAGGGGTCCCAGTCTGTGCCCACAGGTGGCTGCCATGGGGTGATGCTGCCCAGGGGTCCCAGTCTGTGCCCACAGGTGGCTGCCATGGGGCTCTGTGCTGCCCAGGGTCCCAGCAGCCGCTGTCTGTGCCCGCAGGTGGCTGCCATGGGGCTCTGTGCTGCCCAGGGTCCCAGCAGCCGCTGTCTGTGCCCGCAGGTGGCTGCCATGGGGTGCCGCTCCTTCGCGCTGCTCTTTGACGACATCGACCCCTGCATGTGCCAAGCTGACAGAGATGTCTTCCCCTCGCTGGCACAAGCTCAGGCCTCTGTGGCCAACGAGGTGTACCAGGAGCTGGGCCAACCCTCCGTCTTCCTCTTCTGCCCTACAGGTACTGCCCACAGCCCTGGGGTGCCAGCCCCCCAAATCGGGGAGCCTCCTCAGCCTGGGGTGCCCTTTGCACCCAGCCCCTGTCCCTGCTGAGTGCCCTGGCAGCCCTTTGGCTCTCCCTGGACTCCTCACGCTCCCAGGGGAGCTCTGGATATTTCAGGATGTCCATGATCACACCAGCCTCTCCTGTCCTGGTCTCCAGCCCTCAGGGGACGCTCTGTGCTCTCTCCCCAGAATATTGCAGCTCTCTCTGCTCTCCCAGCCCCAGCCAGTCCTGCTACCTGCAGACCATCGGCCAGGAGCTGCTCCCAGGGATCGGCATCATCTGGACAGGTGAGCGCCAGGAGCAGCTCTGGGCGTGTGGCCACGTGCAGTGTCTGCAAACCCTGTGGCCACGGGCTGTCCTGGGAGAGCCACCAGCAAGTGACCCCAGGAAAGCCACCAGCAAGTGACCCCTCACACTGGGGTGTGCAGCCCCAGCCAGGCAGGAGTTTGAGCTGGGGCTCTGCTCTCCTGGCTTGGGAGCGTGGGTGGGACTGGAACCTCATCTCCATGTCCGTGTCCCTGCTGCGTGGCTGACGGACCCTGTGCCCCACGTGTGTCCCTGCCCTGATGTCCCAGGACCAAAGGTGGTGTCACAGGAGCTCTCAGCGGTGCTGCTGGAGGAGGTGGAGGCTGTCCTGAGGCGCCGTCCCGTCATCTGGGACAACCTCTACGCCAACGACTACGACTGCAGACGAGTCTTCCTGGGCCCCTACATGGGCCGTGCTCCCGGCCTCATGTCCAGGCTCCAGGGGCTGCTCCTCAACCCCAACTGTGAGCTCCAGGCCAACTTCATCCCCATACACACGCTGGGCACCTGGTTTCAGAGTGAGCTGGGGAGCTGTGCCCACCCTGACCCTGCAGGTACCTGGCCCCAGTGCCCGGGCAGCTCTGTGCTTGCCCATTGCTGCCCATCCTCAGCCTTGCAGCTTTCCTGCATGGAACCAGGGCTGCCCAGGCTGATGAGCTGCAGTTCCTCAGGAAGGGAGGCAGTGGAAGCCCCGGGGGACAGCCAAGGTGCTCAGGATGGGAGCTACAGCCCCCAGGAAGCCTTGGAGCTGGCGCTGCAGGACTGGGTGGCCGAGATAAACCAGCAGGCCCTGGAGCCAGGTAGGCAATGGATTTGCACATGAAGCATCCCTGAATCCCTGGAGTGCTGGATCTGCTCTGCCAGGAGCTCAGTGGGTGGGGGGATGAGGGAGCCCCAGCCCTGGCCATCTGGAGGGTCTCTGGGGCTGGTGTGGCAGCAGGGCTGTGCAGCATGTGGGTGTCCATCCTGCCGTGCTGCCCCGTGGGTGCTCCTGCCACGGCCGCATCCTGGCGAGGGTTTCCTTGGCTGGCAGCACCAGAGCCTGAGCCAGCTCTGGGAGAGGAGGTCAGCCAGGGGTGAGCTTGGTGTTTTGCAGTGTTTGCCTCTGCAAACAGCCTCACCAGCCCCAGGGGCCTGAACTGGAGCCCAGGGTCCTGGCAGCTCATCCTCTGCCAGCTCAGGGATGGAGCTCCCCAGCACTGTCCTGCCCCACGGGCAGAAGTTTCCATGCAGGTGCCAAAGGGGCTTCCCCCTTGTTCCTTTCTGCCAGGAGGAAGGACCCCAGGACACCCCAGTGTCAGCCTCAAGGGAGGACCAAAGCTGCAGCCTGGCACAGCAGGAGGACAGGAGGTCACAGCTGACCCTCAGCCCCACGACTCTGCTCCTGGTGGGGCCGATCAGCACAGCCCTGAGCCCTGCAGGGTGGCACCAGAGGAGGGGTGTAGGGAGGTGACCTCGGAGCCTGAGAAGGACAGTGGGAGCAGGACACCCACTGGTGGTCAGCAGAGCCCTACAGGGGCTGGGGAGCAGCTCGGCACAGGGAGCAGGGAGAGCTGTGAGCCCTCCCCTGCTGTGCCCAGTGTGGCTGGGAGTGCCCAGTCCACAGGAATCCCAGTGGCCACCAAGACCCTCCCCAGCCCAAGCCCCACCACGAGCTCCACCAGTCAGAACAATGCCTTGCCCACCAGTGATGCCAGGACAGGGAGTGGCAGCCCTGCCCAGTCTCCCAGCAGTGCCCAGCCTGAGGCCATCAGGACTGAGGTGCCCCAGACACCCCCAGGGCCTGGGGCTGGTGCCAGTCCTGGTCCCTCAGCCCCACTGACTGATGAAGTCAGTGCTAGCCCTGGCCCCATGGCCCCAGTGACCCCAGAGGAGGCCAGGACCAGCCCCATGGCACCAGTGACCCCAGAGGAGGCTGGGACTGACCCCATGGCACCACTGACCCCCAAGGAGGCCACAACCAGCCCCACAGCACAGGTGACCCAAGAGGAGGCCAGGACCAGTCCCACAGCACCAGTGACCCCAGAGGAGGCTGGGTCTGGCCCCATGACCCCCAAAGATGCCAGGACCAGCCCCACAGCACAGGTGACCCCAGAGGAACCCAGGACTAGTCCCAAGGCACCAGTGACCCCGGGGGAGGCCGGGACCAGTCCCACAGCACCAGTGACCCCAGAGGAGGCTGGGTCTGGCCCCATGACCCCCAAGGAGGCCAGGACCAGCCCCACAGCACCAGTGACCCCAGAGGAGGCTGGGTCTGGCCTCATGACCCCCAAGGAGGCCAGGACCAGTCCCACAGCACCAGTGACCCCAGAGGAGGCCAGGACCAGCCCCACAGCACCAGTGACCCCAGAGGAGGCTGGCTCTGGCCCTATGGCACTGATGACCCCAGAGGAGGCCAGATCCAACCCCACAGCACCCCTGACCCCAGAGAAGGCCGTGTCCAGCCCTACAGCCCCGCTGACCCTGGAGGAGGTGCGGATGCTGGTGGAGCTCTTCTACCTGCCCTACCACCACGGGGCACTGGCACAGGAGCTCCTGGAGCACTTTCGGTGGCTGCGGGCAAACAGCCTCAGCGTGGGCGTCCCAGCCACAGCGCCCGATGCCTGCGGGGTAAGGCCGGTCCTGTGCTGCTGCAGGAAGGTGTCTGCCATGGGAGGTGTGTCCCCAAGGTGGGTGACACGCGGTGTGTCCCCAGGGCACGCGGTGGCGGGGCCGGGCTCAGTCCTTCCAGCTGCTGTGCGCTCGGACGTGCCGCCTGCACAGCCGCCTGGTCAGCACGGCCGGCCGGGCGCTGCTCTACGACCTGCACCCCTACCTGTGGGACATCCGGAACCTGCTGCTGGCTGCCAGCGCCTTCGTCCTCTGGCTGGGTATGTACGTGGCTGATGCCAGCCCTGCCAGTCCCTGTCACACCCATCCAAAGCCAGCCGTGTCACAGTGACAGCACCGTGAGCACTGGGGCACACCTGGTGCTTGTTCTCTGGGGATTCACGAAGGAGGTGAAAGTGTCTGGGATTCCCCCAGAGGTCTGGGGTTCCAGTGTCCAGCTGGGGGTCCCTCCTAGGGGCTCAGCTCCCCTTGACACCTTTTCTGCTGCTAATCCATGTCCTGTGCTCACCGCCTCGCCTCCTTTGCAGATGGTCACCTGCTCTGCGACCCTGACCCCAAGGGCACCTGGGGGAGCTGCTTTGGCTGTAAGTACGGGCACTGCCCTGGCTCACCCACCTGGGTGGGGGCTCCCCCATCACCCCCAGCCCCACACCAGATGCCAGCACTCACCATCAGGCTGCCCTTCCCCACGCTGTGCCTGATGAGTGGAGCAGGAATGGCCCTGGGAATGCCACACCGGGGCAGGGTGAGGCACTGCTGCCAGGGACAGGCAGATCTTCACCATGTCTCACAGCCTACAAGGAATGGCTGTTTCTAGGATATGGTTCCTCAGCCCTTTTACCCCAAAGATCCCTTCACCTTTATGGAAAAAGGGTTCTGGGAGCAGTAATGGCCTGGGTGACAGAGGTGGGGCTGTTTTTTGAATGCCTGTACATCACTTTGCACAGTTTTCCTCTGGTTTAGGGCTCCCTGGTTGCTGTGTGAGCCTTGTGACCTCTTACAAACCAAAAACTGTTGCACGTGATGACCTGAGCAGGTCTCCAAGTTCACTGTGAGAGGAACCTGCATGCTCTGAGCCCCTTCCTTAGGGAAGCAGCCGTGCAGGGCCGTGTTCCCACCATCCTGGGCTGCACAGCTGGGGGACAGGTCCTTGGAGCCGTGTGGCAGAGGCTGATCTCCCCCTGCCCAGCAGGTCTGTGTTCACCTCATGTGTCTGTGTCCTGCTGCTCCCAGGGTGCCAGAGCATCACTGCCCCGCTCCTGCTGGGGAGGGACGCCGAGCCCTGGGTGCGCCGTGGGGGCCTCTTTGGAGAGCTGCAGGTGAGAGTGTGACCCTCGCTGCGGGGGCTGAAGGAGCCTTTGGGAAACCAATATCCCAAACCAATATCCCCTGTGTGGGAAGGCAGAGCTGCCCCGAGCCTCTGCACCTCGGCTGTGGTTCCTGGGCTTTGGGGAATCTCCAGGACGAGGTTTTGGAGCCAGGACAAACTGATGGATTGTATCTCTTGCAGGCACTGCTGCCCGTGGGGAGCAGCTGTGACCTCTTCTACCATCCACCCCCGCTCTTCCCGTCCAGCCAGCTGTACCAGCTGCGCCCACTGCTGCCCCTGGACAAGGTGGGAGCCGTGGCATGGAGGGGTGTCCTGCCAGAGCCTTGGCATGGCTTGGGCTGCCCATAAAATGATGAGTTAGGGGTTCATCTGCTGCTGACCCCAGGCTGAGCTCGCAGTGTGGGGTGACACAGGTGGGGAGGGTCCTTGGGGTCAGCTCTGCTCAGAGCCAGCTGGCCTGGGGCAGCTCCTGGGGCTGTGGTCAGCAGCGTGGCAGACTCTGGGCTGGAGAATGTGCTGTGGCTTCAGCAAACCCAGCTCCCTGTGCTGGGGGCCTGGGCAGAGCAGGAGAGGGAGCCCCTCAGCCATGGATAAACCAGCACCAGGGCAGGGTCACCAGGTTGTGGATGATCTCCAGAGCAGCCCCAGTGCTGATCTCCAGCAGTGGCTGTGAGCAGATGTCAGGAAAGGTCCAAAACAGGACAAGCGTGGGTGGCAAACTCCTGCAGCCTTCACCAGTCTGCAGCTCTGGGCACTGCCCGAGCCTGTGGGCATCCACCTCCAAATCCCTTCTTCAAACACTCCTCCAGTTTATGGGGTGATTCCATGCTAGAGAGCAGCAGCTTCTGTCAGCTGTGACCTGCTCTGACATCCCAGCAGCTCGGTGGGACGGGGAGGGAAAGGGAGAATCTGGATATGGAGGGACAAAAAGTTAAAGTGCTGCCAAATCCAGCAGAGCCCCAGGTTCCCCAGGCACCTGCAGCCCTCTCCCTCACCCTGCTCCTCTCCAGCTCAAGGAAAGGCTAAAGCCACAAATCCACAGACACGAGTGCAGCTCATCTGCTCAGGCTGAACCTTGACAACAACAGAGTCTGTGCCCAGAGAAACTCGGAGAGGAAAATCCAGCTGAGCCCATCGGCCCAGTGCAGGAACAGGCACAGCAGGGCACGGCCCTGCCCCTGTTGTTGAGTTATCAGGGCAGCCTCCCCTTCCAGCAGCAAGGCTTTTATCCGAATGTTTGCAGCAGCAAACTCAACTGTGACCAAGACAGGACATTTGGGGATGTCCTGCTGTGCTCAGGCTCTCTGGAGACCTGAGTTTCAGCGTTGTTTTTGGTGCCGTTCTGGCTGCTCTGAGCGTGCTCCGGCCTGGGGCCGTGTCTGCAGCAGCTGCTCTGGGGAAGCCTGACTGGAATGGCAATTCCTGGTTTGAAGGCTGGCTGTGCTGTGGCCACGAGCCCGAGGCCAGCAGAAGGTGGTGGCTGGCAGTGTGGCACAGCAGGCACAGCCAGGGCTGACACGGGTCCTGGTCTTCCAGGGAGAGCTTTACCGCATGTGCCGGGAGAGTTTGGACTGTGATCCCAAAGTGGCAGAGATCCTCGTGGCCCACCCGGATCTCCTCGGTGACAGGTGAGATGTGGCCCCTCTGAGGCTCCCTCTGGCCAGGCTGTGCTGGACCTGGACATGAGATGCAGGGCTGGGGAGTGAGGAGATGGCCTCTTTTGGCATCTCTGTGGGGACCAGCTTTGTCCCACTGGGAGGGACAGGGAGGGCCATCCCCATGCTGATGTCCAGCAGGGTCATGGCAGCCACTGCTGTGGATGCTGGAGGCTGCAGTGGCTCCCCTTGGCTGAGGGTTTCTACCGGGGGTCTCAAAGGGGTGCTCAGTGGGTGCTGCCCAGCTGGGGAATGAAGGAGGAGGGTGCTCTGAGCTTTCCCAGGGGCTCCAGGCTCAGCTCAGCTGTGCTCCCGCTGTGCCTGGCAGGCTCCTGGGCAGCTTCCTCAGCCTGAGCCCCGAGTACACCTTTGTGCTGGAGGACGAGGGTGGCCCGTGTGGCTACGCAGCCGGAGCGCTCCACGCCGAAGGCTTCCTGCAGCAGCGGGACAGCAGCTGGCTGCCAGCCATACGCCACAAATACCCCCCAGACCTGGGCACGGGCGGCCCAGCTCTGGGACAGGTGAGGGCACACCTGGAGCAGAGAGGAGCGGGGATGGGAGAGGTGGAGGGGGTTCCCTCACTTGTGCTTGTCTCCCGCAGGATGCCCTGGAGGAAGCAGTGCTTTTCTTCCACGCAGAGCCAGTGGCTGTGCCCCAGCCTGTGCTGAGGCGCTTCCCCTCCCTGGTGCAGCTGGGCACGGCCCCCCGAGTGCTGGACGTGGGTGCCAGTCGCAGCCTGGCTCTCTGCCTGCTGAGCGCGCTCAGGGCCAACGGTGAGCATGACCTCCGAGTGCTGGCCCTTCATCCACACAACCCCTTCATCCCAATGCTCCCTCACCCAGCAGAGCTGGGAGCCGTCCCCTCTCTGGTGCTGCCTGGCCCCAGCTCCCCAGGCACTGTCCCCAGCTCCCAGGCACTGTCCCCTCCCCTTGCACTGGAGGACATGTGGAGCTGTGGCACTCTGTGCCAAAGGGACAGTGGAGGCTGATCCCCTGATGAAGGGGGTCCCTGTCACTGCGTCCCCAGTCCCAGTGCCCTGACCTCTCACCTCCCTTCCAGGGTCACGGGGAGTGTTCTGCCAGGTCAGTGACGCCGACCGGCAGCAGCTGAGCTTCTACAGCAAGCTGGGCTTTGTGGCCCTGCCCGTGGCCTGGGGCAGCTCTCCCGGCGCTCAGCTCCTGGGACGTCTCCTCTGATGGGGCACAGGGAGGCAGTGCCCAGGACAGGCTGACCCCCAGGCCAGGCTGACCCCCCCATCCTGCACAGAATCGGCCTGAGCGAGCGGGAGCAGAGGGGAACCAGGTACACGTGAGAGGGGACATGGCCTGGGGGCAAGCAGGATGTCACTGGGATGTGTGCAGGGCTGTGAGGTACCTGGGTAGCAGAGAGTTCTTTGTGCCACTCAGGGGATTTGGCCACCTCTGTGCCACCCCAACTGTTCCTGCTTGCTGGGTACCCTCCCCTTTGCTGGGGAGCCAGGCTGTCTGCACTCCCAGGCCTGCAGGAGCCCACGGGCAGTGTTTGGGTTGGTGGTCCTGGAGCACAGCACGGTGCCTTAGTGCTACGGGAGTGTCCCCATCACTCCAACAGGAGTGTCCCCATCACTCCAACAGGAGTGTCCCCATCACCCTGTCCAGATCTCTCCATCCCCTCTGTGTCCCGAGGCTGGGCAGCCGGTGCTGGGGCTGGCTCTCAGCACCGAGGGCCTGTTTGTCTGTACAGATTGATCTGGTGTGGGATGTGGTGAGGCAGCCTCTGGTTTTGTGCCTGGGGGGCTGAGGGAAGCGCTGTCCTTGGCAATAAAGAGTTTGCTGGGCTCTCACCATGGCTCATCTCTTGGGGGAAAGCGTTGGGGTGCCAGCACACCCCTCTACATCCTCACACCCTCTCACACATCTGGCACTGGCTGTTGCTACAGTCAGTCTTGTGTCACCTCAAACAAAGCAGCTCCCGGCACATCCACTTCCCCAGCTGCTCCCGGCTTCCCCCTGCTCTGCACTCCGGGAAGGTGCTCCAGCCGCTGGCAGTGTGAGCTCATAGCCCCAGCCTGGTAGGGTTTTCCTGCAGGATGGGACCCCCGGGCTCGATACTCCCCTGTGGGTCTGGGGGCCGCAGCCATCCCAAGACAGATAGGATGGTCAAGAGAGGGGGCATCTGTGCAGTCACTGCAGCCTCTGGAAAACAACCTCAGGGGCAAACATTCCTGGCTGTTTCCCTCCCTTGCCCTTCGCAGTGGCTGCCCCGGCCCCGGGGTGAGGAGGGGGCTGGGTGGGGTCGGGACGGCCAAACCCCGGGAGCGGGGGCTCGGCGGGCAGCTCCCCGCGGCCCCGGGAGCGCCCGGGCAGCTCCCGCAGCTCCATCCCGGGGGGCCGGGGTTGGCCCTGGAGCCGAGCCCAGCCGGGGCGGGGGCTGGAGCCGGCCCCATGCCGGGGGCGCGGGCCCGTCCGGGGGCCGTGCCGGTGCCGGTGCCGGTGCCGGTGCCGGTGCCGGTGGCGGGGCCGCTCGGCGCGGGCCGGGGCGGCGGGGCGGCCCCGGACACGGGCACGGGGACGGGCACGGCGCGGGGCGGGCCGGGGCGGAGCGCGGCGGCAGGGACCGAAATCGCTCGGCTCGGCACGGCACGGCGCGGCACGGCAGGATACGGTACGGCACTGCGCGGCTCGGTTCGGCACGGCACGGCTCAGTTCGGTACGGCACTGCACGGCTTGGTACAGTTCGGCTCGGCTCGGTACAGTACGGTTCGGCACGGCCTGGCGGTGCCCCGGAGATACCACGCGGGGCCCGGGAGCGGCTGTCCCGGGAGCGGCGGGGGCTGCGCCTTGCGGGGCCGGGGCGCCTCGGGGGTGTCCCGGGTGCGGGGCTGGGAGCGGCGATGCCGCCCAAAGCCCCGGTGGTCGGAGCGTGCCCGTGGCCGTGTCCGTGCCGTGGTGCGGGGGGTGCCGTGGGCCGTGCCCCGCGGGCAGCGTGACTGGGACGGGCAGGGCCGGTGTCCCACGGGAAGGGGAGCCCGGCGGACCCGCGGGGCTGTGGGTGCTACCCCGGGGCTGTACCGCACCCCAAAGCGTGTGGGCTGCGGGCTGCGGGTTCCAAAGGCCGGTGGAGACTCAGGATTTCCATGAGGACCGGGCTTGCTGTAGCTCATGGAAGAGAGGATGGATGGAGGGATGTGGGGCGGGGGGGCTGGCGGCGCTGGAAGGGATGATTCTTCGCGGCTGGCTTTTCGCCTTCCCAGCTGCTCGCAGAGGAGCCCGCAGTCTCCTCCAGCCGGTCCGGTCTCCAGGAGGTCCAGAAAGGCTGGTTCCCTGCTCCAGGGTGCCTGGGACCCCAGCCCCACATCCCCCAGCCCCGCTGCCCGCCCCTCAGCCCGCGGGGATGGCTGATGTTTGCGCATTCCTCCGAGGTCTTTGGTCTTTCCCTCCTGCCGGCAGCTGGTTCCTCCCAGGGCTGCCTCTCCCGAGCCCGGAGCAGCTCAGACTGAGCAGAGCTGAGGGCCCTGCTGTGTCCTGGGGAGGCTGGGTGGGGGTAAAAGCTGCAGGGAGCTGTGCTTTAACCTTAGCAGGACATGGGGACATCAGGTAGCCCAAAGGAGCTGGACTGGGAGTTGTCAGGGGAAGTGCAGCCCCAGCTCCACACAATGCTCTTGCTGACACCCCGAGAGCTGGAGTGTCCTTGCTGCAGCAGTGTCCCTGTGTCCCTGTCCCTGTCCCTGTTCCTGTCCCTGTTCCTGTTCCTGTCCCTGCCTGGGATGGGGACACACAGCGGGTGCCAGGGGCAGGCACCCTCCCTTCGTGCAGCGAGGGGCAGTGAGCTCCCGGCCACAGGAGGTTGTGGTTTTGGGAGTGACCCCAAGCCTGCCAGGGAATCCAGATTCCCGTGGTGACCCTGGGCTGCTTCCTGCTGCTTCTGGGACCAGTTTGTTGAACCCTGTTCCCTTCCAGACATCGGTGGTGCTCACCCCGGAGCTCTGACCCGTGTCGGGTCCCCTCCTGAGCAGGGTGGGGATGTCGGGGCTCCCCTGCTTTGAGCACATGCTCTCCTGGCACTCCGGGGCTGCCGGGAAACAACGGGAAAAGCAGAGCAGCCCATCCAGGAGGCCGGATTGCGAAAGGCTGAGCGTGATGGGGCCCTGGGGAGAAGGGGAGGGATGGAGCCCTGGAGCCATGGGACTCACCCGACCTCCTCCTGCCCCGACTGCTGGGGACGTGACCCCGCGCTCTCAGGGATGTCCTGGCATGGGACATCAGCAGAGAGTGGCTGTGTCACCCTGTAACCTTCTCAAGGAAGGATAAACAGAGCGAGCTTCCTCTCCCTTGTGCTGGCGGGTTTCCCAGGTCCTCAGTGTCTTGTGCTGCTCTTCTCTGAGTCCTCCCATTTGTCAGTTCCTGGGATGCTCCATGTCCCTGTGAGTGTGTCCAAAGCTGCACGTCCCTGAGGGGCCTCCACGGCCTGGCCCTTCCCTGCTGCTGTGGCTTGGGATGTCATCCCTGTGCTGCAGGGATGCCCCGTGCTGATCAAACACACAGACTCACCCAAGGACCGGCCTCACCAGGAGCTGCCCCTTCCCGAGGTGTGTTGGCTGTTCACCAAGGTTTTGGTGGAACAGATGGATGTCCCTCTGTGTGCCCAGTGAGTGCTGAAGGACACACTTGATTTGAACAGTCCTGGGCCCCAGGCACCTCCACCAGCAGAGCCAAGGAACTCTGCGAGGGGCAGCCCCTGTGCAAGATGCCTGGGGGAGCAGAGCAATGGTGGGGACAGTGCAGGCCCTGTCAGGGTGGCTCTGTCCCAGGGGACACAGCAGCCCTCGTCACCCACTGGGACAAGCAGAGCCAGCGGGCTGGCTCGTGAGCAGTTTGAGCAGTGCCATGGCTCCTGCTGCCACGTGGGGCTGTCCCCTGCCCTGAAGTGTCCACTCACCCATGCCAACCCCAGCAGCTCAGAGCTGAGGCTGAGGGCTGGAGGGAGCCCCAGGATTTTGACTCCTCAGGACTCCCCAACACCAGCACCAGCACTGGGATGTGGCTCAGGGCCTCGTGCACACCCAGCTGGGACATTCCTGAGGTTTCCTGGGCAGTGGCAAGAACCTGGGCTGCTTCCCGGCTCCCACGCCCAGCGCTCGCTCCAGCCAGCCCGTCCTCCAGAGCCCTTTAGCCTTTCAGTGGAGTTCTGCTGAGCATCCAGAGTGGCACAGGCACATCCAGAGTGGCACAAGAGGAGACTGTGCCTGGCTGGAGCTGACAGCAGGACGGTTGGGATGCCGGGGTGGGCTCCCCATCCAGAGCAGCAGGCAGGGCTGGAGCAAAGCCTGCCAGAAGAGCGAGCAGTCGGGCAGCAGGAGAGGAGCAAACGCACGACTTGTGCCTCAGAGAGCGGAAAAAGTGATGTGGACAATGAGAGCCCTGTTAGCCTGACTGCCCGGGACACGGACACGGAGCGCGTTCGCAGAGGGAGGTGGTGCAGGGATGGGGAAGGAGCCGTGCTGGGCTGCAGGGAGCTCACCCCACCAGCCCAGCAGCCCTCCTGGGCTGGGCTTGGCAAGGACTTCGGCCTCACAGAGCTCAGCTGGGAATGTCACTCGGGGGTGAGTGGCAGAGCTGAGGTGCCAGGGCGGGGGAAGCAGAGTGGGGATGAGGGATGCTGGAGCAGGGCTGAAGCAGCACCCAGGAGCAGAGATTACAGAGCCTGAAGGTCACACTGCTGAGTGTCACAGGGGAATGGATGATTTGCACAAAGCCCTTTCTCAGGTGCCATGTTCTGCTCTCTGGTCCCGTGTGTTTTGTTCCTCAATGCACAGATTTCAATTTTCCTTGTAGCCAAGGGTGTAGGCTGCACGATGCTGATTTTCCAGGCTGTCCCTATTCCCATCTCTCTTTCCCCCCATTTCTGTCTCTTCAGCCTGTCCCAGGAAGGTACTTTTTTCCTCCTCCTGGCAGTTTTGCTCTGAAAAGCATGTGATCCTCACCAGAAAGCCCACGGAGTGGTGACTTCCCCATGTAACCACATTTTAGTTCCAGCAGGTGACCAGCTTTAATCCACTTAGCAGAAGGTGCACTGATTTTGTTGAGTGCTAATTATTCATTAAAAGGTGGTGCGAGATGAATCGAATGCCTTCCAGTCTCAGCCTGTTATATCAGCACAGTTACTCCAATTACCAGGACCTGTGATCTCAAAAAAGGCCATTCCCGTTTCCTGACACGGGCTATTTCTGCTGGTCTGTGGAGATTGGCATTAATTGTGCTGCTGTCCTTTAGGGTTGTGCTGACCCCTGTGTGGAACTGCCCAGTTCCACAGCAGAGCATCCTGCACGCTCAGGAGCACTGGGGAAGCTCCAATCCTTGTGCACTCCAGCTTTCCCTAAGGAGCCACACTCCGAGGTGTGTTATAGTTAGCACTGAGGGGACCCACATTTGTGTGTCAGGAGAGCTCTGAGGATTTACAGATTTTTCTCCCTTCCCCTGGGCAGGGAGATGTCCCCTCGGTGACCCAGAAGTTTTGTTACTGTTATGAGATGGCGAACTCATCCCTTCACTGCTTCCCAGGAGGTGCAGAGATGAGGATGGAGAGTTCCCATCCCAAGCTCAGAGACCTCCTGTCCAGCTGCTGGCAGGGCTGGGGTGGCCCTTTGCATCCCTCCCTCCCTTGCTGCTGGCTGGGTAAAAGCTTCAGCAGAGCTGAACACACATCCTGCTGGGCTCTGCTGTTCTCGCAGTGCCAGAGAGGCACCGGGAGCCCAGGGGTGGCTCCCACCAGCCCCAGGGCTCCCAGCTGCCCGGGCCATGTCCCCACCAGCTCTGTGGTGCCCCAGGTGTGACAGAAGAGAGAGCCAAATCCATGCTGATGTGGTTTCTCTGAGGGAAGTGCTGTGTTTCACAGAATTGTAGGGTTGGGAAAGATCTCCGGGGTCATCGAGTCCAGCCTGTGACCAATCCCCACCTTGTCAACCAGACCAGAGCACTGAGAGCCATGTCCAGTCATTCCCACCACTGTGTCTGGTGTGGAGCTGGACCAGCAGGTCCTTGTTGCTCCTCTCTCCCTTGCTGAGCATCTCTGCAGGCTCCAGGCTCATCCCGGGGCTCTCAGTGCTCCTGGTGGCTCCAATGTGATGTGTGCCCAAGGGGGAAGGCAGGCAGCAGGGCTGGGCCCTGTGGGGCTTGTGTGGATGTGATGGGTGTGGAGAAGGGGCTGGCACTGGGCACCATCCTGGTTCATCCTTGCCCTGGCCCAGGAGGCATTCCCTGAGGCTGGAATCTGAAAAAGTGAGCCAAGCAGGAATGGGGCTGATTCCTCTGTGAAAACCCTGCCCTGGAGGCTGCTGGGGAGGTGGAGCAGCCGTGCCAGCCCCCAGCTCTGCGTGGGGTTTGAATTTGTTTTCCTTCCTCTGCGGCACTGCAGCTAAACATGGAAGTTTTCAATCACCCCGGGAAAGCCGGACCTTGTTCTTTTGTGTGAGTGCAGCAGGCAGGATCTGTGCCCTGGGGCATTGTCCTGGGGGTGTTTTGGGGTCTGCTTTCCCACCATGGAAGGGACTGGTGGCGTGAGGCTGCAGTGGACAGGCAGGTGGGCAGGTGGCCGTGCTGGTGGCCGTGGGTGAGCGTCGGTCAGAGCTTGTCAACACCCCCCGTGCAGAAATGCTGCTCCTGAGCTGCAGGATCCATGGGAATAGCACACTGGGAAGGGAGGGCAGCTCACAGAGAAGGGTTTTCACTATTGTTTGCCATGGGACTGCTGCAGGAATACCACATCTCCCTCAGGTATTCAGGGAGCCGCAAATATTGTCGGAGGAATGGAGGAACATTCCTCAATTCCTCGCACAGAGGAATGCGAACACTCCGGCTGCCTCACGGAGAGCAGGAGCGTGGGCTGGAATCCCCTCAGCCTGCAGCCATCCCTTGCTCCTGCTGGATCGAGCTCCTGGCTGGTCCAGCCGGGCTTTCCCTGTGCCCTGATCCTGTTCCAGCTCCCTCAGCTCTGGCAGCTGATCCCCTTCCTTCCAGCCACCTCTCCGGGGGTGACACACACCCCTGTGCCCATCTGCCCTCACTGCCCTTCAGATGTGACCAGGCTCAGCGGGGGCTCAGTGGGGGCTGTTGGCAGAGGGGGACACAGGACAGGGGCACTGGGCAGGTCCCTGACAGCCCCAGGGGTGCACGGGCTGTGTGTCGGGGGCACTCTGGCCAGGACAAGGCACGTGGCTGTGCTGGTGCTGGGCACGGGGTTTAACCATGCAGGGCTGGGCAGGGAGCCTGGATAGGGAAGCTGATGTTCCAGCACAGCCCCCGTGCACGCCCTGACCCCGTGTGTGTCCCTGCAGAGCCACGCTGCCATGGGAGGCTGATGTTCCAGCACAGCCCCCGTGCATGCCCTGACCCCGTGTGTGTCCCTGCAGAGCCACGCTGCCATGGGAGGCTGATGTTCCAGCACAGCCCCCGTGCATGCCCTGACCCCGTGTGTGTCCCTGCAGAGCCACGCTGCCATGGGAGGCTGATGTTCGGGCCCACGCCCGCCCCATGGGGCCCAGCTGAGGTGTGTGTCCCTACAACGACGAGTGGGGAGCGACGACGCTCACGCCAACGCGCACGTGCTGTGCCGCCACCTCGGCTTCGTGGCCGCCACCGGCTGGGCCCACAGCGCCAAGTACGGCAAAGGAGTCGGTAAGAGAGGGGTGGTGGGCACAGCGTCCCCCTGGCACAGCCCCCTGCACTGCCTGGGGGGGGGTGGGGTGGGTGCCCCACAGGTCTGCGAGGGGCAGGTTCTGTGTTTGCAGAGCGCCTGGCAGGCAGTGTGTGCATGTGGGTGTGAGGGCACATTTGGGAATTTTCTGCCCCTTGGGGAGGTGGGGATTCCCCATCTGCAGATCTTGACCCAGAGCTTTACTCCTGGCATTTCGCTGGCCTCAGCTTTGTGCTGCAGTTCCTGCTGCAAGCTGTATGATCCCTGGCCATGCTCCGTGGGCACCTTCCCCGCTCCCAGGGCGTGCTTGGCTCCCCCTCACCCCCAGGCTGTGTCTGGCAGGGCGGATCTGGTTGGACAATGTGAACTGTGCTGGAAATGAGAAGAGCATCGGGGACTGCAAACACCGGGGCTGGGGGAACAGCGACTGCAGCCATGAGGAAGATGCAGGTGTCGTCTGCAAGGACGAGCGCATTCCAGGCTTCAAGGACTCCAACGTCATCGAGGTGAGGGAGCTGCTGGCCAGAGTGGGCAGCTGGTGATGTCCAGGATGCCACAGAGCACCCTGGGTGTGGGGCAGTCTGGGGACTCTCCCTGTGCATGCTGGAAAGCAGCACTGGCTTTCCTGGCTGTGCTCTCCAGAGGTGCACCTGGGCACTCAAGGGGCACTGGGTGCACTGGACAGGATTCGGTCCTTGGCTGCCCAGGGCCATCAGATGTGGCCGGCAGGGATGCAGGACTGGCTGTCCCCGTGCCCCACCTGTGACTGGGGACCCCTTCCTGCATCCCTGGAGATTCCCCGGGAGCGGGCTGGCAGCAGGAGGGGTGACGGGATGTGATGTGAGCTGCGGCTGACCTGATCCCCGCAGACCGAGCAGAGCCACGTGGAGGAGGTGCGGCTGCGGCCGGTGGTGGCCGGGGGGCGGCGCCAGCTGCCGGTGACCGAGGGCATCGTGGAGGTGCGCTACAAGGACAGCTGGGCGCAGATCTGCGACCAGGGCTGGGACAGCCACAACAGCCGCGTCATCTGCGGCATGATGGGCTTCCCGGCCGAGAAGAAAGTCAACAGGAACTTCTACAAGTGAGTGAGGCCGGCAGGGGTGGGATGTTTGAGCAGAGCCGGGGGATGGTGCCAGGGATGTGGGGTAGTGCTGGGGGGACAGCAGAGGCTGTGCTGTTGGGTGTTGTGGCTCCTAAAATCCCCCCCACCCTGCTGCTCGCCAGTCCGAGCCCCAACTGGCCATGTGGACACTCGCTGACCAAACTGGGGGGGCCATGGGGTGCTTTGGGGGCTGTGGATGTCGCCCTACCACACACACTGCAGCAGAGGCTGCTCCAAGGGGAGCGTTTTTGCTCCCTGGCTGTGGTGTCCCCATCCCAAGGGGGGTTTGCAGCTGTCAGGGGATGCTCCAGCCACACCATGGCTTGAGGGGCATGGACACGTGTGTGCCCTGAGCAGGCAGCTCCGGTGTTGCTCTGCAGGAGGCTGAAGAGAGCAGCCAGGATGAAGGGCCACAGCCCGAGGCTGGGCAGCAGGTAAGGGGCCAGGGAGCCCCATCTGCTGAGCCGTGGCAGAGCTGGGCTGTCCAGCCCCACCAGTCTCTGCCGTCAGAATGGATCCGGGCACAAACGGATCCAGATGGAGCAGACTGAGGGCCTGGGCTGTGCTGGCCCAGGAGGACAAACTCCACCCCAGGGGAGCTGCCTGTGCCTGCTGGGGTCCCTCATTCCCCACGAGAGACGATCTCTCTCCCAGGCTGGTCGTGCTCCAGGCTTGTCCTGCACACCAGGCAGGAGTCCTGGCACGCTGGGAGGGGTGGAGAGGGCTGCAGCATCCCGTGGGGGAGCAGGAGGCCTTGGAGCAGAGCCGTCTCTCGTGGTGGATGGGGAGGAAGGGCTGTGGAAATGGGCTGTTTTCTGCAGAAAGCAGCAGTGGGGATGCTGGAAAGGCTGTGCACCCCTCCATTCCCTGCAGGATGGGCTGGTGTGGGCACCAGAGCCCGTGCTCAGCAGTGCTGATGGGCACAGTGTGGCAGGTCCTGCCCTAGTGCCACATCTGCTTGGGGTCTCTTGCATCCTCTGCCCACTCACTCTTGCTGCCTTTCTGCCAGGCCCAGGGGAAGGTCTGGCTGCCTTTTCCCTCCATCCCTGAATCCTGCTGCTGGATTTGTTGGTGGGTGCAGTGAGCCAGAGCCCATCCTCTCTGGGCTGTGGCATGGCACCTCTTTTCTGAGCCCGCTGTCACAGGGCCTTGCCCCAGTCCCACCCCTTTCACTGGTGCTGAACGTGCCCTACACCCACTGTGAGCTCTTTACTGTGACACTCCCAGGTCTGTGTCCCCATCCTTGCCAGGTCCTGCAGCTGGTGATGGGAATTCAGGCAGGGTTATCCCTCTGGGTTTCCTCAACCCCCACCCGCAGGTCCTGTTTGCTGCAATGTGCTGTTTCCTGGCTGGTTGGGTGCTGACTGCCCCTTTCTCAGCGAGCAGGTGCTTCCCCTGCAGCACTGGGGAAATGTTTTGTGCCTCCATGAGGCTGCAGTCCTGTGCCTCTGCCCCGAGCAGCAACTGGCTCCTGAGAGCCACACTCTGTTTTGTAGGGGCTGATCAGTTTGGGGCTGCACAGCCACAGTCAAGTGTGGGCACAATATCCAGGCTGGAAGAGATCTCTGGGAGTCATGGTCCAACTCCCTGAGTGGAGCAGAGCCAGCTGTGGGTTAACCCAGGACTTCATCCAGCTGGCTTTCAAAACCTTCCAAGGATGGAAATTCTGCAGCCCCGTGGTCTCTGCTCCAGTGTGGAACAGCCCTCATGGGCAAAAGCTTTTCCTGACCCTGAGCCTGAACCTTTTATTGTCTCTTTTCTCTTGTGCTCTTTCCTCCCTGCTGGAAGAGCCAGGATCCTCACAGCTCCCACCTCAGCCCTGGATGGAGCAGTCCCACACCCCCATCTCCTCCCACCCCACTGTCCTGCTGCTCTCCCTGGGCCTCACACCACACACATGACATCTCCTTGTCCTGGGGACCCAGATCCTGGTGCAGGGTCCAGATGTGGCTTCCTGAGCGTGGATGGGCACTGATGCCCTGTGACTGTCCGAATCCCAGCCCTGTGCTGTGTCCTGGGGCTGGCTGGGCTGTGCAGGCTGGCACCAACCTGTGCTGGCCTGTGGGGACATGGCCAGGTTTGTTCTGCCTGGTCCCTGGGGCTGTCAGTCCCCTTTGAGCCACTCTGCTCTTCATCCTTGTGGGCTCTGGGGTTTTGGCTCCGCTCATCTTCCTCCCGGAGAGAAGCAAAGCATTTGAAGATGTTGGGATTGCACCTACAACTTGTGTGTTCCCCTCATGGCTCAGCCTGTGCCAGGAGGCACAGGTCCCTCGCTGGCAGCAGGTCCTTACCAGCCTGCAGCGAGTCCCACCATGCCCCATGGCCCCAGGGCAAGCACCCTGGGGCTGCCTGTGCCGCTCGCTTGGTGCTGCTTGCCGTGTCCTGCTCCTTGGGGACACGGCACAGTGGTGGCATCTGGTGTCTGGATGAGGACACAGACACACCTCACCCACACCCGATGGATCAAATGGTGGCTGCTGGTGTTTGATCCTTTGCTGTGTGACAAGGCAGAGCGGGATGTGGCTGCATCCCGCAGTTTCCTAGTGGGATGCATGCAGGAAACTGCATCACTGCTGTGGAGCGTGGCTGTGTCACTGCTGGCAGCAGATGATGCTGTTGCACCCCTGTGTGACACGGAGGGGATGCACACGAGTCTTCCTCTGGGCCAAGGTGCCCAGTTCAGCCTCCAGTGAAGCCGGGGCAGGCTGTGCTCCCTGTGTCACTGTCGCAGGCAGAGGTGACAGCCTGAGGCCCCAGGCTCTGTGATGGTTGTTTTCTATTTTCCAGGCTGGCCTCCAAATCTCAGCCTAAACAAAAGCGCAGGGAGGACGTAGGGCCCAAGAAGAGGTAAATGGCTCCAGTGGAGAGCCAGAGACAGGAGCCCCGTGCAGAGCTGTGCATGTCCCCACATGTGTCCCCGTGCTGCTGGGGGTGTGGGACAGGCAGCTGGCGAGGGGTGGGCACCTGGCAGGCATCGTGTGTCACCCTGGGGACAGCGCAAGGGGCACGGCCAGCGCGTGCAGCCGCAGGCAGGGTGGCTGGTGACACCTCTGCTGCCACCGGCCACGCTGGCCGTGGCTCAGGGCTCCTCTCTGCTCACAGGCTCTTCACGGAGCGGCAGCAGCTCAACTACCGCCTGCACTCGGTGTCCTGCACGGGGACAGAGGTGCACCTGTCCATGTGCTCCTTCGAGTTCTACCGCGGCAACTCCTCGGCCGCCTGCGGGTCCGGCATGCCCGCCGTGGTCAGCTGCGTGCCCGGGCCCCTCTTTGCCACTGGCAATGCCCACAAGAAGAAACAGCGCCAGCAGCAGCAGCAGCAGGGCCAGGTGAGCCCTGCAGAGAGGGGGACAAGTCCTGTGGTGACCCACAGCCGGACAGTGCCCCACGGCCACGCTCTGTCCCGTGGGCTGTGCGGGTGCGTGGGTTGCTGAAGGTGGGGACAGTGTCGTGTCCCTGCACATCCTGGGAGTGGTGTTGTGCCATCCCACACTGTGCCACCCCTGTCCCTGCTCCCGCAGCCCCGGATCCGGCTGAAGGGCGGCGCCAGGGTCGGCGAGGGCCGCGTCGAGGTGCTCAGGAGCAGCGAGTGGGGCACCATCTGTGACGACCGCTGGAACCTGCAGTCGGCCAGCGTCGTGTGCCGCGAGCTGGGCTTCGGCAGTGCCAAGGAGGCCCTCACTGGGGCACGCATGGGGCAGGGTGAGGCTGCTGGGGCAGAGGGGACAGGCATCCCCTCCTGGGGCTGGGGATGGGGCGCTTGTCCAGGCTTTGCTTGGCTGGGCTGTCCCAGTGCTGCTGGATGCACGTGGAGCATCCCAATGGGACACGGCCACTCGACCACACTGCCCCAGGCAGCAGCTGTGGAGGCTGGAGTGTCCAAAAGGAGAGGGCAGCCTTGGGGACGGTGTCACAGGGCCCTGAGTCTTGCTGTCCCCTGGCAGGGACGGGTCCCATCCACCTGAACGAGGTGCAGTGCCGGGGCACCGAGAAGTCACTCTGGAACTGCCCCTTCAAGAACATCACCCAGGAGGACTGCAAGCACACGGAGGATGCGGCTGTTCGCTGCAACATCCCCTACATGGGCTACGAGAACCTGGTGGGCACCACGGGGGGCTGCTGGCTCTGTGGGGGTCTCACACTGGGGTGCTGGGAAAGGCCCACAGGATCCATGGGACCCTCATCTCTCCTTCTGTGGACCCCACACATTTCCCCTGCTCTGGGGCAAGGGGGCCTCAGGGATTTTGGGGGTGGGAGTCCCTGTGAGGAGGGGGGTGGAGGGGAGGCTGTGGGGGCTCTGGGTGCTCTGTGGGTGCTGTTCTGTGGGCCAGCTGCTCCCTGCTGCTTTTCTTGCTGCCAGCCTGCGCCCACTCCCCAGCAGAAACACCAGAAAAAAAATCACTGTGGGCCAACCAAGAGAGATTTTTTTACCTGTGATGAAACGAGCAGAGACACTTGTTCCTGTTTGCCTCGGCCCATCGTTTCATCCACTTTGAGCTTTTTAATGATCTTTAACTCTCTCACACCTGTCATTTCTGAAATGATGCCATTTCAAAATGAACTGTTTTCCCCATGCTGGTGAGGCAATTCCCAAACTCACAAGCGATTTGTTGTCCCCAAATCCCCCAGTTGTGGCGAATTCCCTGCCAACAAAAGCTGTGCTTGGCTCTGCTCAGTCCCTGGCTTCCCCTTCCCTCTGTGCAGGCACCCAGCTGTGCTGGGACAGGGGCTGGGGACAGTCCTGCAGTCCAGGGAGAGCATCCCCTGTGACGGGGATGATGCTGCCACTGCCTCTCTGCAGTCCAGGAGAGCATCCCCTGTGATGGGGACGATGCTGCCACTGCCTTTCTCTGCAGATTCGGCTGAGCGGGGGCCGGAGCCGCTTCGAGGGGCGGGTCGAGGTGGCGGTGGGGGCTGGCGACGGGGACCAGCCCCGCTGGGGTCTGGTCTGCGGCGAAGGCTGGGGTACGCTCGAGGCCATGGTGGCCTGTCGCCAGCTGGGTCTGGGATTCGCTAACCACGGCTTACAAGTAGGTGCCAGCACCAGCTTGGCCAGGGCAGCAGCAGCCACCACCACTGCTCACGGGGCTGGGGACAGGGATGGATGGGGCTGGGGCTGAGGATGGGGATGGGGCAGGAGGTGGCACAGCGTGGGGTGCCCGCTCACGGCCCCAGGGCTTCCCCGCAGATCCGCCTGGCCGGCGGGAGGACGGAGTTTGAGGGCCGCGTGGAGGTGAAGCGAGGCAGTAAGTGGGGCACGGTCTGCAGCGATGGCTGGACCACCAAGGAGGCCATGGTGGCCTGTCGTCAGCTCGGCCTGGGCTACTCCCTGCATGCCCTGACGGTAGGTGCCAGCGGGGAGGGCCCCGGTGACGCCCTGGCGAGCACAGGCACCGGCCAGCGCTTCCTGAATGACCACGGGGCTGCATGGGGACAGAGGGACGTGGTCACTCCATGTGGACAAGACCCATGTGGGCAGTTAGGGGTGTGGGCAGCTGTGGTGGGGGGCTGGCTGCAGCCTGGGTATGAGTGATCCAGGGCAACCCAGCCACCAGCCCTGCCACCCACCCTGCCTCGCCCCCTCCCCAGGAGACGTGGTACTGGGATGCCAGCAATGTGACGGAGATGGTCATGAGCGGGGTGAAGTGTGCCGGCCACGAGATGTCCCTGAGCCACTGCCAGCACCACGGCGCCAGCCTGAGCTGCAGGAACACGGGCACGCGCTTCGCTGCGGGCGTCATCTGCTCCGAGAGTGAGCGGCCACGGGGGCTGCAGGCAGTGGGGGCTGTCTGTGGGTGGGGGTTCTGCAGGGTGGGGGTCTGTGGTCAGTGGGGTCTGTGGTCAGTGGGGTTTGCAGATGGAGAGGCCGCAGGGTCAGTCAGTGCCCAGCCAATGCAGAGGGCACGTCCCCCCTGTCCAGCTCAGCCCTGCCAGCGCTGGGCGCTGCCCCGTCCCCTCCGCTCACCCTGTCACCCTGTCCCTGAGCTGCCACCTGTCCCCAGCCGCCTCCGACCTGCTGCTGCACGCGCCGCTGGTGCAGGAGACGGCGTACATCGAGGACCGGCCGCTGCACATGCTGTACTGCGCCGCTGAGGAGAACTGCCTGGCCAGCTCGGCCCGCCTGGCCAACTGGCCCTACGGACACCGCCGCCTGCTCCGCTTCTCCTCCCAGATCCACAACCGCGGCCGCGCCGACTTCCGCCCCAAGGCCGGCCGCCACTCCTGGGTCTGGCACGAGTGCCACCGGTGAGTGACAGATGGGGCTGGGGGTCAGGGTGGGGTGAGGGTGATGGTGCTACATTGGGCTGGGTGAGGGTGACACTGGGTGAGGAGGGTGCTGGGCAGGGGTGACACTGAAAGAGAGTGATACTGTGCAAGTATGACACAGTGAGGGTGATGCTGGATCAGGTACCATCTGCTGCCCAGGGTCCAATTTTGCCTGGTTTGGCTTAGGGCTGTTCCTGGATGATCAGTGTTGGGGCTGGGGGCTCCAGGAGGGTAGGGATGGGGCCACAGGCTGCTCTGCCCAACCTCTCAGTGCTGCCACCTCAGAGCAGGGGTTGTGGGGACATTCCTGGCACTGAGGGGCTGGGCAGGTGGCAGGGGGCTGATGCAGGGCAGGACAGCCTGCAGCAGGTGCTGGCTCCCTCCCACAGGCACTACCACAGCATGGACATCTTCACCCACTACGACATCCTGACCCCCAATGGCACCAAGGTGGCCGAGGGACACAAGGCCAGCTTCTGTCTGGAGGACACTGAGTGCGAGGAAGGTGGGCAACACGGGGCCCTGCAGCACCATCCCTGCCCATGTCCCCATCATGGGGCCAGGCTGAGGGTCTCATCAGGGACGAGCTGTGTCTCCTCCTGCCTGCAGACGTGGCCAAGAGGTACGAGTGTGCCAACTTTGGGGAGCAGGGCATCACCGTGGGCTGCTGGGACCTGTACCGGCACGACATCGACTGCCAGTGGATCGACATCACTGACGTCAAGCCAGGCAACTACATCCTGCAGGTGCTGCACCACAGCTGGGGACACACATCCTGTGGGGCTGGGGAAGGGCTGCAGCCCTCACTGTCAGTGCCCCACAGGTTGTGATCAACCCCAACTTTGAGGTGGCAGAAAGTGACTTCACCAACAATGCCATGAAGTGCAACTGCAAGTACGACGGGCACCGCATCTGGGTGCACAGCTGCCACATAGGTAACACGTGGGGTGTGACACAGGGCGAGGGAGGAGGGCAGGGATGGGGCTGCAGGAAGCCGTGGGGATGAGGATGGGCTGGTGTGGTGGTGCTGGGGTCCTGGGGGCAGCTGCAATGCCAGGGGCTGACAGGGAAAGGGATGCACTGCACCAGAGGTGGCAGCCCCTGCCCTCTGCCCGCAGGAGATGCGCTCAGCGAGGAGGCCAACAAGCGGTTTGAGCAGTACCCAGGTCAGCTCAACAACCAGATTTCATAGAGCCCCGGCCCTGGGGAGACGGGCATCTCCCTCCCTCACCCCGTATAAATGGGAGGAAGCTGCTGGGGGACCGGCAGGGAGGCCTCCTGATGCCCAGTGCTGCTGCCACCGTGTCCTGCCGGGGACTGCCCAGGACTCGCCACCGGCTGCCCTTCCCCACCTCGGGAATGCTGGTGCTGGAGGCACCGACACCTGCACCTCCCAGCCTGGGGCTGCCACCCCAACCACTGGCCAGAAGGCCGTGCCCACATCCCCTGGGCTGCGGCACACGGGTACGGTCCGGGAGGTCCTGCACCCCTCCCATCCCAGCTGCACCCCATCTCCCGCTCCCCCTTCAGCCCTGGTTCCTCACCCCACAGCTCGCCCTCTCAGCTGGCCCCAGGGCCCACCACACACACACAGGGCCCCAGGAGCCCCTGGTCCCCCGGGGATGGTGCAGGTGTCTCTGCCCACAAGCGCTGCCCAGGGGTGGCTCCTACCCCATCTCTCAGTTGTAATTTTATTTCCTCTATAAAGTTGTAAGTTCTATTTCCCACTGGCTTGCTGGCACGTCTCTGGGTTGGGATGAGGAGCCTGGCAGGAGCAGGTGGGCAGGGTTTGTGCTGCAGGGCTGGTCACCACGCTCTGGCTCGGTGTGGGAGCATCCCCTGGTGCCTGCAGTGCCTCATGCACGCAGCTCTGAGCCCACCACAGCCCCCAGCAGCCTCCTCAGCCAGGGCCGCTCCTCTGGGAGAGGCCCCGGTGGCTGAGAGGAAGGACCAGCAGCAGCCCCACGGCACCGCATTGGGGCAACTGAGGAGATCCAGGGCGAATCTTACCGAGCAGAAATCCCATCCTGGAGCTGTGACCCTTGAGGATTGGGATCCCCAGGGCTGTGACCCTCAAGGACTGAGGTCTCACAGCAGAGTGGGGCTGCCTCGACTCGTGTGGGAGCCCAGCCCGGCAGGGCCTGAGGCCGAGACAGAACACTCGGATGTGACACAAGGGGGGCACAGCCCAGCTCTCACCCTCAGCCGGGTGCTCTGACCCTGCCAGCCCCTTCCTTCCCCATTCCGGGGACGCCGGGCGCTGCCCCCAGGCTGGGAGGAGGAGGGGGCAGGCCTTGGCCGAGGCCTGGAACGCGCTGCGGTCAGCGCAGCCGGAGCAGCTATGCCAGACACGCCGCGATCTCCCCCGAGCCGGCGGCAGCGAATTCCTCCGGCGGGGCCGGGACTGCTCAAAGGAGGCCTGTTCTCAGGGCGGGGGGAGAGCCGCCCCTCGCCACAGCACCCCCGAGGAACTGTGCTTCTTTCATGTCCCTAAAGCGGCAGGCCGGGGCCCGGGAGAGCCGCGCCGGGCAGGGCCTGGCCCGACAGCCGCATTCCTGGACCGCGCTCCGGGCTGCCCTCGCCGCAAAGCCGCTGCTGCCGCTCCAGCCGCGGCTCTTCCAGGAAGGCCAGGAACTGCTCCTTCCCCGAAGGCTTTCACCGCCAGCTGCACAGCACAGGGACGGACCCAGCTGTCCCCAAGGGCCGGGTGTGTGTGGGAGCAGAGCTCCGGCTCTGACAGCGAGCTGGGGGCGGGACAGGCAGCGCCCAGCCCGAGTCCCATCCTCAGCTCCCCTGGACATCAGGGCCAAGAGATGCCACCCCGGCTATCACAAGTCCGGCATTGACACCAATTTCAGCACGGCCTGGACAGCTGCTGCACGGGAGGGGATGTTGTCAAGACCTGGACACAGGGCTTGGAGCAGTCGCAGAGCTCACAGCAGAAGGGATGTGACCAGATGGCCATGGCACGCCAGCACTGCTGCATTCCAGGGAGGTAAAGTCAGTCCCAGACCTGCTCCAGGGCTGTACTCACCCACAGAGGGGCCACACAATCCACAGCTCGACAGCTGCCTGCCTGGTTCAGAAAGGAGTCAGGTCCCAGCCCAGGTGGGTACCAAGCAGGTGGCAGGACACCATGAACACCAGTAAGGTCCCTGGAGGCACAGCATCTCCTCCCCAGCCACAGGGTCTCATGTGAGGACTGACAGAAGGAGCAGGGTCCCACACAGCCCAGCCTCCACCAGGCAACAGCTGCTGCCATGGCAAGGAGGTGACAAGGCCCTGGGGGCCGCTAGAAAAGTGCTTTATTCAAGTACAGAGGGGAACGGCTGCACCACGAGTCACCCAAGCACAGGCCCCTCTCCTGGCCCCTTGCAGCCCTGCACGAGCTCTCCGTCCCTGCCTGGCCAGCACAGACACATCTCAGTCCTGCCCTCAGCTCCGGGCCAGCGCCACGGGGTCTCTGCTACTCGGTGACCTCGGGGACGACGCTGACCAGCAGGGTGTCGAAGCCACGCCGCACCAGCAGGGCCAGGTTCTGCTGTGTCCTCACTGCCTCGTACACGTCCTCGGCGCGCCGCGACGCCGTCCCGTTGATCTCCAGCACCACATCCCCGGCCTTCAGCCCTGCCCTGCGGGGAGAACACAGATGAAGCACACACAGGGTGAGGCACTCAGCGTCATCATCCTCCAAGCGCAGCAGGAGCTGTGGCACCAGGGGTTCTACAGCCACACCGGTACTTTGACAGCAGCACACCCAGCCTGGGAAAAGGTCCCCAGGTGGTTTGTGCTTCAGAGCCCAAGCCCTGCTGCTCTGGAGCTGAACGCTCTCCCCCAGCTGCTCCCTCACACACTCCTGAAGCACAGGGCAGCACTTACTGGTGTGCCGGGGAGCCGATGATCACCTTGTGGATCAGCACGCCGTAGGAGATGTCGGGAAAGCTGGGGTCACGCAGCTTCAGCTCTGCCAGGATGCTGCAGGGTGAACATCGGCATCAGGGATGGAGCTGGAGGCAGAGCAGGGCTCCCACCCCGCTCCCTGCAGCTGCACGGGCTCAGAGATCAGGCACAGAACCTCCCCTCCTGTGTCCCTGCACCCTGCTGAGCACGAGTCACAGCTGCCAGCCCCAAACAATGCCACGCTCCTGTCAAAACAAGAGGATGAGAATCCCAATGGCACCAGGGAGAGCTGGAAAACCCTGGAGCAGCAGCCAGCTGGATCAGAGCTCTGGTGATGCACACCCTCACGTCACATCACCCTTCCCGGGGTCAGACCCGCCCCTCCCCTCCTCTGCTGAGGTTTCAGTTCTCTAGCCTGGGCGGGAAGCACACACAACACAAGCTGTGCCCCTCTCTTCCTGCCAGACGTGTCAGCAGAGCTCTCCTCCCAAGTCTAGAGACTAAACAATCACAGTTTCTCCAACTTTCCCACAGATTTTAGGTTTTCTAAGCCAAATTTAAACTCTGCATCTCCCACAGCTCCTCTTTGGATTCTCCCCAACTTCTCCTCACCCATCTTGAATGAAATCCAGAAGTGGATGCAGCACTCCAGCTGGATCTCTCAAGAGTGACAGCATTCTTCCCTCAAACACTGCATCAGCTCCAATCCCTGCAGACCCACACACTCAGTCTCTGCCCAGCTCTGCCCCTGTCAGGTCCCTGCTCAGTCAGTCAAGGCTCCCCTCATGGCTGTGGTCCATGCTGAACTCTACTGTGCTGTCCCACAGCCACCATCCTTCCCAGTTTCACACAGGAGAGGTGGGAAGGGGCTTCCCAAGATCATCTCAGCAGGGCAGGCTGCTCTGGACTGTGTCCAGTTGGGTTTTGAGGACCTCCAAGAACCCTCCAGGCAATGTGTGCCAGGCTCTGCCCACTCTCCTCACTGTAAAAAAGGGATTTCTTGTGGACCCTCACATGTCTCTGTGCCCAACACAGAGCTTCTCCTTCCTGTGCCAGGGAAAGGTTTCCAGATGGAAAAGTTCAGGGCGTTCAGAGCAGTCACCCGATTCCAGGGCAAGCAATCCCTTGTTGGGAGCCCTTCCTGCTGGGCACAAACAAGCCTGGCAGTCAGGTGGTTTCCCTGGACCCACGTCCCAGGAGCCGTGTCTGAGGAATTTCACGCTGCTTCCTGACAGACCCCGTTCCTGCAAGCGTGGCCAGGGAAGCAGGAGGAGGCTGGGCTGGGCTCCCACATCCCTCGGGTTCTGCCGAGTACCAGCACCATCTGCTGGGCATTGGGGAACTCACCAGACCTTCAGGAGGGTAGAGCACAGCCCCAAAAGGTGTTTGCCCAGCGTGGCACAACACCAGCCCCACGAGGCAGCTGAAGGTCCCTTAAATGTGGCTGCAAGAGCCAAAGAACCAGAGCAGGTGCTGTCCTTGAGAACTGCGCCCCGAGGTGAGAGCACAGGTCCTGCTCACTGACACGGGCACTCCACAGAATCACAGATTTGTTTGGGTTGGAAAAGACTTTTAAGATCAAGTCCAACCAATCCCCCAGCACTGCCAAGGCCACCACTGACCATGTCCCTAAGTGCCACATCCACATGGCTGTTAAATCCCACCAGGGATGGGGACTCCACCATTGCCCCAGGCAGCTGTGCCAGGCCTGGACAGCCCTTTCCAAGAAGGAATTTTCCCAACCTGAACCTCCTCAGGCACAGCCTGAGGCAGTTTCCTCTTGTCTCTTGTTCCCTGGGAGCAGAGCCTGATCCCCACCTGGCTTCACTCTCCTGTCAGGGAGAGCACTTCTCATCTGCTCACAGAGTCTGCTACAAGCACAGAAACTTGCAAGTTTCCAATTTACCCCTGAGCCAGCCTGGAGCCTAACCACAACCCAAGCACAAAGATTTGGGAGTGAAAGCTTAAGCTGTGGAGACAATCCTCCCAAAACCAAGCACCCTTGGTTATTTGGGAAGATCCCATCACATCCCTGCCCTAACAGGACCAGTCTGTTGGGCCCTGAGCTCAGGACAGGTACCTGGGGGTGAGGGTCAGCATCATCACCCCGATGTAGCGGCGCTTTGTCTCTGCATTGCCAAACCAAGAGCCTGTGGAAGGAAAGGACACGGAATGTCACGGCTGGAAAACAGAGACACACTCAGAACACTGCTGGGCTGAGCCCTCACAGCCCTCAGGGCAGGCAGCACCCAGAGCCATTCCTACAACAGCTCAGTCCAGTTCCCAGCACCAGCAGGAGCATTCCAGGTGTTGCATTTTGGCTTCCCTGCTTTGTCAGATTTTTGACAGACAATGTCCCTCCCCAGTGTCACAGGAGAACCAGACTGGGCAGGGCAGCAGCAGCACAGCTTTCCTGTGGCACCAGATGAGACCCCAAAGACTTGTCCTGCTCTCCCTGCCTTTCTCAGGAAGAAGGGCCCAGAGCCCAGCTGTGCCAGAGCCTTCCTCTCTCATCCTCATCCCCACTCACTCTTGCGCTGCTCCTCCTTCTGCAGGAACTTCCGCAGCCGGTCGGAGGGGATGGCAAAGGAGATGCCTGACGTCACCTTCATGGTGTTCACACCGATCACCTCGCCATCCTGCAGGGAAAGGGCACTGGGCTACCCAGGCTGGATCACTGTGGAGAGCAGGGGAACTACTGCACCAGCCTGGGGTCCCACCCGTGTGCCCACCCTGTCCCCAGGATGCTGTCCCTGTGTCCTGCCCAGGCTGAGCAGCACCTAGGGGCTGAGTCTATGGGATGAGTCACCTCATCTCCACTAGAGCCCCATCAGCTCCAGCTGCCTCAGATACTGCACAGGGTTCTCATGCCAGGCTTATCCCTCCTCTCCCTCCTGGAAGCCTCCCAGCACCCACAAGCACTCCCACAGAAGGGCACAGAGCAAGGGGCACACAGCACATCCCCGCCCCAGCCAACAAGAGCAGCAGGACTCACCAGGTTGACGAGGGGGCCCCCAGAGTTCCCAAACTGCAGCAGAGGAGAGAGAGAGAGAGAGTGTGACCACAAGAGCTCCACCCTAAGGCCGATCCCAGCCAGAACCCCGCGCTCCACGTCAGCCCCTCCTCCCTCCCAGTGTCCCCACGTCCCTTACATCGATGGCAGCGTCGGTCTGGATGTACTCCATGTCAGTGGCAGCCAGGCCCAGCTCGCGGCTGCCACGCTGCGCCGAGCTGACAATGCCCGAGGTGATGGTGTTCTGCAGGGCAAAGGGGCTGCCCATGGCCACCACGAACTCGCCCTGCCGCACCTCGGCCGAGCGGCCCAGCGGCAGCGTGGGCAGCGGGTGCTGCGGGGAGTAAAAACGATCAGCAGGAAAAAGGCAACGTCACTGCACCCCCGTGTCCCCATGTCCGTGACAGGCACGCACCTTGGGCTTGATCTTGATGGTGGCGATGTCGGCCACCTGGTCCACGTCCTGCACCACGGCGTCATACATCTCGCCGCTCGCCAGCTTGACGCGCACGCGCCGCCGGTTGGCCACCACGTGCGCGTTGGTGACGATCAGCCCGTCCGGGGACACCAGGAAGCCCGAACCGTTGGAGATGGGCACCTCCCTGCCCAGGAAGGGGTGCCTGCAAGGAGGGCACGGGTCAGGAAAGGTGGCAGGGATAGGGCTGGGAAGCAGCGGGCACGATGGGGGAATCCGTCCCTGTCTCAGCTGTCTGCACAAACGGGGAGTCCGCACAAGTGCGGCAGGAATTCAGAGCTCGTGCACAGCCACGAAGTACAATCCTACCAGGAATAGAAGCACGTGGGAGCAGGAGGGGCTGTGAACTGTGCAGGGACAAGGCCAGAACACACAGAGCCCAGCCTTGGAGCAGGTAACAAACACCTGAGAGGCAACAGAAACGTTTCCTGACAGCAGCAGCAGACAAAACTCCAGGGCCTGGCCAATCACCCCAACCTCTGCTGGTAGGCAGGGGAGGTGAATGGAAAAAGGGACGGACCAGCAAAGCCAAAACCCAGCTGGTGGTGAATTATTGCCAGGGCGGGTCAGGAGCCCAGAGAAGAAGCAGCACTTGCTGATGCCTCTTGAGAGGCAGAGGCGGTGACACTGCACACGGGTGACACCCAGCTGGAGGGCAGAGCTGGTGAGAACATTACAGAGCACAGAGGGAAATGCCAAGTGCTGCTCCCAGGCAGAGGAACGGGGCAGCCTGGAAGGCAGAGCTTCGCCAGGCGGCCCCGGAGGACATGGAAGCGGCAGCGACGCGTGGCAGACGCGTGTCGGTCCCTCCTGCGGCACTTCTGGGAGCCCTCCGGGATGGTTCAGGAGAGGCCGCCGGAGGGGCCGGGGCCACACCGGGCAGGGAGGAGGGACATCCCTCCCGGTAACCTCCCGGTGCCGGTACCTGCCCACGATCTCCACGTAGACCAGCGCGGGCGCCGTTTTCTCCACCACGTCTGCGATGAAGTTGAAGGCGGCGCGGGGCGAGGTGGGCGGCGGGCCGGGCGGCGGGGCGGGCGGGGCGGGCACGGCGGCGCTCAGCGGGGACCGGCGGCGCTCCCGGGCCCACAGCAGCACCAGCGCCGCCGCCCCGGCGCCCACCGCCGCCGCCAGCGCCCGGCCCCCGGCGGAGGGCGGCGGAGGATGGGATGGAGGAGGAGGGGGAGGGGGCGGCGGTGGCTCGGCGGTCCCGGTCAGCGCTCGGCACCAGCGCTGTAGACCCGGTGGCACCGGGACCCACCGGACCCGCACCCTCCGTGCCGCTGCCGCCATGCTGCCGAGCGGAAACCGGGCCGCGGGGCACAACGGGAGTTGTAGTCCTGAGGCGGGGGCCTGCCGGAAGCTGCCCTCCTCCTCCGCGGGGCACACCGGGAGCTGTAGTTCCGAGGCGGGGCCCGATGGAAGCGCGTTCTGCCGCGGGGTAGGCTGGGAGCTGTAGTCCCGCTGGGAGCTGCCGTCCCGCCGTCAGCGAGACTTGCCGATAACCGGGGTAGAGAGATCCCACGGTCAGAGCTCCTCACCGAGCCCGCCGGAGCCGCCGAGGGCCGCGGCCGGGACGAGAGTGCTGCGGCGGCGCCGTGCGGACCAGGAAGGCGGCGCGCTCCCAGCGTGCCCCGCGCGGGCCGGGCGCGCGGCCGCGGGCAAGATGGCGGCGGGTGCGGGGCGGCCGTGAGGCGCCGGCACGGCGGGGATGGAGCCGCCCGCGGCCCCGGGCCCCGAGCGGCTCTTCGACTCGCACCGGTGAGCGCCCGACCCGGGCCCCCGCCGTGGGGACTCCCGGGGGAGCCGCGCGAGAACTGCGGGAACCCTGGGCGGGGGTCGCGGGGCCAGCGGAGGGCGGAGATGTCTCACAGAAGCCCCGTGGGGAAGGTCGGGGTGACCCGTGTGGGAACCGGGGAGGATCCGCGCTGTGCCCGAAGTGGCTTGGGAGTCTTGTCGGGGGAACCACGCGGAGCGGCGGCCGCAGGGCGGGTCCTGGGTGTCTTCCACGCCACGCTCAGGCGGCCCCGGCCGCTCTCTCGCTGCCCCTGCAGGTTCCCGACCGATGGGTTCCTGCTCCTGGCCTTGCTGCTCTACGCCCCCGTGGGGCTCTGCCTGCTCGTCCTGCGCGTCTTCATCGGCGTCCACGTGTTCCTGGTCAGCTGCGCCCTGCCCGACAGCGTCGTGCGCCGGTGCGTGACCGCGGGGGGCTCCGGCTGCTGCCCGGCCCGGGTGTGGGGTGGCAGGGCCGCCCCGGCCCCTGCGTGTCCCGAGCCGCGGGGGCTCGGTTCAGGCAAGGATCTGTGGGGAGCTGTGCCCTCGGGACTCTTTATCCTCAGGAGTCTCGGGGGTGCTTCCTCTGCCAAACCCAGAGCTGGCAGCCGCCTCTGGAGTGCTCAGGGCCTGCTCTGGAGCACGTGGATCAGCCTGGTGGGAGCTCTGTGGGTACTTGCTGCCCTCATCCCAGCCCCAACAACAATTCCTGCTCCAGACGTGTCATTTCCATTTGGTCCCAGTGTCGTTTGTCCAGCCGCCAGAATTCCCTGGTCCCTGCCTGTTGGTCGTGTCACCCAGCAGCGGTTCGGAGGGAGGGACTTGAGGAAGATCCTTGTTCCCCTGGCAGGTTCATTGTCCGTGTGATGTGCTCCGTGCTGGGGTTGCTGGTCCGTCAGAGCGACCCTCGGCTGCGCGGGGCCGGCGCCAGGGTCTTCATTGCCAACCACGTCACCCCCTTCGACCACAACGTCGTCAGCCTGCTCACCTCTTGCAACACGGTGAGGGCTCCTCCCCGAGGGCGGGGCACGGGCTGCGCGCTCCGGTTTGGTGCTGCAGCGCTCGAAGAATCTTCACAGTTAGGAGGCACCTTAAATCCCACCCTTCTGTGGGCAGGGACACCTTCCACAATCCCAGATTGCTCCAAGCCCCATCCAGCCTGGCCATGGATACTTCCAGGGGTAGCCACAGCTTCTCTGGGCAATCTTGCCACTCTCACACCCCAAAATTTTTTCCTAATATCCAGCCTAAATTTCTCCTCTTTCAGTTGTACCCATTACTGCTCGTCCTGTCGCTCCAGTTTCTGGTGCAGATTCCATCTCCAGCTTCCCTCTAGGCTCTTTCAGATCCTGGAAGGTTTCATCTCCAGATCTGATTTATTAGCTCAGGGTGTTTTGTGTGGCTCGGTGTCACTCTTGGGCTCTGAATGAAAAAATTGAACAGGGTGAGGAAGAGCAGGTTTTTACTGCAGGTGTTGATTTTGTTGGAAGAGCAGACAGATCCCAGCAGCTGCTTCCTTCTGTGGCCTTTTGGATAAGAGGGCAGGGCTGGCTGTGGGGTTTCCCCCAGCACGGGGTGGGCAGTTTTGGGGGATGCAGGGAGGGTGCTGAGGGAGCTGCGTGTCGGTGGTGCCTGGGGAGTTCTGGGCTGTCCCTGCCCTCCTGTAAAATTCTTTGTGTGTGGAGTTCCTGAGTCAGCAGGCTCCGGGTGGCTCCTGTGTCCTGCACAGCCACGGATTTACCCCTGGCCTGGAGAGGGGGGACTCCTGGAAGCAGAATGTGTCCTGCCAAGTGTGTCAGGGACTGCTGGGGATAACACTGGGAACGCAGGCAGCTGGGAGTGTGTGGCTGTGGCAGGCAGGGCACAGTCTGAGCTGTTTGGAATCCATCTCCTGTGGGATTTGGGCTGGAGCAGGGGCTGAGACCTGGCAGTTCTTGGCCACCAGTGCTGTCAACACAGGTCACCCTCAGGCCCAGAGGGAGTCTTGCTAATGAACAGGAACTTTGTCACTTCTGTCACCTGGGAAGGTGGGCCTGGAGGGGCAGGAGGGCCTGGAAGGGTGGGCAGGGCGACGTTTCCTCCTCACTCCTGTTCTCCCTGCAGCCTGCCCTGAGCGGTGCCCCAGGGTTCATCTGCTGGTCCCGGGGATTCATGGAGCTGGGAGTGACAGGCAGCCGTGCAGAGCTGGTGGATTCCCTGAAGGAATACTCTGCCCAGCAAGGGAACCCCCCACTGCTGCTGTTCCCAGAGGAGGCAGCCACCAACGGCCGGGCCGGGCTGCTCCGCTTCAGGTGCGGGAGTGGGGATTCCCAGGGCAGGGTGGGAATTCCTGCACCAGGGTGGCTGGGAATGGCTCTGGGAAACCAGAACCCTGTGGCAGAATGGCTTGAGGTGGCTGTGGGATCATTCACTGTGGAATTCCCTTCCAGCTCCTGGCCCTTCTCCATCCTGGATGAGGTCCAGCCCGTTGCCCTGCAGGTCCGGAGGCCGTTGGTGGCCGTGGTGAGTGGTGGGCACAGGGACAGGGTGTGGGGTGGGTGCAGCTTTTCTTTCTGCTCCTGCTCTGGAGCCTGTGGTGTGGCCTGGCCTCGTGTCCTGGCACCCTGGAACCAGCTGCTCAGAGCTCACACTGTTCCCAGTGCCTTTCCCAGGACCTTGGCCTGTCAGGACTCCCCTGATTTCATTGGCCAGTCTGGCAGATGTTTGGTGGCCCTGCTGGCTGTCACTGTGCCTCTGGCTTCCATGGCCAGTGCAGTCTGCTTTGCTCTTGGTGAGTTCCCTGCTGTGAAAGACCAGCTGCAGTCAGGCCCTGTGCCAAAGGTCGTGCAGGGCTCTGGTGGCACAGACACAGGACGTGGTGCAAGAGCAGCCCCACACAAGGGACAAAGTTCACGAGGGCAATGGCAGCACTGCCAAAAGCCTTGCAGGGAAACTGCTCCCAGCGAGGCTTTGTTGAATTTCTTATTTTTGATATTTATTATTTATAATCGGAGAGCTGCCAGTCATGGCTGTCACTCGTGGGTCTGATGTTTCTGTGGGACACAGCAAAGGAACCCCTGGCAGGGTGAGGAGTCACCTGGATGTGTGCAGAGGTGGGAACTGCAGGAATATTTGGCACATCTTTGTTAACCCCTGCTGAGACAGAGTTGAGACAGGCCACAAGCGTGGGTGAAGAAGCACTTTTCTAGCAAGGAGGATAAGTTACATTTTAAATGACTCCTGCAGAGAAGTGGGAGATCTCTCCTGTTCTGGACAGTTTGTAAGGAATATCTTGTACTCTTTTGGGTTTGGTTCCTTTGAGAAATTCTGAGATGTGACAAGTTGTGTGTCTGTCTGTGCGCCCCTTCCCTCGTGCAGGTGCTGGTTTCACTTCTTGGCTCAAATTTTACCTCCAGACACTGAGCAGGACTTTGTGCTTCCTGCACCTTGGCTGAGTAAATCCTGGTGGATTTCTGGGGTGATTTGAAACCATCAGAACTTCGGAGGACTGGAGATGTGATACTTTAAATGGTTCAATTGGTGTTTTTATAGAAAGCTTTTTTTATGTACTTGTGTGATGTATCTCAGGCAGTGGGCTGAGAAAATCACCAAATTTGGGGTCAAGAAAGCATTTTCTCCAGCTCCAGTTGCATGGAATGTTGCAGGAGTGTTGTTCTGTGGCACAGGCAGTGTAACTGAAATCTGGCTGTGAGCATCACCCCAGGCATTTAGGTTTAGGGTTCTGAGGTGCTGTTTATTATCCAGGAAATGAGGCTTCTCTGTTCCCCTCGTGGCTTTTGGGGCCTTTTGGGGTTTTTCTCATTTACAGCTCCTCTTCTCAGGCCATGGGATAAACCAGGCAGGAGAATCACAGAATTGTTTGGGTTGGAAAATCCCTCTGAGCCTCTGGGGTCCAACCAATCCCTCAGCACTGACAAGGCCACTACTGACCCATGTCCCCAAGTGCCACATCCACACAGCTGTTAAATCCCCCCAGAGATGGGGATTTAACAGCTATGCCAGAGCTGGACAGCCCTTTCAAGGAGGAATTTTCCCAATATCCAATCTCAGCCTCCCCTGGCACAACTTGAGGCTGTTTCCTCTTGTCCTGTTCCCTGGGACAGCTTTCAGGAGTTGGGATATCACAGAGAAGCTGTTGCCACCAGAATGAGGGAGGATTGTTCATGGTTCTGAGGAAGCATTAGTAGGTTTTCAGGCATTTTTGGTGCTTTCTGAAGGCACAGACTAGTAGGGAATGTGGGGATACTGAGGAAAGTCTTAGTGGGAGGAAAAGGTGATTGTGAACAATGAAAAGCGGTGATGACTGAGGGTGAAGCTGCCCTGGGACTGGCACTGGCTTTGCTGTTCCCACTTCCCCAAACCTCCAGCCACGACTCCACCTCCCTCCCCAGTGGGGCCTGGACCAGCTCCTGTTCCACGGGTGGGATCTCACTGTGCTCTCTTCCCCAGAGCGTGGCTGACTCCTCCTGGATCACGGAGCTGCTCTGGACCTTCTTCGTTCCCTTCACAGTTTATCAAGTAAGGTACTACGTCTCTCTCTTCCGTTTGGGGCAGGGCTGAGGGTGGGCAGGGCTGTGGTGTCACCCTGGCAGTGAGAGCTTCCTCTCTGGCTGCCTCAGCAGGGCTGGGCTTGGCTCCATCTGGGCCTGGCCATGTCCAGCTTCTGATGTGGAGAGGGCTCCTGTTGGGGAAGGAAAGGAGTTTCAGTCTCTCCAGGTGTTTAGTTCAAGTTTCCAGGTGTATTTTTGAAGCTGGTCTGCAGTGATTCTCTCCAGGGCTGCCCCCAGTGTCTCTGTCTGTCCCTACAACCTCTTGGGAGTGGGGTGGTCCAGACCCCTGCCCAGGGCCTGGCTGAGCCCAGGCTGGCTCAGTAGCTTTGCTGTAATGGGGGCAGTGGAAGGGACTGGGAATCAAATGTAGGGCTTGGTGTATTTTAGTAAAGGAAAGCCTCTCCCTGGTTCTCTCTGCCTGAATTCTGGGTGACCTGTTTTCTACTTCCATGTAAATGGCCATGGATCCTCATTAAGGCCTTCCTGGGAGCTGCAGATCCCTCGTGTTACACTTGAGGGCTAACAGAGCTCCAGTGAGCCACTTCTGTCTGCTGAGCCGAGCCACGTCCTGGATTTGGGAGTGGGTGTTGGGGTTTGGTGCTCCTGTGGGGTGAGCAGGGAGCGTGGAGGTGGGGATGGCACGGCTGCCCCTGGCAGGGTGTCCCCCAGCAGGGCTGGCTCCATGTGCTGTTGTCCCCACTCAGGTGGATGCCGTCTGTCCCCAGACGAGCGGACGAGCCGAGTGAGGACTTTGCGCTTCGAGTTCAGGAGGTAGGAGGGGTGTGGGAGGGGGATGCTGCAGTTTGGGGTGGGCACAGAGGAGAGTGGGGTGCAGGCAGAGTTGCAGAGGGCATTTCTGGGTGTGTTTGTGATGGGAACTCTACATATTTGTTGCCCCTTACAAGCACTGAGTTATTTCATGGCCTGTTTGCCAACCCGCCTGAGCCTTTCTGCACTTGTCAGAGCTCTTCCCATCGAGTTCAAACCTTTCACCCTCTTTTTGTAATGCCACAAATCAAACAAAACAATTGTCTCTCCACTCTTCTCATATGTGCTGGGTACTTGACAGCTCCAGACATCTCATACCTCCTTGTCAGCCTATTTTGGCAGGATGATATTGCTACTCCTGGCCCTTCTTGTGCTCTCTGTAACACTGAAATGCATCCCTGAGGCCCTGGAGAAATCAGTTCTCAACCCTCTTGCCCTCACTATAGCTCCATGCACCCCTGACATGCTCCCCAGCGTGGAGGGACTACCTGGGCCGTGTGTTTTGATGTTTGTCTCCTGTGCCTTGCACAGCTCTTGGCCATGGAGCTGGGTGTGGTATCCACACGGATCACCGCTGCCGACAGGACCGAGCACATGAAGAGGCTGAGGCACACGGCACGGCTGCCCTTTGCCCCAGGTGAGGGTGCTGGGGGGTACCTCAGCCTGGCCTCTGCTTTTGGGGAGCCTCAGTCTGCTCTCAGTGACAGGCTGCCTGCTTTTAGTCCCTCACCCTGTGCCCACTGTCCTTTCTCCTCCTGCAGCCTCGAGCCAGCGGCCGGCGGCCCAGCCCAGGGTGCCCCCCAGCCTGCCCGGGAGTGCCCCTGAGGACGTGAGGGTCGTGGCCATGGCACAGCAGGTCAAGGAGGTGCTGCCTCACGTGCCCCTGGAGGTCATCAGGACAGACCTGGGTGAGCAGGGACTGGGGTGGCAGCAGAAACTTTGCCCCTACTGCACTGGAAAACAGTGGCAGCCAGGATGGAGTATCCTGATCTGTCACAGATCCTTTTGTCCCCGCAGTCCAAACCAACTGTGTGGACACCACCATTGCCAACTTGCTGGAGGGGAGAGTTCCCTTCTTCCCTGAGAGTAAAGAGGCTGGAGACCTGCCTGCCCCGTCTACCTCCCAGGCTGCAGCTGCTTCTGGCATCCAGGGCTCTGTGGCTGCGCCTTCTTCCAAGGTACTTTGGGGTTGTGTCTCCCTGCTCCGCTGGCCTCATGTTCATGACTAGCCAGGGGCATGGAGCAGCAGCCTGGCATGCCAGGTCCTTCCAGAGCCACCAAGGAATCCCCTGCTTCATCTGGCTCCTTTGCTTTCTCTTCCAGCCGGCTACAAAGCAGTTTGCAAAGTCCCCCGTTGAGCGTCACCTGTCCTTGCAGGAGAGGAAACGAGCCTTGTATGACTATGCCAGGAGGTGAGAGCCCCCCACACCTTCCCCTGCCAGGGCCACACAAAACCTCCCCCTGCCCGAGCCCCCAGCAGCACCCAAAGTGCCCCAGACACTCCAGTGTAACTCCTGTCTGGCTGATGGGGTCCCCCTGGCACCCTCAGTGTGGGCAGGACATCCTGTTTGGCACCATGGACAGCACCATTAATCCTCCTTGGTGTGAGGGCATAGGGAGTGAGTTTGAGCTCTGTGCAGGGTTTTCATGAGGCAAATCCTGGGACAAGAGGCAGTTGTGGTGTGTGGGTCTTGTTTTAGGAAGATACAGGAAATTGAGGATTGAGTTTGAGGGGAAGTTGAGTGTGCCTGGGCTTGTTGGGCATTCAGGGGCCGGAGTGGTGCTGAGGGAACTGTCCTGTTGGGAAACCCTGACTGGGAAACGTGGCTGGGATCTGCTGGGGGTGATCCTGGAGGACCATGAGCTGCTACAGGCAATCCTGGCAGCCCCTCACTGCCATTGCTTGGTCCCTGCTCCATCAGGATTGTCCCCAGCAGGGACTGTGCCTCCCCTGTGGTCCTCCCAGAGCAGCTCCTGCTGCCTTCACCCGTGGGCTCCAGGCGAGCTTGGAATGAAAAGGGTCTGACCTGAGCCAGCGTGCAGCCAGGGAGTGCCCGGCCCTGGGGTGCTGCAGTGTCCCCGTGTCCCGATCCCTCGAGGCTGCATCCTGGCCAGACAAGCCCTCCCCGGGTGGGTTCGCGGGACGCCCCTCAGCTGCTCCCAGCCCCTCGGGTGCTCCCATGCCCGCGGTGTCTCAGGGCGCCTCTCTCCCGCAGGCGGTTCACTGAGAAGCACGGCGCGGCCAGGGCCGGCGGCAGCCCCTGAGCGGAGCCCCGGACCGGGCCGGCGGCAGCCCCTGAGCGGAGCCCCGGACCGGGCCGGTGGCAGCCCCTGAGCGGAGCCCCGGACCGGGCCGGTGGCAGCCCCTGAGCGGAGCCCCGGGCCGGGCCGGCGGCAGCCCCTGAGCGGAGCCCCGGGCCGGGCCGGCGGCAGCCCCTGAGCGGAGCCCCGGCCCGGGCCGGTGGCACCGGGAGCGCGCGGGCCCCGCGCGGTCGGGACGGGCGGGGCGGGGGCGCCCCCTGGCGGCGGAAATAAACAGCGGCAGCGTCCGGCGCGGCTCGGGCTGTGCGGGCACCGGGGCGAGGGGCGGGGCCAGCGGCTCTGGGGGGGCGGGGCCAACGGGACAGGGGGCGGGGCCGGGCCGGCTCCGTGCGGGTCTGCACGCGCCGCAGCCGACGCCTGCTCGCGCGCCGCACGTAGGCGCCGCTTAAAGAGGCAACGCGGCGGGGCCGCCGCCCCCGCGGCCGGGCGAGCTGCGGCTCGCGGGGCCCCCAGCGGGCGGAGCCAGCGCCCCTTTAAGAGACCGGCGCCCGGTGCCGGTGGTTTTATTTACATGGGGGCTCGCGGGCGTCACGTGACTGTCAGCGGCGGGGGCTGCGCGCGGAGCACCCGCGGGGCCATGGCGGGAGCCGGCGACGACGGTGCGGGGGGAACCGGGGCGGTGGGGACCCGGGCGGGCTGCGGAACCGGGGGCTGCGGGGCACCGAGGGGTTCGGGACAATGGGGGCAGACCCGGGTGGGCGGGGGTAGCGCGGGGCTCGGGACGGTGGGGAGCCCGGGGGTCAAGGGGCTGACACGCACACGGAGGGGTCTGGGTCACCGGGAGTCCCGGGTGGTTGGTGTGCACCGTGGATGGGGAGCGGGTCAGCCGGGAGCTCAGGAGGGGTTTCTGAGGGGCTGATGTGCGCCGGGGAGCACGGGGGATCCCGGGCAGGCTGGTGGGCACCGGGGGTTGCGTCGGTGGGGGCGTCAGGGGTGCTGGTGAGCACCGCAGGGACAGGGGCAGATGTGGGTCCTGGGAGAGCAGCACTGGGGTGCACGGGACGTCCCGGGTCGGGGACAGCGCTTGGTGCTCCTGTGGTCTGCAGGCAGGGGTGCGGGGTGCGCCGGGGAGGGCTCCCAGCCGGGATGGGATGCGGTGCAGGGGTGGGCCTGGGGCAGCGCAGGGGCTGACAGCCCCTCCAGGCTCCTGGGTGGAGCTGCGGTGTGGCCCAGGCTGCCCCGAGCCCGAGCCGGCGCCCTCGCCGTTCTCCTGCCACGCCGACGTGGAGCGGATGCTGCTGGAGGCCCAGCTGGAGACAGAGAGCAGTGACGGGTGAGTCCCACGGAGGAGCCGGGCTCCAGAGCCCTGCTGAGCCAAGGGCTCGCACTGGGGGCCACAGGCTGGGCTCAGTGACTGGGGGTTTCTCTTTGCAGGGCCCTGCTCGTGCTGGGCTCTCCAGCCTGGGATGATGACGGAGCCAGCCATGGGAGCGAGCAGTCAGGGGACAGTGAGGTGCCGCCTGCCCACAGCCAGCCCCCACCGGGCTGCCCCCACGCCCGGCAGGTGAGGGAGTTGCCCCCACCACGCCCTGCTGTGCCCCCAGGCCCTGCTCTGACCTGCCCTGTGTCTCTTTCCAGTGGGATGTGCCAGAGGAAGCCAAGTGGAGGCAGCGCCGCCTGACAGCGTCGCTGGGCTGGGCCTGCACCCGCTGCCCTCGGTACCTGCCTCCAAAGTAAGTCCTGTGTCCCCCACCAGCACATCCTGCTGACCCCCATCCTGCTGTCCCTGTGCCCCTGTTAACCATGCACTTTTCCCAGGGAATTTGCCTTTGTGTGCTCCCCCCAGCCAGTGCTGTGGAGCCTGCAGGGAGGTGCAGTGGGGAGGAAGAAGAGACTCTTCAGTTCTGAGCTGCTGCTGCTCTTCATCCCCTCGCTCCTGCTCAGCCACCTGCTGACTCTGGGGCTTGGGTGAGTGTCTGTGGGTCTCACCCTGGGACTGGGGGAGGAGGGAACACTCCTGCATTTGGGCTGCTCATCCCTGGGTGCTGTCTGCTGCCATCTTGCCTTGCTGGGGCCCAGCACCCTGTACCAGTGCCTCACAGTCACTCTCTCCAATCCAGGATCTACATTGGGAAGCGCCTGGCAGCCTCCTCAGCCAACCCCCTGTGAGGAGCCAGGCAGGCAGCACGCACTGCTCCGTTGGGAATGCGGGGAGAGCCCGGCACCAGCACAGCCCAACTGCTCCCAGGCCCTGTGTTCATGGCACGAGGAGCCTTCTCCCCGTGATCTCCCTCAGCCCTCGCCTCGGGAGCTGATCCCACTCTCCCCCGTAGACTGGAACCGGCTGATGGCAGCTCCCAGCCCCAGGCAGCCCCTGCACACCCCCAGCCCCTTGGTTACGGGTCCAGGTCCCCCTGTAACACAGACTGTAAATACAACTGAGCCCACCTGAATAAAGAGCCCTGTGCCAGCTCAGGGGTTGAGCAGCGAGTCCCCTCCCTGTGTCCAGCAAGCACAGCCTGACTTGGGGAGTGACCACTCTGCTCCTGGGGCCCTTCCCTGTGGCAGGAGGGCAAGTCCCTCTGCTCTGGGGTGGCGCCAGCTGGGGATGGGCCCCTGGGTGAGCAGGGGTGGGTGCTGGGGCTCAGCCCCATGAAGGTGCCCAGATGATGTGTGTGCCCTTTATTAGCCGTGGCTGCAGTGCAGAGGCAGGAGCTGAGCGTGGCATGGCCAGTCAGGGCAGTGACACCTGCCTGCTGCAGGTGGCAGATGTGGGCAGGAGCAGTGGCACTGCAGAGCATGAGGCTGCCCAGGCCCCTGTGCACACCTGGTTGTCTCACTGCACACCTGGCTGGCTCCTGTGCAGTTTGGGCCAAGAGTGTGTCCTGGTGCTGCAGGATGGGGTGGGCAGCCAAGGGTGGGAGCTGCCCCACGAGTGGGGAGCAGGAAATGGCACTGGGGAAGTCGCTGGCTCCCTGCCACTGGCACAGTCCGTGGGCAGCTCAGGTGGAGGGAGGGGTGTCCTCATGGCTGGGAGGGGCTGCGTGTGTGGGAGCTCAGCACAGCTCCGGTGGCATAGGAAGCATCCAGGGCCAAGGTGGGTCCCAGCCCCAGGGGACACCTGGAGGGTGGCAATACCGAGAGCTGGCGGGACACAGGGTGGCAGTGCCCGGTGCACCCAGGAAGTCCCCTGGCCATGCAGGCTACTCCGGGTGTCAGTGCTGCAAGAGGTGCTCCAGCAGGTGAGAATCAAGCAGGGCCATGTGCCCAGCAGCTGGCTGGGCACTCTGGGCAGGGGTGGCCACTGTGGACAGTGCAGCTGCACGTGGCATCAGGTCAGAGCTGTGACAGTCGCTTGGACTTGGGTGGTGGCAGCGGTGGCGACTTGAGGCTTCTGTTCCCATCTGTCGGGGACGTGGACGCCTGCAAGCAGAGAGGGACGTGGGGGGACTGGGGGCCAGGCCCAGCCCGTGCCTCCCCTCCACTGCCCTCCCCTGCAGTACCTTCCCTGCTGCTGCAGCGTCGCTCTGCTCCAGGAACGTCTCGTACACCGCGGGGCTGAACTTGCGGGGCAGTGGCGGGAGCTTGCTGGCGCTTTTCACGCGGCCACCAAAGCCAGTGGGAGACAGGGACGAGCCTGTGCAGGCAGGAGAGGTGGGATGGAGGCTCAGCCAGCCTGGGGGTGTGTAGGGCCCATCAGTGTGCCCAGGGCTGAGTCCCCAGTGCCCCTGCCTACAGGAGTGTGGCAGTGCTGGGCAGAGGGCACAGAGGTGCCATGGGATGTGAGCCCAGCCAGGAGCAGCGGGCTGGCTCCCACCAGGAACAGCTCCTGACACCACGACCTGGTGGCACAAGGTCCAGGACCAATGGCTGCAGCCCCACAGGGAGTGTTCAGCATGGATGTGCCTGTGCTCCCACTCTGTGCCACCATGAGGGCGTGAGGGGGCCTGTGGTGTGGGAGGGCACAGCCCTGCTCGTGGGGCTGCAGGGACTCTGGGGAAGGTGGCCTGGCAGGTTGTACCTGCAGTGCTGGGCTGAGCACCGGCAGCAGCTCGGCTTGGCGGGGGCTGTTTCCCATCAGAGCTCGGGCTGCTCTCACTCGTGTTGCTGGAGAGTCTCCACTTCTCATCCTGGGGCACAGAGGGGAGGATCAGCACCTCGGGGGGCCAGGCTGGGTGGCAGCCCTTGCAGCCCTGGGTCTCCACCTTGTGCCCATCCAGCCCCTGCTCCTGCCCTCCCTGCAGCAGGGGCTGCCACCAGCCCCCCGAGGGGTCCCATCCAGGATGGGGGCTGGTGCTGTGGGGCTCTGGGTGCAGCAGGACACCAGGGGAGTGCAAGCAGAGCCCCAGGGAGGCAGCAGGGCTGTGCTGAGCATCACCTTGGGCTGTGGCAGCTCCGAGATGGACAGGCGCGAATCCCGCCGGGGCCCGAAGATGGAGCTGCTGCGATTCTCCTTGCGCTCGTTCCGGCGCTCCTCGCTCTCAGAGGGGCGGGGGGCAGGCTTTGGGGTCGGGGGTGCCTCTGTGCTGTGGGGTGACTGGGACAGGTGAGGGGCAGCAGGGGAGGGAGGAGCAGGGCTATGCCACGGGCCAGCTGGAGCATCACTGGGAGCGGCTGCACTCAGCCAGGCACCAGCACCGGTCCATGGCAGAGCTCAGCAGGGGAGGTTTGGGGGACAAGAGCGGGTGGCTCAGGTGACAGCGGTGTCCAGGTGAGCCTGGGGGGCTGCACATGGGGTGTCTCTCCTGCATGCCCCCCATAGGGACACGGGAGATGCACTTGGCATAAAGGGAAGGTGGAAGGGCAGAGGACTGGGCAGGCGGGAGAGAAGCACCTGGGGCAGAGGAGAGTGAGGAAGGCTCAGCAGGGAGGGCTGAGGGTGGTGAGAGGGGACAGCCAGCATTCCCCACAGCACTTGCCTGGCTCCAGCGTGGCTCAGCCGGTCCCAGTCAGGTACCCAGGCTATGGACCGGGGTCGGCCGCTCCGCCGGTCCTCAAAGAACATCTGAGAGACAGCCAGGAGGGATGAGAGAGCAGAGCCTCCCCAGTCCTTCCCTGGGCTCAGCCAGGGCCAGCAGTGCCCTCTCCAACCAGTCCTGCTCCTGTGCCAGTGCCAACCACCCCCAGCAGTGCTGTGCCCCGAGGTCCCCCCATGCCCAGTGCCCCTCACCCTGTTCCTGCCCCAGCCAGCTGCTCCCTGCTACCCCACAGCTGCATTGGCTTGTCCAGTGTCACCTGTGCCCCCCAGCCGTGCCTGCCCCATGCCCACCACGGTGGCACTCACCATCTCGCGCACCCCGTACTGGCTCTCCACCTTGGCCCGCAGCTGCTCGAAGCACTGCTCCATGCGCTCGTGGAAGGGCCGCAGGTCCTCTGTCACCTTCTGCCCGTGGATGCGGATGCCCTCTGCCAGCAGGGGGATCTGCGGGAGAACGGGGACTCGTGGGGCTCCCTGTGCCAGGGAGGGACAGGGGACACCGGGGGCAGCTGTCCCTGCCGGAGGGATGCTGTGCCTGGTACCTGCCAGGCGATCAGGTCCTTCAGCTTCTCGATGTTCCCTGCATCCTCAGGGTGCTCCTGCATGTAGGGCTCCTGGAAAAAAGCCTGCAACGACCCTCCTCAGTGCCACTGCCGGGCTGGCCCAGCTCCACACAGGCTGGGGATGGCAGAGTGGTGACAGTGCCAGTCCTGGGTGTGCCCAGCTGGCCCCAACACACCCTTTGCGTGTCCTCACCTTCTCATACTTGGCAAAGCCGCCCATGACCGCGGGGTCCACGATGCCGTTGAGCAGCATGGAGAGAGGGTTGATGGGCAGGCTGGGGTCGTTCTGGTGCCGGTTGATCTCACTCATGATTTTCTCATTGGTTTTCATCATGGTCTCAATGGCGTTTTCCAGGGGGGAGATGATGATCTGTGCCCAGGGAGGGGTCAGCACATGCTGGCACAGCCACCTGCCCCTCCTCGTTAGGGCTGGCAGGGTGGGCTCTCCCCAGCCCCTGCAGGAGGGACCCCTGAGGCTGCACATGTCACCCCATGAAGCCCCTCAGACCCCTGGCACTGGGTGTCCAGCACAGGGTCAGTGCCATGGGCACGAGGCAGCAGTGACCCTACAGGAAACCCGGGTAACCAGTGGTGTCACTTTGGGGGTGACAGTGGGGTGCACAGCCTGAGCACCACGGCAGCCACACATCCTTGTGCCTGCAGCATCCTGTGACAGCCCACCAGGGCACATCACACCTCCACTGCTGTGGCTCCTGGATGTTGGCCAAGCCCCTGCCTCTCACAGAGGCACAAAGCAGCTGCTGACACCCCTCAGTGCCTCTGCTGCGCCCCACACACTGTCCCTGCTGCCCACAGGGCATGGCACAGGCAGGACACGCTCCCCATGCCTCAGCTTGAGCTCCTGGCAGGACTGGGGGTTGGGTATCTGTGCCCACCAGGATCTTGGGAAGGCCCTGCTGCCCCCCAGCCCCCTCCTCACCGTTTCAGTGGAGGTCACAACGAACCAGCGCAGGATGCCGGGCAGGGGATAGGCTGTCCTGAAGGTTGTCCTCTCAATCCACATGTTCTGTGGGAAGAGCAGCAGTCACTCCCCACCCTTCTCCCATCACCCTGGGTCACCCCTGGCTGCCCCATGGCATGGGGGGCTCCCACCTCCATGGGCACAGGGCTACCACCTTCCCCATCCCAGGACTGGGGACCCCCTGTCTCTCCTCTCTCCTTGGCTCCTGTCCCTCCCAGCTGGGGGTCCTGGCAGCCCCCCCCAGCACTCACTGCAAATTCATTCTCGGGATCGTTCGGGCCCCTCTTGAAGGGCCGTGAGTAGCTGAACCTCTGGATGTGGTTGGCTTTGTAGAAGCTGTGGGAAGAGGCAGAGATGGGAGAGGACCTCACAGTGTCCCACTGTGTCACACAGGGCAAAGCAGGGGCTCCCTGTGCTGGACACTCACTTGGTGATCTGCTCTGGGATGCTCCGGCCCTTGAGCCGGACCTTGGCTTCCTCTGCCGGCTGCACGGTGAAGCACTGGATGTCTGCGGGAGTGAAGGAGCCACGGGCATGCACTGGGGGACAGGGAGAGAGGGGCTGCAGGGGAGAGGGGCTCCCAGAGGGGTGAACCCCAGGGGTACAGGGAGGTACTGCAGGAATTCCCACAAGGGAGCCACCCTCCCAGCCTGTGCACAGAGGATACACTGCCCTGGGGAGTCGGTGATGTCCTGGCCAGGGGGGGATGTGCTCTTCAGCTTCTCAGCGTTGGGGAAGGGGCTCAGCAGCTGCATCTCAAAGTCCTCACGCCGCTCGTACTCCTTGCCCCGGTAGATGAAGACCTTGTTCTGCAGGGGAGGAAGGTGACAGCTCATCCCTGTGCCACAGAGCAGGGCCAGCGAGTCCCAGAGCACTGGGGTGCTGGTGCTGATGAGGCTGAGCCCCCTGCCAAGCAGGAGACAGCCCCCCCCCTAGAAAAAAAAACATCTCCCCAAACCCAGGAGCTAGAGGAAAAAGGAAGAAGGCACGTGGAGAATCAGGATTGGTGCCAGCCAAGCAGTGGCACTAAGGACAAATCCTGCCTGACAAATTCCATGGCTTCTACAAGGGAATGGCAGGACAGGGACTGGACTTGTGCAAACCATCTGACCTCGTCCCCAGGACACACATCCATCTCCAGGACAGGTGGAGGGGACAGATGCTGGATAAGGTACGGGCTGGATGATGACACTCAGAGAGTTGTGGCCCACAGCTCCACACCCAGGTGAGCAGTGGGTTCCCTTAAGGAGGTGGCAGGTGTGGAGCTGCTCCTGGCTCTGCTTACTCTGAGGAAGGTGGGGAATCCCTGCCCGTAGTACCCCACGGCAAAGTAGTCCGGGCTGGGTCGCAGCACCTTCAGGATCTTCTCGTAGAACTTTGCTTCTCGTTGCTGCAGGGCAGAGGGGCAGGATGAGGACAGGATGGGGTCCTGCAGACCCCCCAGCTCATCCCCACCATCCTGCCCTGCCAGCAGCACCCCCATCCCGGCCAGGCACCCACCAGGATGTCACTCAGCATTTCGTAGTCAAAGATGTGGCTCTCGTACTGCTCTGCCAGCTCCTTGCAGATGTGGATGGCTTCTTCCCACATCTGGAGAAGAGAGGGGCCAGGATCGGGCCCCCCAGGGCAGGGTGAGCTGGGGAAGGGGACACTGGGGACTTCCAGCAGCGACCACCCTGCCTGTGGGGGCACCTGCACCCTGTGAGCAGTGGGAGAGGGCTCTCCTGTGGGGATTGGAGGTCCAGTGGGAAGCAGCAGGACTCAGCTTCCCACCACCTCCAGTCCTGGAGCCCCCCAGCCCATCCCATCAAGGTTTTGTCCTGAGATGTCTGAGCTGCCGGCCCCCGGCAGTACCAGAACTGGGCTGGGATAGGATGGGACAGGATGGGACAAAGGACAGTGGCTGTGGGGTGAACAATCCAGCCCAGGCTCACTGCAGGGCAGCTCCAGTCCCGCTGCAGCAGTGGGCAGAGGGAGGGGCTATGCTGAGGACGGGGTCTGGGAGCTTGGAACAGGGGCAGTGGTGGCAAGGGGGCCAAGCTTGCCCTAAACCAGCCCAGCTCCCTCCAGTTGCTGGGGTTCAGAGGCTGCAGGGTCTGTAGGGGCAGGTGGCCACACTCACCTTGCCCTGGTCGAAGTATTCAATGATCTGGTTATACAGAGCCTCCTTCAGCTGCCGTTGGGTGTTCAGGTCAGGGTGGTGTGGGCCCGGCACAGGGGCTGCATTCGGCTCCTCTGACCACTGCACAAGGGAGCAGGGACCTGTCTCACCAAGCCCACAGGGCTGCCCACCCTCCACAGCCCCCTGTGCCCACCATGAGCAGCCGGGCGTGCAGCAGCAGCGTGTAGGCTCCCTCTGTGTAGTTCTCGTAGCTGATGTGCAGATCCTTCAGCTTGTACAGGTACCTGGGAGTGATGGAGCCATGCGTGGGGAGTGACAGTCCCACGTGTGGGGCACAGCAGCCAGCACAGTTTGGGGGCAGAGCCCTGTCGCCCCTCAGGCTGCTCTGCCAACCCCATCCCACTGGGAACGCTCGGGATGCACCACCCCAGGTGTTGCCGGTGTCCCCAGGGCTGTGCTCACCTGATGTACATGGCCTGGCGGTCGATCTCCTTGTAGAAGTTCTGTGGAGAGGCAGACGAGGCTGTTTGAGTGGCTCCAGGGGTGGCACGTGCCACAGCCCCCCACACTGCCACCCTCTGGGTCATGGTGCTGCCAGGACTGTCCCCACGCAGGGATGGGGTTGGCCATGGCCCTGGGGAGCTGCACGGTGACTCCCGAGGGACATCAGCTCTGGCACCATGTGCACCCCCTCTCTGCTGTGCCAGGGGCACCGTGGCGACTTGGAGAGACGCAGGGACAAGCCCTACCAGCCCTGGGGACCTGGGGAAGCATGGGAACAAGCCCTGGCTGCCCCAGGGAGCTGGGGACATGGGGATGAGCCCTGCCAGCCTCAGGGAGCTGGAGCAGGGCACCGGTGCCCACCAGGAGGTTGACGGTGCAGCTCATGCTGTAGGTCTTGTTCTCGTCGTTCATGACAGCCCGGTAGTCCAGGAGCCGCTCCAGGAGTTCGCTCACCAGCTTCACGAAGTCCTCTCCGGGCTTGGCCAGCTCGGGGTGGCTCTGGCAGCAGCTCAGCAGGCTGGGGAGGAGAAGGGGACACGGGTCCCACTGCACAGCCAGCTCTGCAGTGCTCCCACCACTGCCCTGCTCAGCACCAGAGGGCAGGGGCAAAGCCTGGGCAGAGCAGGGGCATCACCCGGGGCAGGAATAATTCCTGGGGCAGAGATAACACCTGGGGCAGGGGTATCACTTAAGGCACAGGGTAATTCCTAGGGCAAGGGCATCACCGGGGACAGGGGCATCGCCTGGGGCACAGGTAACTGCTGGGGCAGGCAGGGACAGTCTGGCTGGGACAGCAGAGATGTGCAGGGAACACACGATGATGCTCAAGCTCCAGCCTTCCTCCTCACTGGTCCCTTTCCCCCGTGGCACACTCCGGGTCAGGGCACAGCGTGAGGAGGAGCGGGGTGGCAGGGAGAGGTGACAGCAAAGGGTGGTGCCCTGGGGAGAAGGTGGCAGGGGCATCACTGCACACTCACATGCTCTTGAAAAGCTGCATGTACTGCTCGTCCCCCCGGCCGCCCTCCACCTCGCTGTCCAGCTTGCGCAGGATCTCGTCCTCAAACTGCGGAGAGGGGATGAGGAGGGGCTGAGCTCGGAGCAGCCCCTCCCCAGAGACCGCCCGGCAGAGACGCCGCTGGTCCCCACTCCCAGACCGTGCCCTCCCCTGGTGTGGGTGGTTCCCAGCCCATCCTGCAGCCCCGGGGGCAGCCTCGGCCCTCACCCGGCTGAAGCTCCCGGTGAGCCGGTGCTCGCACAGCATCATGTCGAAGAAGATGGGGATGGTGGATTTGCGCAGCTCCAGCTCCGGCACCAGCGTCATCTCCAGGATGGGACCCACCATGCCCGGGATGAACTCGATCTTGCGCTGGCCTGGGAGGACAGGGAGGGCTGGGGGGCAGATTCTCACCAGCAACACCCCGCTCCCCACAGCCACTCTGGGGACGGTGCTGATGGACACCAGCCCACGGAGAACCAAAAATCCCCCATCACTTCCCACTGTGGCTCACCGAGGCTGTACCACATGTCCCGGATGGACGCTCCGATGGTGGCTCTCATGTCCCCATACCTGCAGGGACAGAGGTCAGTCAGCACCGCTCGGCAGCCCGGGGCGCAGCACAGCCCAGCTGGCTCATCCCAAAATCCCTGATCTCGTGGCACGGGTGCAGCCCTGGGAGGGGACTCGAGGTGTGGCCAGCCGGGCGGGGTGGGGACTCACTTGGCCAGGATGCTGTTGCGCTTGGCCGGGGAGAAGTTCTCCAGCTGCAGGGAATCCTGGGTGAGGAAAGCCACGGCCAGGTGGAAGTAGTTGTTCCAAAGCTGCAGTGGAAACACGGGAATGAGTGCCAGGCTGGGTGGCACAGCGGGCTGGGGACCAGGACGGGTCCTCTCCTGACCCACCTGGCCCGAACCAGGACTGAGGCAGAGCCCACCCACCTGCAGCTCGAAGTTGCTGTCGCTCAGGAACATCTCGGTCAAGGTCGTGGCAAACTGGTTGATGGCATGCAGGAACTCCCTGGGGCGAGAGAGCACGGGCACCGAGTGAGGGCAGCACCGGCGTGCCCACTGCCCAGCCTGGTGTGCCCACCATCACCCCACAGACAGGGGGAGGTGGAATATCCTTTCTGCCCACTCAGTGCAGCCAAACGCTGTCCAGCACACCAGTCCTGCATGTCCACAGCCATGCTCCACTGTCCACCTGCTCCGAGGCATCCCAAGTGCTCAAACCCTGCCCTGGCATCCCCCTGCGGGTCCCACCCCAGGCCCTCACCGGTTCTGCACCATGTTCATCACCACCCAGTCGCTGGGATACACTGTCTTCCCAATCAGGTCCTTGAAAAGGATGAAAGTCTCCATGAGGACGTCCTGCAAGGGAGTGAGAGACGTCGGGAGCTGTGCTGGACCGCAGTGCCCTGCGGGGGGATGCTGTGAGGGAGGCGCTGGTGCCGCTGTTGCCGTGGGGCAGCACTCACCATCAGCTCAGGCCGGGAGGGGAAGGCCTGGATGTAGGTGCTGTAGTGGTCCTTGTCCATCAGGCTCAGGATGGCGGCCATGCAGGCCACGTAGTGGCTCTGGGGGAGAGGAGCTGGTCAGGTCCTGCAGCCGGCACCATGGAACAGGACACTGTCCTTGTTCCTCCAGTCAGTTTGCACCCCAGAGCCCCAACTGCCCTGGGGTCTGTTCACCCCTGCCTTCCCTGGTCCCTTCTTCCCCAGCTCCCCAAACCTCATCTCCTGTTTCGCACCACCGTACCCTGGGCAGCCCCGGGAGCTCCTCGTAGCTCACCGAGAGCCTCCGCGGCGAAGCGCCCACGGCCAGCCCCGGCTACGAGCGGCTTTGCAGGGAATTCTCTTGTGGGAAGCACACGGATCAAACCCCAACAGCTCCCACTCCTTCGGGAATCCACTCCGTGCCCCAGCCCCGCGGCCGCCCCGCCGAGCGCTGCCCACGCAGCAGCACCGGCCCACCGGGGGCCCGCGGGACCGGGGCGCGCAGCCACAGCACCGCCCGGTGCCGGGACCGGGGCTCCTCCAGGGCTCCGGGGCTCGGCTCCCGGGCGCGCTCCCCATCGCGGGGACTCCGCCCCCAGCCCCGCTCCGCCCCCGCCGGCTCCGCCCCGGTACCGGCGAGCGCGCGCCGCCCCGCCCCGCCCCGCTGAGCCCCGCGCCCGCCGCTGCCGGACCCGCGCCGCCGCCGAGCACCAGGTACCGGGCGGGATGGGGAGGAGGCTCGGCCGGGGAACGGGGTGGCGGCCGGACCAGGTGCTGCGGGTATCGGCCCTCAGGTACCGGCCGGTAACGGGACCCCGGGCGGCCCCGCGGCCGTGGCACGGGAACCCGGGGCCGGGAACGGCGACGTGGTGAGGGGAGCCCCGAAACCGGGACTGCGCGGCGGTGCAGGCACCCCGGGGGCGAGGGAGTGGTGCGGGTACCCTCGGCCCGCGGGATGCGCGGGGACCGGCAGGGCCGGGGCTCGGAGCCGAGCTGGGCTGGCGAGGGGGATCCGCGGTGTCCTCGGATCCCCGAGGGTCGCGGCACTTCCCTGTCCTCCCCTCCTTTGCTCCCGGCGAGCAGGAGCCGCCCGGGAAACTGCGGGAGGCACGGGCACGGTGGCACCGCGCACTGAGCACCCTATAGCAGGCACCGTGCGCCGGGCACCCCGCACCGAGCCCCCTACGCCGGGCACCCCGCACCGAGGTGGCCGCCGGCTGCCGTGGCGGGGGTCTCTGGGGGACACAGCCGTGCTGGAACGGTGGCACGGTGCGCAGCCGAGGGAGCTGCATCTGTGTTGGGAGCTGCTGTGTTAGAGGGGCCGAAGACCCCCACGTCGCGCCGCGGTGCCGCAGCCTCGCCCTGTCCGCCCCGACCCGTGGCCCCGCCGCTCGCCGGGTCGCTGCGTGCGGGAGTCGCTCTGGGGAGCGGCCAGGCGGGCTCATCTCCGCTCCCCCTCGTTAGGGACGCGTCCGTCAGCCGGGGCTGTGCCGGGTGACACACGCACACGCACATCCAGGGATGTCACTTTCGGTACCGCGCGCCGCGGTGACGCCGGCCGGGGCTGGAGGGATTCAGCCCACGTTGCTCCCGGCAGCTGCCGGCGCCGCGCTCCGCGCCCAAGGCCTTGTGTCCGCCGGCGGGGCTCGGGGATGCGGGAGCGAGCCCCAGGCAGTCCCGCGAAATGGGGATGCGCAGCTCCCGGGGTGCTCCGGTGCCGATCCTCCCCGCGGGAACGCACACAAACCCCGCTAGAGCTGCGGCTGCCGGCGGCGGTGCGGGAGAGCGGCCGGGAGGTCTCCGCGGAGCCGGTTTTGTGTTGGGAGCACGAGGTGGACACGTATGAGTAACCACCGGGCCCCGGCTGTGCCAGCGCGGGGACATACGGGGACATCGGTGTCAGCTGCTCGCTCGGAGGGGCACAGCGTGCGATGTCCACGCTCGGCCCCTCCCGGGGGTTCGGGAACGAGCCCCTCGGCAGAGCCGCGGCGGCAGGGGACACGGGGACCGCCGGCTGCGCTCCCTCCCTGCGGTGCTGCCCGAGGAGCGGGGCCGGGGGCAGCGGGGGGGACCCCCGGGCAGAGCCGGGCTGAGGTGGCACCTCCGGCCCTTCCCTGTGTCCCCTCTCCGCAGGGAGCGTTCGTCCTTCCGGCGCGCTCGGAGGAGCGGGGTGGATTTCGTCGCAGAAGCTCCTTTGGACTGAGGTTGTCTTCTTTACAAATGATAATTATTGTAATTACTTAATAGCATGGTGGCATCCAGAGGCCACAGATAATTAGTGGGTCTATTCCTATCCCTGCTAACAACACTACTCCAGTCCTAACCAGTGCCGTGGGCAGAGCCTGCCTCGCGTGTCTGTGGAGATGCTCCGTGTGCTCCGGGCTGCTTGGTGGTGGGGAAACTGAGGCACGAGGCGAAGGAAGACTCTTGCTAATTCCCAAATTCCCCCGGTAGCCGGCGTTGTCTAAAGCGCATGGAGATAAAGGGGGGCAGGCTGCTCGATGGCGTTGGGAATGCACTTAAAGGCAGGAATTTGTATTCTGGAAGGACAATCTCGGTGCTGGGAGCTGCAGCTGCAGAGGCCGTGCCGCTGGCTGCCGGCTCCGTGGCCGGTGGGTGCTGGTGGGACAGGGGCTGCCTCAGGGGGTCCCTGCCAAGCCCCCCGAGCCTGGACCGGTGTGTGCAGGGACGGCTGGGGCAGTGCAGGAACTGCTGGGTGGTGACGCCTTTCCAGCTTTTTCCAGAAGTGTGCTTTGGGGACAGTTGGTGGCTTTCTGGTGCCATTTCTGGCCTCTGAGGGAGCCCAGGGTTCCCTGGTCCAGGCGGCTGCTTTGCACGCTGGGGCGGGTGGGCTCCAGACGGGTGCCCAAGCCCCTTCTCCAGAGGTGAGACATCCTCCCTGGAGAGCGCAGGGCTGCCGGGGTCTGCAGATGAGCTGGGTCTCCGGGCCGTGTCCCACTTCCCTTGTCCTGTCACTGCTGCAGGATCAGCCCGTGCCGGAGATCCCAGCAGAGCCCTGGGTTTTGGTGCTGGGCACCAGCTGAGCTCCCTGGGCTGATTCTATCACAAGCATCTTCCCAGGGCATCTCCAGGGCTCGGAGGAGGATGGAATTGTCCGTGCCCCATTCCCTGGGGAGGAAGCAGCCGAGCAGGGTGTTCTTCCTCCCAGGGTGGTCTCTCCTGCAGCCCCGAGGGTGGCACTGAACCGCAGCGCCGGCAGCAGCTCCAGGGATGCTCGCCTGCTCCTCCGCGGATGCAGACGAGGGAAGCCTTGGGACACGGAACAAACTCCTCCCGAGCTGCTCCCGCTCCGCACGCGCCGTCTGCCCCGCTCTGCCCGTGCTCCCCCGGGCAGGTCACTCCACCTCTTCATGTCTCATTAAAGCAGTGATACCGATGCTCCTCTGCCTGGCAGAGAGGTGGGAACGCCAGCAGGTAGCACAGGGAACAGAGACACCACTGCCATGACAGCCGTATTAGCATCCACGGGAGACAGAGGAATAATTTGGCTTCTGCAGCTTCTGAAGGCTCGTGCAGAGCCTTTGTACTCCCGTCTCCCTGACCGTGTGCAGCCTCCATCTGCAGCACCGGCACATCCGCAGTCGGAGGGGAGCCGTGGAAGCGGAGCTGGTGACCTCCACGTGCAGGGAGGATGCCTCTCCTTCTTCCCCGGCCGATGGGATCCTTTCCACGGGCATGAGCCATGGTGTGTGTGGCCAGGCCAGCCGGGAGCCTCGGTGGCCCCAGAGAGGAGCCCGCGGGGTGGCTGCGGGTGCTGGCGCCCTGGGGAGGTGCGTGGCGGGGGCTCCCTGCCCCGGCCGGGTGCCAGAGCCTTCTCCTGGGCCCCGTGGCTGGGAGAGTGACTAATGCTCCCGCAGAGCACTTCAGCCAGTGACCTACATAGGGATGAGTGCGGATCCCTCTGCTCCCGAGAGCCGCCGCTCGCACCGGGACCCGCGTGCCACTGCCGCTCCCAGAGCCCCTGGGCGATGCCCGATGCTCGATGCGGGGCTGGGGGGACTGCAGGGCACAGACACCCCGGGCATGGCCCTGGTGGCAGGGACAGCGCCTGTGTCCTCGGCCAGGCCAGCCCAGGGGAGCCCAAGTGTTGTCTGAGCTGAGCCTTGAGCGCTGCCAGGAGGGGGTCAGGCACTGCGAGGTCCATCAGGGACATGGGGAGCTGCTGGCCTTGGGGACACGAGCTGAGCTGGACCCAGGGAGCGCTGGGAATGTGGCTGGAGAAGGGGCATCTCCTTGCTGGGGACTGCGAGGGCTGAGAGCCGAGGAGGGAGAAGAGCTGCTCGAGCGGAAGCGCTCCCTTGGCACGAGTACAGTCGGATATAAACGGGCCGTGATTAAGTGCCTGCAGGAAATGAGAAGGTCTGTGAGGCTCCCAGCAGCCGCGTTCTGGAAGAGCCTCCAAGAGAAGCGTGAGGGCAGGGCATGAGCTGGCTTCGTGGCAGAGCTTCCTCAGCGAGGAACCAGATTTCGGGTGTGCAAGCTGCCCGAGGAGCTGCTCCAAGTCCTCCATCCTCGGGTCCCACACATGCTCTGATCCGAGAACAAACGCCTCGAGTCCTCCCGGAGCCAAGGCAGGATTAGGCTCTGTGTGATGTGTCATGAGCCTGGCTCCTGCCCCTCCAGCACCTCATCCTTCAGCGCTGCCCCTCTCCATTTCCAGCAGCACCTCTCTCCCCTCTGGAAATCAGGAAAATCAGATGTGTTGCCCCAAAAAGGCACTACCTCGTGAGCAGAGCTGTGTCATTCACTCCTCTCCTCTGTGATTCCAGGAGAATCTGACTTCCTCTCTCATAAATCTCATCTCCTGGCTTCCCGTGTCCCGAGGAGAAGATTTATGCGTCTGCTCCGTTTTTCCCTCTTCCACAGGCGTTGTCAGGAGGGTTAGGGAGAGGATAGGTGAAAGAGTTGAAGCTGGCAGGTAACTGCAGACAGGGCAGAGTGAAGTGGGGCTCTGAGCTCTGAGGTCAGCCCTGCACCATCAGAGGTGAGTCTCATGATGCAAACCCGGCAGGTTTAGTGCCTCTTACTCACAAAATTCACCATCCATCAGTGAAACTCAGTGCTTGGGCTCTCCAAGGGGAGATTCCCAAGCCCTCTGCAGGCAGGAGCCGGTGAACAGGCGTTGGGTCCCACCACCCAACGTGGCACAGCAGGTTCATGGTCAAAGGGCTCTGGGCTGGAGGATGGAGCTGGACTGATGCATGACTGGGAGCCCCGGTGCTGTTCACCAGGAGGGGATTCGATGGTTTTAGGGTCAGGACAGCCCAAATGCTGGGCTGAAGGTCAGTGGTGTCCATGAGAAGTTCCTGATGATTCCTCAGCTCCTGGCCTCACTCAGCAGAGGAGAAATTCCCAACTGTGCTGAGCATCCAGCAGAACCCTCTGCTGCAGAATTCACGGCATGCACTGTGCCACAGAGCCATCACCTGCTTTCACCTGTGCATCATCGGTGTGCCCTGCTGCCTCACCTCATCCACGTGCCTGCAATTCCCACAGGAATTTTTCCCGAGGAGAAAAACTCAGACCATAAAAAACCACTGAGATGGAGGGTCCACCACTGTGCAAACCCTTTGCAAGCTGTTCCTGTGCCAGCTGGCCTCACTTTTTAAGGAAGTTGCTTCTCCGACCTGCCAACACTCATTTCCAGCTGCTGTGAGTGAAGCCCGGAGCTGCCACCCAGAGCCCCATCCTGTGCAGCCTCTGCTCAATGCCCCTCTCCTGCCTCTGTTCTGGCGTTTTTCCTTCCTTGCTCTTCATTTCCCCCCCTTTCCTCAGTTTCCCTCTGTGGTTGGGGCTGTGGGATGGTTACGAGCAGAGACGTGCTGGTTTAGCTGGTTTGAATCCACTTCATGTGTGCCACATTGCTTTGGGATCACGCTGCTTTCTTCGCTGAAATGTCAAATGCCTCACAGAAACCCGAGGCTACTCCACCGAGGCTTTTACCTCCACTGACCAAACTTGGAACTTCATCAAGCCCGGCAGCAAATGGGTTTGATGAGCCGTGTTCTCCGCGGCCCCGCGCTGTCTGACGTGGCTGGCTCATGCTGCCGTCCTTCAGAGGGGATTAGTCAAGCTCCAAACCCATTCCCTGCCCCATTCCAGCCCACCTGAATCCCCCAGACCACCATGCCGGGGCTCTGTGGCTCCCTGTCCCACCCACTGGGCTCTCCTGAGGCCACTCTCCACTGACCACTCCCAGGAGGATCCAATGTCCAGCAAGGCACATCGGAGCGGAGCACCAGGGTTCCTGCTTTGGCCTCGGGAGGTAGCACAGATCTCTCCTGGGGGGAGGAGTGATCACAGCCCCGGGCTCCTGTTGGAGCAGATCCTGGAAGGGGCTGTGGTGGGCTCAGGACCCTGGAGGGACTTCAGCAGTCCCAGGATTGAAGCACTGAGCACCACTGCCCAATAAATGTGCTTGAAGAGTGGCTGGGAAGTGCTGGTGCAGCGGGGAGCCAGGTGCATCTGAGATGTCCTTTAGACCCATCATCAGAGTGGGTTCCTCAGGTGCAGGGGCAGCCCAGGAGGGTCCATCAGCCAGGGCAGCCCCTGGGTGACACCATCCTGATCCCATCCTATGGCGGGACTCATTATCCACGCTGGGAGATGCCGGGGTGCTGCAAACAGTGCCCGAACGCGGCACTAAACCCAACCACAGCACAAAGCACAAACGCAGCGATGCGTGGGAGGGTCCTGGCGTGGGTGTTTGACATCCTCAGAACCGTTCCCAAACGGAGTTGCTCCATGTATAATTTATAGGCTTCCCTTTGTCCTTGTGGCTCGTCTCTGATCTCCCGGCGGTTCGGGAGGCCGGGGGTTCTCCGGCGAGGCCCGGCTGAGTGACAGCGCCGCGTTTGCTGCATGGGCAGGGGAACGGCCTCGTCCCGCGCTGCGTCAGCCGCGGCTCGGGGCTGCTCCTGCTCCTGGACCGTGCCAGCGGCGCTCCTGCCCCGTGCCCGGCCCTTGGAGCCGCTCCCGCACCCTCTGCCCCCATTAAGGACCCTCCGCAGCAGGCTGGCCACACGCGGGCTCCTCTGGAGCGCTCGGCTCCAGCTCGGAGATGTGGCCAGCAGGTCCCTCTGCCCTCGGCACGGCCACAGCCAAGGACGCTGCTGGGAGCCGGCCGGGGGGCACCAAGCTCTGGGCACCGGCCATCGCTGTGGCACAAGGAGAGAGGTGACCCCACGACTGTGATGGGACCTCAGGGGGCGGCTCATCCCACGGCCGCGAATATCCCTGCCCAGCCCAGCGTGGGTGCCCGTGCCCCAGGTCAGCAGGGATGTGGTGATGCAGGAAGCGAGGACGGGCGCCTCTGGCTCCATCCCCAGCCAGCTCGCTCCTCCGCCTGTTGCTGTCCATACTAACGAGGAGCCCCATCCCATCCCTCGTCTCGTCCTGCCTCGCAGACATCTCCGGGCGTCTGGGCACGGCTCCAAGCTCGGGAAGGGAAGCGCCGGGCGGCTGGGCGGCGCGTGGAGCAGCATCCCGACGAACACGGAGCAGGGCGTGCGGCGGGGCCGGGGTGGGCGCAGGGGGGGCTGAGTGAGCCCTCTGCTCCGCTGGGTCAGTGCTCGCTGCCGGCGTGGGCGGGCACGGGGCACCGGCACGCAGCGCTTGGAAGTTTGGTTGTGCCGGCACTGGGGACTCCGGGCTGCTGTGCTGAGTCAGCGCTTCGTGCCAGCAGAATCAAGGCAAGAACAGGGAGGGGGCCGGGGGGTGTCTGAGCCGTGTGTCCGTCCGCAGTGAGGGCAGGGGGGCTGCGGAGCCAGCAAGGCTCCCGCCTCGGCGAGCGGGGAGGGTGCGGGGGCACTGCGGGAGCACTGGGATGCGGTCTGGGGCGGGGACCACGGGGATGTGGGACACGGGACATGGTGTGGTGCGACAAAGCTGAACCACTGCTCGCCGCAGCTGGAATCTGTGTCGTTGGCTGCGTCCCAAAAGGAGTCGCCGGCCTTTCCTGCACCCCGGGACATCCCAGCAGGGCTCCCGGTGCGCCCCGTGCTCCCGGTGCCCGGGCAGTGTGACGGGCCGGGGCAGGTGGGCACGGGGGTGGGTGCTGGGAGTACGTCTGGGACAGGGCTGCGGAGAGGTTCGCCTTGCAGGTGTGGGGAGGAGGAGCCCTGCAGAGCCGTGCGGGAAGGATGGCAGGGACGGGGACAATGGCAGGCACCAGGATGATGGCAGGGAGGGGGATATGGCTGGGTGCAATCCCCCCGTGACCCCGGGTCCTGCCCCTGAGCCGCCTGTGAAGTGCTGCCGGTGCCAGTGACATCCCCGGCCTTATCCAAGGTTCTCCTTCCTGCTGGTTCTCACGTGCCTGAAGTGGCTCAGTGTCCCCAAGCCAGTCTCGCCACTGCTCACAGAGCTGGTCCCCCACGCCTGCAGCCCGGCCAGCACCTCCGGCCCAGTCGGACCACAACCCACACGTGGCAGGATCCCTGTGCCCATCTGGCCATGCCTCACTCGTGACGGGTCCCCTGTGCCCATCTGGCCATGCCCCAGGCAGGATGGATCCCATGCCCACTCCATCCCGTGCTGGATGGGTGTCCCATGCCTTGTCCATCCCCCTCAGAGCTGGTGCCCGTGTGCGCCGGGTGTCCCACGTGCGGGGGGCGCCCCGTGTCCATCCGTTCCTCACCGGAGCCCCTTGCCCTGGCCCCTGCCCTGCCCTCCCGCTGCCCGCGCCCCGCGCACGAGGCACCAGCCCCGGCGAGGCAGAGCTATTTTTAACAGCTGCTTCTGCTTGATTTGAGCTGTGAACTCGGAACGTGTTTATGCTAAAGGGGTTTCTTTTCCCTTCTCCCTTTGTGCTGAGGAGGCAGCGCCGCAGATCAAAGCCTGTCTCTTCGCGTTTGGTGATGGTGGGCTGGGAGGGAGGCGAGGCGGGAGAGGCCGGCAGTACCACGGGGACACTTGTGTCCTCGGGGCCCGCGGTGGCATGGCCGGGTCTGACGCACCTCTCTTTGTCCCCGCAGGTCCGGGAGCCATGGGCGGGCACGGCCGGCACCGGGCGGCCTGCAGCGGGCGGCTCTGAGCCCGGGCGGCCGCGGCGGGACGATGGGCTGCGGGCGCCGGCGGGGAGCCGCGGAACCGGGCAGGGCTGTCGGGGCGGCGTGCCGGGGGCTGTAGGGCCGGGCGGCGGGCAGCATGCCCGGCGGCCCCTCGCCCACCTCCCGCCCAGCATCCCCTGTCCGTGGCGGCGCGGGATGAGGCTGCCCGCCGCCCCAGCAGCTCCGGGGACGGCTGCAGCCCAGGGCTCCGGCCGCCGGCGCTCGGCCCCCCGCGCCCCGCCGCTGCACCCCGGCCCCGCGGCCCTGAGCCATGGTCAGCCGTGAGCCCGTGCCCGGCCCGGCCCCCGCCGGCGAGGGCAGCCAGGAGAAAGCCATGACGGTGCGCTCGGTGCTGCTCAACCGCGACTCGCCCGACATCGAGAGCCGCCTCAAGCGCCGGCGCAACCGCACGCAGCAGGTCCGCTTCAAGGACCTGGTGGAGGCCGGCGCGGGGCGGGCGGACAGCCCCCCGCCCGGGCCCGCGGCCGCCCCCGGCCACAACACCCCACGTGCCTCGCCGCCCCCCAGGGACCCCCCTGAGCCGGCGGCTCTCCGTGCCTCGCGGCGCAGCTGGCCCCAGGCGCAGCCGGGCTCGCTGACGCTGCCCATGCCCAGGAAGGCGTGCATGAGCACCGCCATCCAGACCTCGCCCAGCCTCCAGAAGCCCTTCCCGGCCCCCCAGCCCCGTAGCAAGAGCGTCTGCGACGTGGCGGGGGATGCGGTACCGCCCGCCGTGGCGAGCGCCCGGTGCCCGGGGGCGGCCGTGCCCACCGTGGCCAGCTGGGCCGTGCCCCCGCGGGCCCCCGGCAGCCTCGCCACCCATGACCGCACCGCGGTCCCCGCCCAGCACGCCAAGGTGCGCCGCACACCACCACCGCCACCACCCAGGGACCCCCCTCCTCCTTACCAGGGCACGGTCGGGTGCGCCGCTGCCCGCTGCGCCCCTCCGGTGCAAAGCTGCACCCCCGAGCCCTGCCCGCCGCCCCCAGCCTGTACCCAGCTCCGCGGGAGCCCCCGGGGCAGCGGGGTCACGCCACGCCCGGCCTCCGTGCCCTGCGGCCAGCCCCGACCGCCCGGTGAGCAGCGGGGGCTCGGCCGGAGCGACTCGGAGCGGACCCTGCCCTGCGGCCGCCCAGCGCCCCCGTGCCCGCCCTCGCCGCACCGCCGGCAGCCCGTCCCCGCCACGGACACCCACGGCCTCCGCCAGCCACCTCAGGGCAACCCCCCGCGGGACCCCCCGCCACCCCAGCACCAGCTCTGCGCCACGCTCTGGGGGGGGCCCTGCTGCGCCTCGCCAGCCCCCGTCCCACCAGCGCCGGGCTGGCACAGCTCGGCCGCCGCCACGCCGGACAAGACACCAGCTGCCCTCGGCACCTGCAGCCGGCTCCGCACCGCCGAGCCCGGCCACGGCTGGGCGGGACCCGAGGGGCACAGGGAGCCGCTGTCCGCAGCTCCACAGGGCCCCAGCGTGGGGACACAAGCGGCCGGGTGGGCACCGGAGTCCCCCCGGCACGGCCAGCCCTGCCTCGCCGCTGAGCAGCCGGACACGCTGCACCACGTCCAGGACCTTCTGCAGCTGGTGGTGGTGGCCAAGGGGCCGGTGGGACCACCAGCGAGGGACGAGGACGCCCGGACATCTCAGGGAGAGGGCCCCCGGGGGCCCGGGGAGCAGGGGGACCTGCATTCCCAGCTGCAGTCCCTGGAAGGGGTGCTGGAGACCAGCCAACAAACCATCCGGGTGCTGCTGGACGTCATCCAGGACCTGGAGAAGAAGGAGGCGCAGCGGGACGGGTGAGCAGGAGGGGACAGAGTGGGGGGGATGTGGGGACAATGTCACTGGGGGCTGGGGATGCCGGACAGGGGGTCCTGCCAGAGATTTGGATGCTGCTGCCTCCTGAGGGTGTTTCCCTCTGAGAAACTCGGAGCTGCTGCCCATGTGCACATGGCTCCATGTCTTGGTGCAAGGCCTCACATACCCACGGTGCCTTCCCTGTGCCCAGGGGTGCAGATCTGGGGGATGAGGGGGTGCTGGGCCTTAATTAAGACCTCAGCTCCATTTACTGGTACACTCAAGCAAGCAAACAAGATGCCCAGAGACACACCCTGGGTTTCCAGGGATAGGAAATCACATGAAACGTTATCCTGGTGTCCTCACGCTGCGGAACAGCGTGGCCTCGTTTGCCACAGGTCAGATCCCAGATGCCCACTGCACCCTGGAGCAGGGCCACCAGCCCTGACACGTCCTGGAACCAACATCCCACAAAAATGTATATCTATAAAACATGAAAGACTATCCCAGGATGAGCTGTCCCAGCAGAGGGGTGCTGTTGTACAACGCCAGAGCCGCAGGCACACACATACGTACCACATATATATATATATAAATATATATAAAGGGCCTCATGATCTAATTCAGGTGCTGGCAGAATAAATCCCCATTGCAATGTGTAATTTGGTGCATTAACAGACCCAGTTTCTGAGTTTCTGAGAACAACCGTGGTCAAGGTCGAGTAACAGGAAGATTTCAAGGGGAAAATGCGACGTCTATGTGGGACATGTTCCCTCAGCTGTGCCCCCAAAATCCACAGCCCTGAAGGGGATGGGGTCCCAAGGGGACCAACAGCATTCACAGGGCCCCTTCCTGACAGAGCAGAATGAGCAGGGACCAGCAGGGAGCACCTGCCAGCAGTGCTGGGGTGCAGGAGGACCCCAGAACAGCCCTTGGGGCCAGGGTGTCTCGGGGTTGGGGTCTGGCACAAGCAGCAGAGACATGTGGAGTGAAGACCCTTCTGTGGAGAGGGAGGAGGATGCAGCAGCATGAGCTGAGGCCAGGCAGGCATCAGCTTAATCCAAGTCCTGTGCACCTTCCTGGAGGAGGAGAAGGATGCTCTGGTACAAAAGCATCAAAAAGAGATAAATTCTGGCGTAGGCTGGAGATTAGTCTGGAGCATCTCCCTGTGCCCATCTGCCAGGGCACTGCCGTGCCAGGGCACCACCACGAGTCTTGTGCTCCCTCCACGTGTGGGGTGATGTGGGGTGATCTGGGGGCTGCAGGCATGGGGACCCTTGGGATGAGGATTGGGATGGGGATGGGGATGGGAGGACACAGTGGGAAGGGTTTGGGGATGCCACTGTGCCCAGCTCTGGTTTACTCCCACCAGAGAAATCTGCCAAGCCGAGAGGCACCTGGCTTGGTATGAATTGGGATCACATGGGGACAAGAGGGGTTGAGGCCCCAGAGAGGAAAGGGGATGGGATCCGGGGAGGAGATGGATCCCAGAGAGGAAGAGGAGCTGGGGTTCAGGAGGAGAAGGGCTGAGATGCAGGGAGAAGAGGGTTTGAATCCCAGAGAGGAAGAGGAGCTGGGGTTCAGGGAGGAGAGTCCTGGCTGCTGGGGTGGGAGCACAGAGGCACACGAGGGACCAGGAGTATCAGGGGACACGGGCACACCCAGCCCGGATCTCCAATCTCACATCTCTGTCACAGGCGACACTCGTACCGGACCGGGCAGGACATCGCCAACTGCGGGACCTGCCGGGACTGTGCCTGCATCATCTACAGGTGAGGGCCAGCCCCGGCTCCGTGCATCCCGCGGCTCCTGCTTCCCTGCACTCCCAGACTTCTCCACTCGCTGGGAGGCAGGAGGGAGGGTGACAGTGGAGCCTGCACCTCCTGTCCCCGTGCTGGGGGCACCACACACAGACCACTCGAGTGTCTGGGCTGTCACTTGGGCTGGATCTGTCCCTTCCTCCCCGCTGGGAGCAGCTCCTGCTCCCAGGATCAGCCGGGGTGATCTCCATGGAGCAGCAGCAGCAGCAGCTGGAAGGGGCTGCTCTGGCACGGTGGCAGAGCGTTTATCTCCTGCAATGGCAATCGATCGGGGAAGCCTCGCTAGCGGCTGCTGCGTGGGCTCGCTCCAAATCCAGGCTGCATCCTGTTGTCCCTGTGCCAGCTCCACACAGATGCTGCAGATGGGTTCCTGCCCCTCGCTGTGGTTTGGGAACAAAGTGCTCTGCTTCCCAGCCTTGGCTTTGGGCCAGGGTGTGGAAGCCCCTTCCTCTGGTGCGCTCCCTCCTCAGATCCCGTTTGGTGTGAGGGAAAAAGCATCTCATGCCCTCCCACCGTCATCTCTGAGGGAATTGGGAGGGTTGCAGTTTTGCTAAAGCTTTCTGCCTTTCCAGGCACCCCTAGGTGTCCTTCTGTCCGTCTGGCCATCCCCTCTGCAGTGCAGGTGGCTGGCCAGGTGTGTTCCCATTTTGCTATTAATTAGCACTGGGGTGTGTAGGACACGGTGAGCTGTTCTCTGTGCTGCCTGATCACCGTGGTGCCCTGCTGTGCTCTGTGAGCACTGTGCCACCTCCTCGGGGCTCCTCAGGCTGGGGTTGCCCAGCTGGGGTCCCCTCGTGTCCCTGTGCTCAGTGCTGGTGCTGCCTCAGTGCTTCTGCTCCCCAGACTTGCTCCACACTCCTCCGCTGTAGCTCATGGGGGACTTCAGGCTAATTAGGCCTGACGAGCCTGTCTCCACACAGCATGGCAGCGGCACAGATGTCACATCTGGGAGAGGTGGCTCCCCGGAGTGGCCAGGCTCCCGCTGGGGACTCGCTGTGGGTTTCACTGACACCCGTGGGATGAGGAGAGGATCTGGGGGGACACGGGGTGAGGGAGCGGGGTCAGCACCCCCAGCACCAGACCCCAGGGATGGAAAGGAGGGGATCAGACCTGCCCGTCTCTGTCCCATCTTAGGGCCCCACAGCGGTGCCAACCCCTCCCGCTGTCACTGCAAGGCAGTTCCTCCCTGCGCTGCCCCCATTATGGTCTGCACCCCCCGCCCTTTTTCTAGAAATGGCTGGGACACTCCTTGTCCTCGCAGGGGGAGGTGACAGGAGGTGACAGGAGGTGTCAGCGCGCCGGGGGGCTCGCGGGGCAGTCCCCGTGTGCGGGGTGGCCGTGCCATGTGCGCGTTCCCGGGCACACGCGGTGTCACCTCGCTGATGCGATGGGACACGGCTGGTGCCAGGAGATTGACGCGTTTTCCGTGTGAGGGAACAGCGCAGCACGTGGCTGCCAGCAGCCAGCCCGCACCACGGGGTGCTGCGGGGACACTGGGGGCTGCGGGGACACCAGAGGCTGGAGGCACACTGGGAGCTGTGGGGACAACGAGGGCTGGAGGGGACAGCAAGAGCTGCAGGCTCTTGGGGACACTGAGAGCTCCAGCATTGGCTGGAAACCTGAGAGCTGCGGTGGGGGGCACAGTCCCCCTGACCCACCCAGATCCAGGGCACCCTAATCCCTGCCTCACAGCCGTGTGATGGGCAGCAGCAGAGCCTTGCATGCTCTCGCCACTTTCCGATGCTGCAGCTGTCCTCAGCCGTGGCTCCTGGGACACACAAACCCTCTCCAGGGGGCTCATTGCTCACAGGGGTCCCAGAGACCCCCAGCTCGCCCCCTCACCTCAGCACTGGTCCCCAGTCAGGCCAGTGTCCAGCTCCTGCTGGCCACACGCACAAAGCCATGGCGGTGTCAGTGGGGCTGGATACCGAGGATGGAGCAGAAAGATGGGGCAGGGGAGGCAGCTGAGAAGGACCCACCCCAAAAAAACCGGGCCAGCGAGTCAGGCTGGTGCTGGACTGTCCCTCTGGCAGAAGGGAGCACGGGATGCACCGGTGGGATGGGAGGGATCCAGCCCCGGACTCCCCTCACAGCCCACAGGGGGTGGGCAGGGGCTGTCAGAAGGCACGCACAGCAGGATGTCCCCTCACAGGGGTGCACAGTGACCCCGGGAAGCCTGGCCATGTCCCTGTGCCACCCTGGGAGTGCGGCAGGGCTCAGCTCTGGGGGACGTGCCCGTGCTGGATGAGTTCCCTGGGGGCTTGTTTGGGAATCTGAACCCCCGAGGGCTGTGCTGGGGACACTAAATCCCTCGGGGGTTGGGGACATTGAGCTCCCTGGGGGCTGTGTTGGGGACACTGAACTCCTCGGGGACTGTGTTGGGGTCACTGAGCTCCCCGGGGGCTGTCTTTGGGGTGCCAGGGGCTGTGGCAGATGGGGGGCTGTGACAAGGCGATGCCACGCTGCCCTCTGACACCGTCCCCGCGTGCCGCAGCGTGGAGCACGATTTTCGGCAGCAGGAAGGCCGCTTCCAGCGGGTGCTGAGCCACATCGAGGGCGACGAAGGGCCGAGCTCCCCCCCGACGGCGCTGGGGGCGGCGGGGGTGGCGGTGGGGACGGCGGGGACCCCCTCACCGCCCAGGCAGGAGCCGTCGCCCGTGTCGAGGCTGCCGGCAAAGCTGGACGTGAAGAAATCCCGGCGCAAATGCTTCTGGTTCCTGTGAGCGCGGTGCCCGCAGAGCCCGGAGCGCGGGGGCACCGTCCCAGCACTGACCCCCTGCCCACCTCTCCTCCGTCCCTCCCTCCCTCCCACGGTAGGGTTTGGGTAGCACCAGCTTTTCTATTTTTAACCATTCCGTTGAAGGCGGGGAGCTCGGGTGTGGAAACGGCGAGGGGAGCAGCGGCTGTATTTAAGGAGAATTCAATAAATTCCACGGAGACGCTATTTTTGTTACATCCTCTCCCGCCTGTGCACTTCTGTTCTGGAGGAGGATGAGAATGAGGAGGGGGCAGCGGCTCTTTCCCTGGATTTCCCTCTGTTCGGGGTTCCCTGAGGCTCAAATCAGCGCCCATCCCTGCACCCCACAGCGGGGGCTGCTCACACATCCCTCCCGTTGCCTCCTGCAGCTTAACTGGGAACACCGAGGATTTCAACTGGTCACAGACAAGCGGGAAATGGTCTCTTGTGGGAATCTGGGCTGGAGAGAGGAGAGCTATCCCCAAAATCCCCGGGCGGAAGGGCGGGGTGGGCGGAGGTCTCATGGGTGGGGAAGATGCGCTGGCTGATGACAGAGAGATGGGAATGAGGAGCTCAAATATCCGAGCCTCTGTGGGGCTGCCACGAGAGGGAAAACTCTGTATCAGGGTCCCAGAGCAGCAGTGGGTGTCTGGGCACACCCTGAGGAGTGCCTGTGGTGGGAGCAGACCAGTAAGGAGGACATCATCCAAAAGCTCTGGCCAACCCTGGCCACGGCGAGCGGCTGTTGCAGCCACAGAGGGGAGGGGAGGGCGGTCAGGTTTGGCCACAGCTCTCCAGCTGCTGCCCACACCGCAGCACCCCAAAGCAGGAGATGCACACAGAGTTAAACCCCATCCCCTGTGCCAGGGATCCCCCTTGGTACTCGGGGGCTGCAGCCGGGACGGTGACCCAGGGGCACAACTCCCTTCTTGCCCAGAAGAATGGGATGGATGGATGGAGGGACAGACGCTGTCCTGGTGCGGGCACACGAATTTTAGCTCCCGTCACCCCTCAATCCCTGCAGCTGGAGCTGCTGGGGCAGCCTGGGCTGAGGGTCTGGGACCGCCGGCTGAGGGCAGGGGCTGCGGCAGCAGCACGGGAAGCAAGGGCGGTGCTGGGAGAGCCGCCAGACGGCACCTGTGGAGCCGCGAGCGAGCAGCAGGAGCGCGGCACAGCAAAGGATCCCTCCCTGCTGCCGTGGGCTGCACCGCACCATCCTCACCCCCCCTTCGCCCCCATCGCTGCCCGGCGCTTTCGGCTCCGGCCGCCCCAGGCCCTGAGTCACAGAACGAGGGTGAAAAGCAGGATGGAGCCCAGCGCGACCCCGCATGCATCTCCTGCCTGAGTCACGGCTGAATCACACCCCGGCGCTGAGATCGCGGCACGGCCCCGGCGGCAGCGCTGCCGCTCCGGCTGCCCGCAGCTCCCCGGGCACGGCACTCAGCGTGGCACGGCTCAGCACGGCAATTCCCCGCTCCGGGCTTCCAGAACACAGATCAAACCAGCTCATCGCCCACGCCATGACACAGTGCAGCTCCTGGGTCGGCCACCGCGTCCCCAGAGAAGCCCCCGAGCCCCCGGCTCTGTCCCCTCCCATCGCTGCTCCATGCGGAGCTCTGACCCGTCTCCCTTCCCGTGTGCCCAGCGTGCTCCTCACACATGTTCTCGGTGTGTAAAACTGATGGTTCACTGGGTCCTGTTGCTTATTTTCCAGAGAATGCAGCCCAAACCTCTCATTGGTCCCAAAACGGCTTTTCCTGCACCTCTGTCCCCCACCTCGCCCACTCCCCCCTGTGCTCCCACTGCTCCCAGCACGGCTCCCGCTTTCCCCAGCACCCACTGGGCACATTCCTGGTGTCCACCTCATCCTGATGAGGAGCAGATCCACTCACAAACACCTGGACTTCCAAACCAGTGACACCTCGTGCCTCTCCCGCGCGGCCCGAAGGGAAGTGCCGCAGCCACGGCGCAGTGGGACTCACCCTCAGCGGGTTCTCCCGGTCCAGGACGATCACCCTGCGGTTGACCGTGTGCAGCAGCCGCTCCAGGATCACCTGGATGTGCTTCTTCACCTGTGCCTGCAAGGTGAGAGGTGTCAGAGCCATGCCAGGGCATGCTCCAGCTGTGGGATGTGTCCTGGCATGGTGTGGCACAGCATGGCACATTCAAGGGCTCATGGCATCGGGGTGGTGGGATGGGAATGGAGCCTGATCCGGAGCTGGAGTCAGAGCAAGGCAATGTGCTCCAGCATAAATTTGGGATTTGGGATCTCTGTACAGCTCAGCCCTGCACTGATGGGGACAATGGGGATGGCTGCACTGGGACAGGGCAGGCAAAGGTGGCTTCAACTTACACGGGGTTGAAGCAAGAGCAGAATCCTCCCCCAAGAGTGTCCCACCACACTCTCCATAAAGGCTACCTCAGGTTTAAAAGTTAAGCCCAAAATGAGACATTTCACCACAATTTCTAAGCTTTCCCTCCTGGGCTTGCTGGTGCAGTGAGGATTAAAGAGCCACCTCACCCTCCCAGGACACAGTGTCCAACTCAGCACCCACAGCGCCAGTCACTGCACTGCAGCTGGGACACCTGAACCTCCCAAGGGCCCCCAAAAGGGACCCCAAAACAGCCAGGAAGGGCAGGAACAGAGGAAGGCTCCTGAAGAGCAGGAGCACAGAGCTCTGTGCGTTCCCAAAATACTGTTTTCCTGCAGGGACACTCACCAGCTCCACGTCCCCACGGTCCTTGTGCCGCGCTCGCAGCTTCTCTGCACTCTGCAATCACCACAAACAGGGCTGAGATCCCCGGGAATGGCTCCAGCCCACCCCAGACAGGTCCCACTTGGGCAGGTGGGTGCCAACCATGTCTCTGCCTCACTTTTGAGGCCATCACTGTTCATTTTGGAGTGTGACACTGCCCAGGAGCTGGTTGGCAATCGCTGACCAGCTGCCTTCCTCCCTGCCCTCACCCTCCTCCCAGCTCTGCAGAGCCAGTGATATCCCCACCACCCTCAGGTCAGTGTCACCCCTGAGCCTGGAAGCCCCTTCCCCACTCATATGGATGTTGGGGAACCCACCAGAAACTCACTGAGGCGGAAACCATGAGGTTTTTGCGCCTTGCTGGGCACGTTTCTGCTGGGATGGCAGCACCCACCGTCCCCTGGGCAAACACAGTGAGCCACAACCATACCCTGGCCAGGAACTGGTGCTTAACCCCACTCAGAGGGGTTTGGTCATGCCCAGATGATTCCTGATTTACCTTCTGGGCCTGGTACAGCACCTCCAGGATGCTGCTGAGCAGCTCGATGCAGGCGTCCTCCTCCTCCCCCTCCTGGATCAGCTCCTGCAGGATGGGCAGGGCCGCCTGCAGCACCAGCTCCCGGCACTCTGGGGGGCACAGGGATGAGGGAATTGTCCCCCTCTGTGGGGCCACAACGGGCACGGGGCTCCCTGAGCCCCCAGGTGAGCTCAGTGCCAGCAGGACCCCCCGTGTCCCCTCTCACCGTGGGACTGGAAGGCTTTGCTGCCAGCGATGTGAGTCAGGGACTGCAGCTTCTGCTTCAGCAGCCGCTGGGGCAGCAGGTTCCTCACAAAGTCCCTCAGCACGGCCCTGCCATCAGGAGAGGAGTTAAGCCAGGAGCTTTGGGTTCTGGTCAGGACAGGGCTGGTGGGTGGGGGGAGCCCCTGGATGGGGCAGGATGGTCCCACAGGCACCCAGCAGATAAACCCTGCCTGAATTCCCAAACCTAACCCAGCTGGGGCTGAGTTCCCAGGCTCAGCCCCTGCCCAAGATAAAACAGAGCAGAATTCCCCAGTTTTTCACTGGGAAGTGATTCCAGACCCCCCTGCCTGCCCTCAGCTGTGATGTGGGGACAGAGGTGGCTGTGGCAGGCGCTGAGTGTGACACAGGGCTGGGGTTGGTGAGGGGACAGGGACCCTACCCCAATGCAGAGGAGTCAAAGATCCCAGACACGTCCTCGAGGATGTAGGGCAGGTACTTCAGGGCTGCTCCCTGCAGAGACACCAGGGATCTGCCTTCAGACAGGGTCCAGCACCCCCTGGAGCCTCCCTCTCCCGTGGGTGCAGAGTGTAGCCCCATCCCAGACCCATCCAGCTCTGCTTCCCTCAGCCCAGTGTCACCTCAGCATGGGCACAGAGAGTGTCACCAGCATGGGGACAGCCACTGCCTGGCCTGGGCACCCTCACAGCAGAGCTGAGCCCTCCCAGCACCGCCCCACGCCCCCACCTGGGAGAGCAGCGTGGGACCCTCCAGCGGGGACTTCATCAGCTGGTTGAGGGCGAGGAAGAAGCGCTGCAGGGAGCGCTGGAACTCGGCCACCTCCTTCCCCTCGTAGAGCCTGCAATGGCCGGAATCACTGTGCTGTCACCTCAGTGCCACCGTGCCACCTGCCCCAGCACCGCCAGCCTCTGCTCAGGGCTCACCTGCCATCCCAATTTATATCACTCATCTCTGAATGTTCGGATCCATGGCTGGATCTAGTGGTGAGCCCTGGCACAGCCACAACCCTGGCACAGCCACAGCCCTGGCACAGCCACAACCCCACCATCTCCACAGACCCACTCACAAAAACTCCTTTTTTTAAAAATAAAGCCTCTTTTCCATGATTCCACAGCCCAAAACTCTCTCAGATCAGTTCAGCACCGTCCCCACTTGAGCAGGAACCTCCTGAGCCCTCCAGCCCCTCTCACCAGCTGGACCAGAGCAAACCAAGTGAGGGAATTTTAGCCATGAAAACTGCAAAGCCGAGGTGTGACCTCAGGAATAAAGTCACTGCAATGGGCAGTGTTTGAGGTAACTCCCCCATCACTGACACCAAGCAGTGGCAGGAAAATTTATCCAGCTATGCAAGGAAATTCTGGAATTATGGACTGGTTTGGGCTGGGAGGGACCTCAAAGCCCATCCAATCCCACCCCCTGCCACGGGTTGCTCCAAACCCTGTCCAAATTGGCCTCGAAATCTGGGGGGGACAATGAGTGGCAGGGAAAGTTCTGCCGCCCTTGGTGATGGCTGAAAAGCAGAAGCAGCCAGAGGAACCAGCAGGGAGGAAGCAGCGAGGGACACACGTCACCACGGTGCCATCGGGGGGCCCTGAGGGGACACAGCGTGTCCCAAAGTGACAGACAGAGCCCTCAATCATCCTCGCAGCAACCTGGGCTCCTCACAGGAGCTGCAGGCGCTGCTCGTCCGGCTCCGGCGGCAGCACAGGCAATCCCAGAGCCGGCAATCTGCAGCAACTGACTCTAATTACAACCCAATTCCTGTCGATTACAGCCTGTACAAATTGCAGCACGTTCAGAGCACTTAGAGGATCTGAGGAGCCCGTGTTATTGCACGTTGAGATTGCTGAGATAAAGGGAAGCTCTATGAAATCGCTAAATGTCCTCGGGGATGTCTCTGTTCCAGGCAAACTCATTCGCGGGGCTGTTTGCAAACGAGCTGTGTAATTAATTTCTCCTGCCAGGAGCTCTCTAAGCTGGGAATCTGCTCCTGCAGGAGGGAGAGACAGGTGCTGGGTGTGATGTTCTGGAGCACCCCGGAGCCGTGGATGGGACATTGGGAAGGGATGGAAGTGGTGAGCATGGACAGGGCTCAAATCACTCGGTTAACACAGAGCGGGGTAAAGTGAGGAGTGACAGTCCCTGGGGGCACAGGGACCCCAAAACAGCTCCTCACTGCCAGTGGGAACACCCACAGGGATCCTGACACATCCTGGGCTCGGGGTGGACGAGGCAAAACCCTCATTGCCCCAAAAACCGCCACCTGCTGAACCACAGCAGCGCCTGGGAACGGGGCGATCCCGCTGCTTTCGGCGCCAGCCAGAGCCCATCCTGTGCAGGGGGCTCTTGCCATGTGTGTGTGGGGGTCCCTCACTGCCCACTCTGTGTGTGGGGGTCCCTCACTGCCCACTCTGTGTGTGGGGGGTCCCTCACTGCCCACTCTGTGTGTGGGGGTCCCTCACTGCCCACTCTGTGTGTGGGGGGTCCCTCACTGCCCGTTGTTCCCTCAGGACACTTCAGCTTTCGGTGCCGCGTCCGCGGAACGAAAGAGGAACGTCCCCCAGCTTTTTCTGGTATCGCCGATGGGGGTGCTCTGATTTCCTCCTCTCCCACGCCAGCCTGGAGGAGGGGTGTCTGTCCCATCACCCAGATCAGGATGTGAACCCCACGCCCACGGGGAACAAGTGAAACCAGGTCTGGGGGTGCCTGGGGGTGCTTTGAGGCTCCCAGCCCATTCCTGTGCCCACCACAGCAGGGCTTGGCTTGGGGGGCACCTCAGAGATCCTCCAGCTTCACCCCCCTGCCGTGGGCAGGGAAACCTCCCACTGACCCAAACTGGGCTCCAGGAAACCTTCCCAGCACAGAGCAGGGGCACAGACTGCCCGGGATATTTTGATATCTCCATTGTGGGAGGATTTTAAGGGCTCATCGGAAACCCCTGTTGCGGGGGCTGGGGTAGAGGTCACTGTGGGGCAGGGTCACTGTGGGGCAGGGTCATTGCTGGGCATTTGGGGTGGCTGGAGAGCTCTCCCACCCTGAGGTGGACAGCACTGCCCACCCCCACTGCGGACCACCATTGCTCCAGCAGCATCCAGAGCATGGAATGCAGCCAAAACCTGATGGAATTCTCAGGGAGAGGATTCACAGCGATGGAGGAGCCTGCCTGGGGGTCAGCCAACGCAGCAGCACGGCCAGGAGCGGGGGGTGACAACCTGGGTGCCACAGCAGCCAGCACCATGTGGGTTGAGATGCCACTGTCACAACCTTGGGACTGATGGCTGGCACTGACACCACTCCCTCAGCACAGGGACCTCCCTCCCAGAGATCCCACAGCCAGGGACCAGGCTCCAGCACTGGGAGCACTGGGAGCACTTACTGGGAGAAGAGGCACCGGGAGCGGACGATGAACTTGAAGATGTACTCCAGGGCCTTGAAGGTGCGTGGGAGGGTCTCGCAGGGCTCCCCCCGCCCCGCCTGCTCCACGTACTGGGTCAGCACCGACAGCAGCTTCCTGCAGGGTGGGATGTCCTTGGCATTGTCCCTGGGCCGAGCTGTGGCTCAGCTCCCACAGCTGCTGCCAGCATTCCAGTCCTGTCCCTCCCTGTACCCACTGTCCCAGCTCCATCCCAGCTCTCCCAGCTCCATTCCGACTGTCCCAGCTCCATCCCATCTGTCCCAACTCCATCCTGCCTGTCCCAGCTCCATCCCAGCTGTCCCAGTCCCATCCTGTCTGTCCCATCTCCCTCCCAGCTGTCCCAACTCCATCCTGGCTGCCCCAGCCCCATCCTGGCTGTCCCAGCTTCATCCCAGCTCTCCCAGCTCCATCCCATCTGTCCCAGCCCTATGCCGGCTCTCTCAGCCCCATCCCGGCTGTCCCAGCCCCATCCCAACTGTCCCAGCTCTATTCCAGCTGTCCCAGTCCCATCCTGTCTGTCCCATCTCCCTCCCAGCTGTCCCAGCTCCATCCCGACTGTCCCAGCTCCATTCCAGCTGTCCCAGCTCCATCCTGGCTGTCCCAGCTCCATCCCAGCTCTCCCAGCTCCATTCCAACTGTCCCAGCCCCATCCCGACTGTCCCAGCCCCATCCTGGTTCTCCCAGCTCCATCTTGTCTGTCCCAGCTCCATTCCAGCTGTCCCAGCCCCATCCTGGCTGTCCCAGTTCCATCCCAGCTCTCCCAGCTCCATTCCAGCTGTCCCAGTTCCATCTTGGCTGTCCCAGCTCCATCCCATCCGTCCCAGCCCGTCCCTCCCCGTGCCACAGCCCCCAGGAACGCACTTGTAGGCGAGCGTGGCGCTGAAGTGCTGGCGGATGTAGGCCTCCAGGACCGTGTTGAAATGCTGGAACTTTCTGTCGGCCACCAGCCCCACGATGAAAACCTGGGGGCAGCAGGCAGGGGCACGGCTTGGCGTGGGCAGGGGGGTGCCTGGGCAGAGAAACACCCACCCTGACCCCCATCCTGCCCTGGTCCCATCCCTGGGGTCACTCTTGTCTTGGTGAATCCTTTGGATCCTGCTGGGATTGTCCCCCAGAGGGACAGTGTCCCTCAGAACGCAGCCCTGCCCTGTGCTGGGTCACTCAGACCAGTGAACCCCATCTTTCCAGTCCAACCGGTGCCCACCCTGCACTGGGGAGGGGGGGCTCAGCCCCACACAGGTTCTGCTCACCAGGGCATCAAACACAAGGGTGTCATAGACATCTGTCTCCGAGTGCTCCATCATGATGGAGAACAGGGCATCCAGCGTGTCCTGCAGGAACTGGGGGGACACGAGGGCTGTGAGGGCTCCAGGGCTGACCCCAGCATCGCCCAGCACCCAGAGAGGGAGCAAATCCTGGCTGTACCTTGATGACCTCCCCTCCATCCACGTTCATCAGCTTCTGGAGGTTCCCGCAGAGCAGGCTGGGCTTGGAGCGCCACTTCAGCAGCCCCAGGAGGTTCACTGGACATGAGGAACGGGGTGGTCAGCACTGACCACTCACTGTCAGACCCCAGTGTTACCAACCCCCAGCTCCCCCATGCCATCCTCGCTGCCCAGGAGCAGCCAGAACCCCCTTACCCCCTCACACAACCACATCCCAGTGCTGAAATCCCTTGATATCAGAGCAATAACACACAAACTTTAAATAGGTCGTGGCTGTGGGAGACAAAATTGTGCTGCAGGAAGGGAATTAATGGAGCAGCCTCATCCCTGACCCCTCCACACTGAACCACAGTGCCCTGGAGCCTGCAGCCACGTGTCACCGTGTGTCACATCCCCACACCACGAGGCCATGTCCCCTGAGCCCCCCGCACTTCAGCCAGAGATGGGCGAGCCATTCCCATCTTCCAGCCTTGCAGCAGGTGGGAGGAGGGCCCAGAATTCCCGTGGACTCTTCCCCAGGCCAAGGGAGATGTGCCAAGGCCAAGGGTCACGAATGTTCTCAGCTGCCCTGACCTGCGCAGAGCAGCCCAGGGCTGGAAACTCCCCTGAGCTAACCCAGGAATGAGGGTTCAACCACAGAGCTCCAATTCCCACCCCATTTTCGAAGGAAGGTCATGGAGCCTCCAGCAGCCACATTCAAGTGGGAATTCCACTCGCTGCTGCCCCTCTCCAGTGGATGTCAGCCCCCCCCAGAGTTCCCAGATCGAGCTGATCTCCCCAGGAACAGCCTTGGCCATTCTGACCATGGCCAAACAGTGACTGAGCACCGTTTTCAGCTCACTGTCCCAGTGTGACGGACACTGGAGAGCCAAACCTCGGGAGCAGTGTGGTCCAGTGGGTGGGAAAACCACCGGGGAGGGGACACATCCCCGCCTCCCCCACCGTGGGGAACCAGCACTCACCATTCTGGGTCAGCTTGGTGGAGCAGACGAGCGTGGAGATCTGGAAGCTGTCCCGGGTGGACACGGTCAAGCCCGACGTGGCCCCGCTGACACGGAAGGAGGAGCCAGAGAGGAGCCTGGACTCCGACAGGTTCCGCTCCGAGGGCAGGGCCAGGTACGCGCTGGCGTCCTCCAGCTTCTTGCTGTCCCCCTGCAAGGCACGGCACAGGGCACACCTGGAGCCCCAGGGGACAGGGCTGGCCCCTGTGTGACCCAGGGGTTCAGTTCAGAACCCATGGCTGGTGGCTCTCACCATCCAGCATCCTCGTCCCAGCCCTGGGGACCCTCTGGCACCCACACTGATCCCACAGAGCTGCTCCCAGAGGGGATCCACAGGGACCCCGCTCAGCTGGGGGAGATACCAAACCCCAAACTGTGTCACACAGTGGGGACAGGAGAACAGGCAGGAGGAGCAGAGTGACAAAGAGGAGTGGGAATTAAACACAGCTGAGCGCTGCTGCAGGGACGGAGGTGCAGTGGGACACTGGCATGGAGCAGGACACCACCCAGCTGGTCCTACAACATCCCTGCCACCCTACATCTCCCACCTCCACAGTGACAAACCAGCCCATTTCTGTGTCCCCTACTCTAAGCTGGAAATTTAATCGATGTTTCATCACTGGGGTGACTCTGAATGTCCCCTCCCTGCTCGTTGGCCAGCCTGGGAGATGGGGGATGACCAGAACTGGCCAGGCTGCAGCTCACAGACACCCATCCTTCCCTGCCTGCAGCCTCGCAGGGTGACACCCCTCCAGCTGAAGCTCGGATGGAGGTGACAGAGCTGTTTGCTGTTGCTTTTCCCCCCTCAGGACACCTGCTATGAGCAGCCAACACACAGGAGCCCCGTGCTCCTTCCCAGGGCCGAGCCCGCGCGGGGAAAACTGGCTGGAGCTCAGAGCAGCTGGAGATCAAGAGGTCTGAGCAGCTAAAAGCCCGTCACTCACACTCCCCTGGCAAGCAGAGATAAAAAGATGAAATAGCTTCTGACTCCCAGAATCCAGCCCCCGGTGTCTGCCGGGAAGAGCTGGAGTCAGACAGGGGGAGGACGGAGCAGGGCAGGACGTGGTGGTTCAGGAGGGCAGGGACAGCTCTCTGAGGGGCACACGGACCCAGGAGGGAGGTGTGGGACGTTTGATCTCACTGCCACAGCCAGCACTGGCACGTCCCCAAGGTGCCCAGTGCTCCTGTATTGTCCCCAGAGAGCCAGGGACCAGAGCCAGCGCCGAGGGGCCACGGTAGCACTTAAAGAATTTGGGTCTTTTGCCCAAAAATAAAGCAGGGAGGGAGGAAAAAATAATGATTTCAAATGTGCAGGAGCCTCGGGGAGGAACAGCGTGGTCTGTCCCTGTCCTGGGCTGCCACAGCAGGCAGGAGCAGGTTGGCTCATCCCAAAAAAAGGCAGGACTCAGGGAGGGACGTGGCTCTGCCTGGAGAAACTGTGGTCACATTGCCAAAATCAGGGAACAGCCCCAGGGGCAGAGGAGCAGGTGACCCCCCGGGTACATTGGAGCTCCATGGCCGGGCAGGGACCCCAGAAGGTGACAACACCCAGGGAAGAGCCCTGAGCTCGCCCTGGCAGCGGGGACCTGCTCGTGCCTCCTGCTCTGGTCACAGCAACTCCAGACTGGGGAGGGGACACCAGGTAAGGGAGCTGCACCTTCGGGGCCCCTTCACATCGGAGCTGACTGCGTTTTTCCCAAATGAGCAGTGATTTTCCCTCTCCTCCACTCGCTCGGAGCGAACGCGAGCAGCGCCAGCGCTGGTGAAATCAGGTGAAGCGCAGCCACACCACGGGGACGTTCCCTCCCCGTCACAAACGCTCAAATCACCTTTTCCCAAACTAAACTTGTCATTCCAAGGGAACAGCGCAGGGACTGGAGACGCTGGGAGCGGGGAGCCCCCGCCCCCAAGGACAGCGAGGACGACAGGGAGGCACTGCCAACCCTCGGGGACTTTGGGTACGTGCCACCAGCACGGTGGCTCAGGCAGGGATGGGGACCCTGGCCCCAGAAGTGTTGCTGTGCCACAGCTCCCAATTTTAGGGGGCTCTGTGGCTCCCCCATACCTTGTAGAGCACCAGGTCGTGCTCCCCATCCCGCAGCGTGGTGCCATCGGGCCGCATCAGCCTCACGAAGGCCATGGAGAAAATCCGCTCGCTCCGGTCCTTGGCTGGGGGGGGACACACAGGGGTGAGGTGACAGGAGGCTGGAGGGGACCAGGGACACACAGTGCTGGGGGAAGGCCTGGAGGGAGGGACACTCACAGTCGCTGGAGGAGCGATGGCGGAAGGTGAACCTCAGGTGGGTCCTGTGCACGTCCTCGATGGGGACAGCAATCTGGGGCGGACCGTGTGACAAGGTGAGGGCAGGGGACATGGGCTGGGCACCCACCTGGGCAATGTCCCCCTGTGCCTGGGCAAGGGCTGTGCCAGACCATCCACTGCTGCAAAGCAACTCCACATCCTTCCCAGTCAAGCAGTGAGGCTGAACTGGGGGCACAGGGACAGGGACACCCTCCCCAGTGCTGGTCATCCTGGCTGTCCATCCAGGGGTCAGGCTGTGACACCGGCAGCACCTCCATTGTCCCTGAGAGGGGACCAAGGGCTGCCACCCAAAGAGCCAGCAGGGCCCTGTGGCACAGGAGGAGTGAGGGCCACAGCCTGAAGGGGCTGCAGCCCTGTCCCACCCCAGCCCCACTCCCCGGGGCTCCCCAGACCTTCAGGGTCTCCATCCAGCGCTGGTGCCGCTGCTGGTAGTAGACGACAGAGCGGTAGTGGCTGGTGGGGCTGTCCCCTGCTCCTGCATGGATCACGTTCTGCCAGGAGGAGACACCTCAGGATCAGCCCAAATGACCTCGCAGAGAGGGAGAATTCCCATCCCTGCCAGCCCAGGCCACCCCAGAAACTCCCCCTGCCCACACGTCCCTAAATGACATCCCTTCCACCTCTGAAGGGACACATGAGCCTCCCAGGGCACGTCAGGGCTTGGCCCTTTGGATGGAGATGGAGGATGCATCCCTGGATGGGCCCAGCAATTCCAGCCCATTCCTCAGGAGCCAGGTAAGAACTGGTGTCAGAACACCTGGGGAGAGGCAGGAGCCAACCTGGGGAGGGGACACTTGGGTCTGACCCCCCCTGCCCTCCTGCCAGCCCCCAGCTCCTTCCCCTCCTGCCTGTCCTGGGGATGGACGCCTGGGGGCACTGGGGGTGGCCAGGGGGTCTGGCTGTCCCCAAGGGAGGACGATTTTCTCTCCATCCCTTCACAGCACTTTCCCACATCTTTATTCTATTCCCAAATCTCTATTCCAGGCAGCTCCAGTGGCCCAGCTGATTTTGCTCCTGGAGCTGCTGGCTCTACCCGAGGTGGGGTGACACAGGGGACACCTGCCATACCCGAGGTGAGGTGACACAGGGGACACCTGCCATACCTGCACCACATTTCCAGCCTCATCACAGACACACACGGTCACCTCCACGTTCTTCTGCGTCTTCTTGTTGCCCTTGTCGAACTCACCCTGCACCAGCGTCAGGTAGATGTCATTCCTGACGTCACCTGTGGGGACAGCCCCGTCAGCCAGGTCCTGGCACCGTGCTGGCACCCCCAGGGACCCCCAGGCTTGTCCACTCCACACTTGCCTGGCATGATGACCTCCGGGTAGCCCAGCTTGCGAGCCACGGCCGTGCTGCGGTCCACCAGGTGCGGGTGGTCCCTCCTCACCTGGCTCAGGTCTCCCCACAGCATCTTCAGGGACACCCAGAGCCCTGCGGGGACCACAGGGATTTTTCAAGGGGTGACAGCAAGAGCTGGACCACAGCAAGTCCTCGACCCTGTGGGGGCTGCCCCACATGACAGATGGCCCAGGGAGGAGTCTCATGACACAGGGGACACGAGGTCTCTACCTTGTCCCTTGTGGTTGATGTCCTTCCCCTCCACTGCCTTCCGGATCATGTTGTGAAGGAAATCACCATCAGCAGCCACCCTGGAAAAGCCACATTAGGGGAAAAGCCTTTTCTCTTTGATCTTCGCACCTCTTGTCCCCTCACAGCTGGTGTCCCCGTGCCAGCCAGGCCCTGGAGTGCTGCTCCCTGCCCGCTGTCCCCCCAGCACTCCCCCCGCCCATGGGGCTCACAGGTGGACGGGGATGAAGTGCTGCTTGTCCTCGTTGCTGTCACACGTCCCCTTGGTGATGTCGGTGATGTCCATCACTGTAGCGACACAGAGGTGGCACCGTGGCAGGGGTGACACTCCCAGCCACAGGCTCGTGGGGGGAGGTGAAGGAAGGGAGCGTCCCCAGGGCTGCTCTGGGGACACCTCAGCAATGCTTTGCCAGGACAGGGCGGGGACAGCTCAGAGGGGACAGTATGGGGGCAGCTCAAGGACATCACAGAGCCTGGTGTGGTGGCTGGGGGGGTGACAGGGTGGTGGCACGGGGGTCCCATGGAGCCCAGTCCCACCTGAGATGCCGAAGGGCCGGCGCAGGCCCGTGCTGAGCTTGCGGCTGTGGCTGTCGCGCAGGTCCATGCGCCCCACCCGGATGATCTGGCACACCAGGAACAGCCGCTCCCGCTTCAGGTCCGAGCTGCCCAGGTCCTGGGGGACAGGGGCTGTGTGACCCTGGCAGCACCGCAGGGGACATGCCAGTGCCAGCGCCAGGCGATCACGGAGTGCCCAGGGCTGTGCAGGAGGAACCAGCGGGCACAGAGCTTCCCTGCTCCCCTGCTCTGTGGGGACAGTGGGCACAGCCCCTCTGCCCTGGGGGGGTTCTGTGCACCCCAGGAGTCCCAAAGCCAGGGATGGGGACAATGACGGGAACGATGGCCCCACAGGTCACCCCAGGCCAGGCAGCCTGGCGAACGAGGGGCAACCTGGCACGGTATAAGGGTGGCAGGGTGGCCGTGTACCCCAGCTCCGGGGACACTGGGGAGGGGACCGGGTCCCGCGGGTGCTGCCCTTGCGCCAAAACCTTCCAGCGGCTCTGAAGGGAAGGGACAGGGACACTCCACAGCGTGTGGGGACACGCGGGGACATCAGCAGCGAGCAGAGCAGGGGGCGGAGATGGGCGAGAGCGGGGCCGAAGTGCTGATTCTGCTCATTAACATTGATTTTCCTGCCTCATTTGCATATCGATGGCTCCGCGGCGTCCCCGGGGTCAGCGCTGCGCTGCAGCCAAAGCGCTGAGTCAGCGGGTGCCGAGGGGGGTGCTACCGGTGGGGACGGGGCACCCCGAGACCCCCAGCACCGGGAGGGGACCCCGAGAGCCCCAGCACCGGGAGGGGACCCCGAGGGACAGCGCCACGTCCCGGCACCAGGAGAGGGGTCTGCGAAGGGGCTGGGGGTACACGAGCAGGGGGAGTGGCTGGGGTTTGGCTGCTCGCGGGGGGACACGGGGGACCCGAAATGCTGCGGGTGGAGGCAGCTCTGCAGGAGAGGATGGTGGGCGGCAGCCGCAGCTCTCCCGCGGTCTGAGCTCACCGTGAACACGACCTTGAGGTTGTTGAGCAGCTCGATGTCCTGGGGGACGCCGGTGCTGGCCCAGCGGATCACGTAGTTCTCACTGTGGGGCAGACGAAGGTTGAGGTGGGCACCAGGATGGCAGAGCTCCTGCCAGGATGGGCAGCCGGGGGGGGCGGGGAATGCCACAGGGAGCAGCAGGACAAACACCCATTAGAGCACGGACAGGGGGCTGTCCTGTCCCCTGGGAGCCCACCTGATGATGCGCTGCTCGCCGGGGTCGTACAGAGCCATGAAGAGCTGCGCCTCCTCCCCGATGTGGCAGACGAAGTTGCGGACACAGAGGTAGAGGTTGTGGGAGGGCGAAGCAGCCCCGTGGGTGCCATGGCCTGGTGCTCTCTGCTGCGGGCTCTGGGGGGCACGAGGCGGCTCAGCCGCACAGCTCAGCCCCCGGCACATCCCCTGGCACTGGGGACATCAGGCTCGGGGGGCAGGGCCAGCAGCGGCCTCACCGTCTCCTCCTGGATGCGCTGGGTGAGGGTCTGCGCCGCCCTCCTGTGCGCCTGGAAGAGGCTGATGACGCTGGTCCTGTCGGGGTCCAGGATGTTCTCGTCCTCATCCCGCACCACCAGGTCCAGCGCGAGGATCCTGCGGGGGCCGGGATGGGGTGAGGCAGGACCGGGGGGACACGGGGCTGTGTGTCCCTCCAGGACTCACCTGTCCTTGCACGGGGTCTGAGGGGACAGGACAGACCCGACCGGGAAAGGGGACAGCAGTTGGCAGCACCAGGGACACACCTGCCCCAGCCACCCTCATCAGCCACAACCCTTGGCCAGGTGGCTTTGCACCTGGTGGCACACTTACTGTCCCCAGCCAGCACGGGACAGCCAGCTGGGATGATGGGGACACAGGAACACCCAGACAGGTTATCAGGGAGCACCCCTGGGCACGGGGTGGATTTGAGGTCGCCATGGCCCGTCCCCGCCCTCACTTGTTGCCGTAGTCCATCTTGCCGGTCACCTCCTTCCTGAGCCGCAGGAGCTGGTCCTTGGGCAGCGTCCCCGAGAGCAGCTGCGAGCGCTGCTCCATCAGCTCCTGCATCATGCGCTTCACCTGCCCGTACCGCTCCGTCTGCCCGGCCTGCGGCGGCACCACAGGGTCACCGGGGGTCCCCCACCCTGCTCCCAGCTCCCCCGGACCCCAGATCCTCGTCCCTCACCACATAGAGCTGCTTCCAGATGGTGGCCCACTCCCGCAGCGTGGTGGTGATCTCCTGCACCATGGGCATCTCGGCGGGCACCACGCTCTCCTCCGCCCTGGGGGAGGCACAGGGACCCCTGGAGCCCCCCCGGCACCGCAGGGACCCCGCACGGGGCGGAGGGTGGAGCCCACCGCCCCTGCCCGTGCCCCGTACCTACCCCTGCTGCTCCACCACGGCGCCCTTCAGCCGGATCAGCGAGGCCGGGAAGATGCCCTGGGGGAGCCAGAGCCGTCGGCACCCCCGGGCTGGGAGATGTCCCTCGAGGGGGCACGGCTGGGGGCTCCCAATGCCACAGGGTGCCCAGCCTGCCGTGCCCCCCGCACCCCCTGAACCCCAACATCCCGCCAGGGACAGAACAAGCCGCTGTCCATGCCCGCTGTGCACCCCTCAAACCCCCAGCAGGGACAGAGAAAGCCACCAGCAGTGCCCCTCCTGCCCCCAGCGCCCCCTCACCTACCCGGGCAGCCCTGTTCCGGAGCGAGTACCCGCAGTACCAGCCTGCGAGGGGAGGGGACATCGTCAGCCAGGCTGGGGGGTCCTGGCCCCCGCTGCAGGGACAACGGAGGGTGCAGGAACCCACCCTGGGGCGCACCCGGGGGTCCCCCTTACCCTCGGAGGCCTGCAGGATGTGCACCATCTCCCCGATCTGCAGCGGGAGGTGATGCTCCTTGGTGCGCGGGAAGTTCCACACGGCTGTGGGAAGAGGGGCTGGGGGTTGGGATCCCTGCCTGGAGCCCCTCATCGACCCCCAAGCCCTGTGCACCTGCAGCCCACAGGCTGGGTGCCCACCAGAGATGGGGCAGAGCCCCAGCCCCACAAACAGCGTGAGCTCCCTGAGCACCCCAACCCCACACCCCATGAGAGCCACAGCACTGCCCACACAGGGCTGGGGACACAGCAGAAGCCCCCAGCCCCCTCTTGGCACCCAGGGGTCCCCTGTGGGACCCCCTGCCTGCCACCCACACCCTGGGTGCCCGTGGTCCCGCCCCTGGTACAAGCAGTGCCAGCTGAGCCCCTGGCCAGGGCTCAGGTCTGTCTGGGGACAGTGGAGCTGGGGACAGGGGAGGGGGGCGCTGGGGACAGGAGCTCTCCGGTGGCCAGCTGCTTCCTGCCCGGCTGCGCTGTGGTTGTCCCCGTCGCTATTTCTCGCCCCGGAGACAGCTCTGGGGCAGGCAGCTCTGGTTGGGCCACCAGACTGGGGGACAGTCCCTGCACTCGAGGGTCCCTGCTAGGACTGTCCCACCCTGAATCCCAGCCACGGCCAGCTCATACTGCAGAGCCCCCAGACCCACATGGCTCATTGGGACCCCTCATGCTGACCCTCACCGGGAGCCCCGAGGTCCCACGGGACCCCTCCCATCACCCTGCACTCCCCACGAGGACCCTGAGCTAGCCGGCACCAGCAGCAGCTCAGCCCTCGTTCAGGTGCTGCCCAGCACCCTGCAGAAGCTCAGCCCACGCTCCAGCTCTGCAGAAAGTGCAAGGGAAGGGTGCAGGAAACGGCCCCGCAAGAAACGGGAAGCCCAGAGCTGCCGGAGCCAGCAGAAGCTGGGGGTGCTGCAGGGAGTGGGGGTGCCCAGGGCTGGGGCAGGGCACGGGGAGCCCGAGCTGGGGGTGCTGCAGGAAGTGGGGGTGCCCAGCGTTTTGCCATCACCGACACCGAGGCGGCTGCAAAGCCTCAGCTGGAACCTGAGGCGCATTATTGGGGTGTCCCAAGGCTCCCCCAGAGCCTCAGCAGCCGGGCTGAGCCCAGACTTGCAGGGAAGCCAAGCCCCCACCCCAGCGCTTCCCATCCCCACCAGCAGCAGCTCTGGAGCCTCCTGGCGCGTGGGTCCTGCTGGCACCTGTCCCGCCTGGCACCCTTCCGTGAGCCTTCTGTCACCAGCCCTGCAGTCCCCACATCCCCCCCGTTTGCTCCTGCGCCCACCCAGCGCCAGCACCGCGGGGGCCTGGTCCCCTCCTGGCATCCCCTCACAATGGCACCCCACAGGTGCCATCACCTGCCACCACCACAGCCAGGAGGTGTCACCTCACCCTGAGCACCCCATCCCGCCAGCGCTGCGCCCCTCCAGCCGAGCAGGAACCCCCACGGAGCCCGCAGCCCCCACTCACCCACGCCGTACTTCTCCTTGATGGGCAGCCAGGGCGCCATGGCCACCGGGGCACCGGGGCCGTGCCGCGGGGACCGGGGCGCTGCAGGGCCACTGGTGGTTCCTCCTGCAGCTCTCCCCGTGTCACGTGTAGCCCCAGCTTGTGAAACCTCCGCTTCCTCAGCGCGCTCTGAGCGCGGGGGTCCCACGCCACCGTCCTGCCCCCGCCGTGTGCTGGCACAGCGCGGTGGGGATGGAGCCCCCGGGACCCCTACAGCACCCACCCAAGGGCTCAGGGGTCACTGCCGAGATGGTTCTGGTCACTGGAGTGGGTCGGGTGGTGGCACAGTGACCCCTGGGCTGAGCACCATGGCCCGTGTGGCTGAGGCGAGCTCCGGCCACACCACGGCACGCGGAGCCGTGTGCCCGTGCCAGCCGCGAGGCTCCCGGCTGGCACTGCCGGGACGAGGCTTCTGCCGTCGTGGCTGGGTCTGGCTTGTCCACATCTCCCTCCTGTCCCTCGGTGTGCCCAGCTGTGCCAGCGCTGGCTCCGTGCCCTGTCCAGCCCTGCACAACCACGGCACCAGGAGAGCGCGGGGAGCAACGGCTCAGCACCAGCCACTTCCTTCCTCCTGCTGGCCACACTCGGCTGTCCGGCACTGGTGGCTCCACAGGGATGGGGACTCGGCCACGCCTTCACCTCCTCACGGCCACACTGCCCTGGGAGCCTCTGAGCCCCCCAAATCCTGCTGCTGCTCCCACAGATTGAGCCATGTCTCCATCAGCCCCTTGGAGCCAGCACTCGGCTCCTTCCCAGTGTCCCCAACTCTTTCCAGGTCCCCAAATCCCCCTGCAATTTGGGTCCCCAAACTCCCCTGCCCCTGGGTGCAGCCCTGCTGCCCCATGGGTCACCCCCAGCCCCAGGAGAGACCCCCGGGCCCAAAGCCGGCCCTGAGAAGAGCCCGGGGGCACGGAGAGCTCCGCGGGAGAGGGAAACCGGGTGCGTTTGGGATCAGCCAAAGCTGGGCATGACGCGGTCCTGCCGCGGCACTCCGGTGTCACCGCCCGGGACCCGCAGGAGCCGCCGCCCCGCTCGGCAAAGCCCGGGATGTGCCGCCAGATCCCCGCCACTGCCCGGTCCTGCCCGCACCGGGGCTGGCAGCACCGGGGGTGGACAGAAAGAAAGCTGGCACGGGCACCGGCGGGGAACGGGCACCGCAGTGCGGGGGCTGCCGGGGCTCTCGGAGAGCAGGAGCCGCAGGCGTGGCACTTCCCGCATCCTCCGAGGTTCCCGGTTCCCGTAGTCCCGGGGTCAGCAGGCACCGCTCGGCCCCCGCCCGGCGCTGCCCGGTGCGCGATCCCTGCCCGGTGCGCGGCTCTGCCCCGCGGCCCCGGCGGGAGCTCTGGCCAGGCCGAGCCGCCCGGGCCGTTCGCCGGTCAGGGAGCTCCACCTGCCGGTCCCACCGGGAGCCGCCGCGGCCGTGATCGCTGCTTTGGGTGCGAGGCGCCGGTACGGGATGTCCGGCATGGGGATACCCGGCCCCGGTACACTCAGATGCCGGTACACGGGATGCCTCGCTCCGGCAGCAGGATGCCCAGCACCAGTATGACCAGCATCATTACGGGATGCTCCGGTACGGAAGGACCGACACCGGTACGGGATGCCCGGCTCCGGTACACCCGACAGCAGTATAGGATGTCCCGTATGGGGATGCCCGGCACTGCTACGGGATGCGCCGGTACAGCATCCCCGGCTCCGATACGCCCGGCCCCGCACCGGAATACCCAGATCCAGTACGGGATGCTCCGCACCAGCACCGAGATATCCGGTACCGGGAAAGCCGGTCCCGATAGGAGCTGCGGGCGGGCTCGGAGCTCCACAGCGGAGGCGGCAGCGGAGGGCAGCGGGCAGGACGGGCCCGGAGCCGGGAGCGGTGCCGGGGATGCCGGGGGTCCCGAGGGTCCCGGGGGTTCCCGGGGGTTCCCGGGGTCTCCGCGCGCTCCCGCGCCGCCGCCACATCCGGGCCCCGCCCGGCGCGCGCGCTGATTGGCTGCCGCGGGCGGGGCTCGTGACGGCGCGCGCGCGCGCGCGTGTATCACGTGACCGTGTGTCCCCCAGGCAGGGCCCGCGGTGGCGCGCGCAGGTGAGCGGCGGGACCGGAACCGGAACCGGGCCCGGAACCGGGGCCGCGGCCTCGGGGGGTGCGGGGAGCCCGCCCCTGACCCGCCCCTGACCCGCCCGCTCCGCTCCGCTGAGGTCCGGCCCGGTGCCGGTGCTCAGGTGCCCGGTCCGGACCGTCCCGTACAGGTGCTCCGCCGACCCGGTCCGGCCCGTGCCGTTCGGGACCGACCGTCGCAAGGTGTCCGCCGTGTCCCGTAACCCCTGTACCCCGCCTCGGCCCGGTCCCCACGCACAGCCCTGTCCGGTCCCCGCACTCCGCTCGCTCCTGCGGGGCTCTCCCGGTGACCCATCCCCTCTGCCCGGTTCCCGGCCCGTTCTCCCGGTCCCCCACACTCCGGTTCCGTTCCTGCTCTCCCCGTTCGTCTCACCCCTCCCCACCTGCCCGTGCCCCTCCGCCCGCATCCCCCGCCCGTCCCCGGTATCGGCGGGTGCCCCCTCCCCGCGGGCCGGGACGTGGCACTGGGCTGCACCGGGCGCCTTCCCGGGACGTAGGCGAGGGTGGGTCAGCGCCGGTGCCGCTCCACCCCCGCCCGCCCTCGCAGCTCCGGTGTCCCCGCCATGGCCGGCTCCGGGACCCCGGGCCCCCTGCCCGGGCCGAGCGGCCCCGGCTCGGCGCTGGAGGAGGAGGAGGAGGATGAAGATCCGTCCCTGGGCTGCGACGGTGACCTGGAGGTGAACCCCTACGATGGGCTGCCCTTCTCCTCCCGCTACTACGAGCTGCTGCGGCAGCGGCGGGAGCTGCCGGTGTGGACCGCCAAGTACAGCTTCATGGAGCACCTGGAGGGCAACAGCGGCATCGTGCTGGTGTCGGGACCCCCCGGCACCGGCAAGAGCACACAGGTGAGGCCGAGGGCAGCTGCGGTGGATGTGCATCCTCCACACGGCGGCTGCGTGTGGATGCTCCCGGAGCTGTGGGACACACACGGAGGGGGTGCCGGCCCCCCCCGGGAACGCTGCACGGAGCCCGGCGGGGTGGGCGGGCACCGGGATGTGCTGGGACCGGCGCTGGGCTCCGGGCGAAGCCGCAGCACGAGCCGGGGAGGGGCGGAGGAAAGGGGAACGGCCCCTCCCGGAGCTGGGTCTGCTGGGGGTGCCAGATCCCTCCCGGCTGCCCCCGGGGAGCCGCTCCCAGCTGCTGGTGACACTCGGGGACGGCACCTGGCAGACTTTGACCGGGGAAGGGATTGCGGGGAGCGGCGGCGCAGCTGTGGCTGCTGCGGGGCCGGAATGGGCTGGGTCACCGCAGGCTATCGGGGTGTTGGCCCTGGGCTGGAGGTGCTCAACCAAATCAGCTCCCTGGGTGTGACCTGCTGAGTTTCTGGGCTTGGCTGGCACTGCCGGATTTGGGGAACAAAGCCCCTGTGCGGGCCCCAGGGCCCGGTGGTTTTGGGTGCAGCACAGTCCCTGCAGGGCCCTGGGACACTGAGGCACAGGCACTGCTCGCTGGGGGCTCAGAGGTGACAGGAGGAAGCAGGACTCAGGTCCCTCGTGCCCAAGGGACATCCGTGTGGCCTTGGCACTGTCCCACACCGCCTGGCCAGGCACTTGGCCAGCTGCTGCTCCCTGTCCCTCTGTGGGGTTTCCCAGGCCATTGTCCCATGTCCCTAATGTGAGAGCAGGGTCATGGTGTCCCATATCAGGGCAGGAAGCTGCAGGTGTGGGACCTTGGGGCTCCTGTTACAGTCTGGGGGACTCAGAGGTGACAGGAGTGGGAAGATCCTGCTTGGGCTGTGAGTGCCTCTGGACAACCCCTGGCCCCCGGAGATCCTGGGGAGGGTCCCTGTGCCCTTTGGAGGGGCACAGCAGGGAGGGGACAGCCCTGGGGCCACACTGACCCGTGCGCTGTCCCCACAGATCCCGCAGTGGTGCGCCGAGTACGCCCTGTCCCTGCAGTTCAACCACGGGCTGGTGGCCTGCACCCAGCCCCACAGCCTGGCCGCCCTCAGCCTCTCCCTGCGCGTGGCCGACGAGATGGACCTGAACCTGGGCCACGAGGTGGGCTACTGCGTGCCCCACGAGGACTGCTGCACCGCCGACACCATCCTCAGGTACGGCAGGGACGGCGGGGCCCGCGGCGGGAGCACGGCGCCCTAATCCCGCTGAGCTCCGCCTAATCCCTTAATCCAGCCTGGCCTCGCTGGAAGGCGGCGCGGGCTGCTCTGGGGAGGGGGCTGCTCTGGGGAGGGGACTGCTCTGGGGAGGGTGTGAGGCATCCCCCCAGCCAGGGGTCCGTGCTGACGGGGCGGGGCCGCGGCAGGTTCTGCTCGGACGAGATGCTGCTGCGGGAGATGACGTCGGACCCGCTGCTGCGGCAGTACGGGGTGGTGGTGCTGGACGAGGCGCAGGAGCGCACGGTGCCCACGGACGCGCTGCTGGGGCTGCTCAAGGACGTGCTGCGCCAGCGCCCGGCCCTGCGGCTCGTGGTGGTCACCTCGCCCGCCCTGGAGCCGCGGCTGCGCGCCTTCTGCGGGGACCCGCCCGTGGTGCGGGTGCCGGGGCACAGCTCCCCGCCGCAGCTGCTCTACCGGGAGCCGCCGGCCCACGGGCGTGTGGCCGCAGCCTGCCAGGCCGTGCTGGACATCCACCGGCGCCAGGAGCCCGGCCACGTCCTCATCTTCCTGGCCAGCGAGCAGGTGGGCTGAGGGGGGAGCAGGGCAGGGGAGGTTTGGGGTGTCCCTCTCCATGGGGAGCGCAAAGGATGGGGTTAAACTGGGGGAGCTGTGGCTCCTATGCAGTGGGAGGTGAGTGCAGCACCCTGGCCTGGGGGTGGGGACACTGCAGGTGTAAGCGGATGTCACTTGTGCCCCTTGTCCTCATCCTTGTCCAGGAGATCTCCGAGTGCTGCTCTGCCATCCAGACAGAAGCCGTGGCGCTGAGCCCGGCGCTGGGCCCGCTGCTGGTGCTGCCGCTGCACCCCGGCGTGGGCCGCGCCGCGCAGCGACTCTACGAGACACCCGAGGAGAGCCGGGAGCGGCGCGTCATTGTCACCCACTGGCTCGGGGACTCGTCCTTCTCGCTGGGCACCGTGCGCTTCGTCATCGACTCGGGGCTGGAGCTGCGCAGCGTGAGTGGCACGGGGGACACGTGGGGGTCTGGCTCTGCTCTGGGGTGCAGCGGGATCCTCCCTTCTGTGATGTTCCAGGTTGGGAGGAGGGAGCTCTGGGGAGGTGGCAGCGGTGGCAGGTGAGGGGCTTTGGGGGATGGCAGGGGTGCCCTGCGGTGTCCCCCTCACGGGCTCTTGCAGGTGTACAACCCCCGCATCCGTGCCGAGTCCCAGGTGCTGCGGCCCATCAGCCGGAGCCAGGCCGAGTCCCGCATGCAGCGAGCCGCTGGCAGCCCCCCAGGTGAGACCCCTGCTCCAGTGTCCCCCACTCAGGGCTCCTGGCCCAGCACCTGTCCCCACCTGCTTGTGCCACTGCCCTGTCCCACCTCACGGCCCCTCTCCTGCAGGCACCTGCCTGCGCCTGTACTCAGAAGCCTTTGAGCAGCGCCTGCCCCCCAGCCCTGCGCCCCACGTCAGTGAGACCAGCCTGAGCCGCCTCGTGCTGCTGCTGAAGCGCCTGGACATCGCCGACATGGGCCAGTGTGACTTCCTCGACCGCCCAGGTAGAGCCCGTGGGGGGCTGGAGCAGAGGGGCACAATGGGGCAGCCATGGCTGTGGCCATCACTGCGGCCTGGGTCGTCTCTGGAGAGGGACTGGGGGCCTGGCAGGTGCAGGACAGGGTGGGCAAAGCTGCCTGATTGTCCCACCCCAGCCCCCGAGTCACTGATGCAAGCACTGGAGGACCTGGACTACCTGGCAGCCCTGGATGACGACGGGAATCTGTCGGAGGTGGGGATCATCATGTCCGAGTTCCCCCTGGACCCGCAGCTGGCCAAGGCCCTCATCGCCTCCTGCGAGTTCGACTGCGTGGAGGAGATGGTCAGCCTGGCTGCCATGCTCACAGGTACCGTGTGGGGGGCATGGGGTGGCTCTCAGGAGAGCCAGGGAGGTGCTGGGGGCACACAGTGACCCCAGTGCCCACCCCCAGCGTCCCCCTGCTTCGTGCCCCTGTCCACGCACCTGGAGGAGGCCGTGGCCCTGCGCCGGCGGGCGCTGCTGCACCCCAACGGGGACCACTTCACCCTCATCAACATCTTCAATGCCTTCCAGCAGCGTGAGTGTGGGCAGGGGCTGGGCTGGGGGGCTTGCACCCCTGTGGGCACTCCACAGACCCCTGTGTGTCCCCTGTATCCCCTGCTCCTCCTGCTGTCCCACACCCCCTCATGTGTCCCCTACCCTGGAACAATATTCCTGACCCCATCCCAGTGTCCAGCCTGGCTGGGGGAGGATCTGGGGGGTCCCAGCTGTAGCCTGAGGGCTGTGCTCTCTGCTCCATCCCTGTCACCACTGTGTGAAGGGGTCACAGACAGGGGGAGCAGCAGTCCTTCCACGGCCTCCAAGCCCCCAGCCCAGCGGATTCTCTGCTCACCTGTCCCCATCCCCATGGCACCACTGTCCTGTCCCCACATCACTGACCCTACTGTCCTGTCTCCATGTCAGTGACCCCAGTATCCCATCCCCATCCCCATGTCACTGACCATTGTCCCATCCCTGTCCCATCGGTGACCCCACTATCCCATCCCTGTCCCCACATCACTGTGCCACCCCTGTCCCATTGCTGACCCCGCTGTGCCATCCCTGTCCCATTGCTGACCCCACCATCCCATCCCTGTCCCCACATCACTGCCCTCACTGTGCCACCCCTATCCCATTGCTGACCCCGCTGTGCCACCCCTGTCCCATTGCTGACCCTGTCCCCACATCACTGCCCTGTCTGTACCACCCCTGTGCCCGTGGTGCTGACCCCGCTGTCCCTCCTGCAGACGCTGGGGACGAGGGCTGGTGCCGGAAGCACGGGCTGTGCTCGGAGGCGCTGCGCCTGGCGGGCACGGTGCGCGCCGAGCTGCTCGAGGTCATGCGCCGCATCGAGCTCCCGGTCTCGCCGCCCGCCTTCGGCTCCGACGCCAACGCCCTCAACATCCAGCGGGCCCTCATCTCCGGCTACTTCCTCAAGGTGGGCCCAGGGGGCTGCGGGGAGTTGTGGGGGAGATAGGGGGAGTGTGCCAGCCACCCCACTCCCTCTTGATCCCTCCCAGGTCGCCCGAGACATCGATGGCTCCGGCAATTACGTGATGCTGACGCACAAACACGTGGCCCACCTGGCCCCCGCCTGCGGGTACCTGCTGCGGCCACCCCCGCGCCGCCTGCCCCCCTGGGTGCTCTACCACGAGTTCACCATCTCTCAGGACAACTGCCTGCGTGTGGTCTCGGAGATCCAGCCCCAAATGTGAGGGTTTGGGGAAGGGGAGGGACAGGTCCTTACAGGGGGTCCCCATAGCTGGCTGACCCCACCCCATCCCCACAGGCTGGTGGAGTTGGCCCCACAGTACTACCTGAGCAACCTGCCACCCAGCGAGGGCAGGGACCTGCTGATGGAGCTGCGGGAGAAGGTGGTGGCAGCAGAGGACGCGCCAGCAGAGCCGGAGCTGGCGGAGGCGGCCGGCCGCGAGGATGAGCACGGGGACGTCTGTGTCCTGCAGTGAGCCGGAGCACCGGAGCCCCGCGGTGGGGCTGCCTGGGCTTGGCCGTGACCTGGGGACAGGGGAGCCTCGGGAAGGCCCCAGGGGGGCCGTGCGGCTGCAGGGGCTGTCCCAGGTCCCAGGGAGGCGCGGGCGTGGCCTGGCACTGCCTCCACGCTGTGCCGCGGTCAGTCGTGGGCCAGCGGCCGTGGGACCACCCCGGCACCTCAGAGCGTGGATTGGGGAGCGCTGGCCCCGGCCAGGGGAGTCGTGTGGGCCCTCCCCACTGGGCTCCTTCACCCCGTCTTTCCCGGGGGTGCTGCGGGACTGGGGGCATCGCCTGTCCCGCTCCCCCCGCGCCCGGGGCTGAGGGGCCACGCACGGGTCCCTCCTGTATAAAGTTTTGTGACCTTTGCTCCTGGTTTCGTGTCTGTGACTGCAGCGAGGGGTCCAGCCAGGGTGGGGTCCGTCCTGCCGAGGGATGTGCCACAGAGGAGTCCAGCCAGGGCAGGGTCCTTCCTGCTGAGGGGACATCACGACAGAGGGGTCTGGCCAGGATGGGCTCTCTCCCTGCTCCTCCTGATTTCAGTCTGTGACGCCTCACTCTCCTCCCACCCTTGTTTCGGGTGCCAGGCTGGGGTCCCAACCACGCTGAGGCACTGAGGGCGTCCCTGGCCTTTGCATCAGGACTTTCCCTGTGTCTGTGGTTCTTCTGCAGAAGCCAAGGGGAAGCTGTGGTTGGCGAGGTGGGGGCGAGCGGTCCCCGAACCTGGCGCCAGCGCCTGCTTCCCCCAGACAGGGCAGGGCACGGGGGCACCCCCGGGCACGGTGCCCCATCCCTCCCTCCCCCGTCGGGGTCCCCTGCAATGCTACAGCCGAGGGCTGAGCTGCTGCCTGGGGGTGTGGGGGTCCCGGTTCCCCTTCCCCTCCCTGCAGCCCAGGCACAGGGGCCTCGCTGTGCTCAGGGAGGGGCCCGGACATCCCACTGCCCCATCCTGGCCACAGTGCCTCAAAAGGTGAGAGCTGGGCTCCCCCAGCCTCCCACAGCCCCCACTTCCCCTTTGCTTTCTAGGAACTCCAGAAAGTACGTGAAAGGGTACAGTGCTCGCCTCCCCAGGGTGGGGTCTGCTGTGTGCCCTCGAGGTGGGCTGGTATCAGTGGGGTGGCAAAGGGGCAGCTGGTGACCGTGATGATCTCTGTCCCTACATCCTCATCCCTGCGCAGCATCCCATGGACACGCAGTGGCCCGAGGAGGGGAGGGAAGGGTGAGACAAGCTGGGCTGGGCTGGGGGCATCACCCTCAGCCTCTGTGGAAACCCTCCCCTCCCATTGGGGACCCACCACAGCCCACCCAGAGGGGCCCAGCCCTGAGCTGCCCCTCCCCAGACCCCCGAGACAGGTGCTGACAGACCTCACTGATCCCCCTGCCCTGTAGCAGGGCACTGTGGGGGTTCTGGGCAGCACACGGGGATGTGCAGACCCTCAGGTGGTGCAGGGGAGAGCTGGGACCACCCAGAACCCCACAACACCATCCCAGGAACCCAGCGCTGCCCCTTGCCTGGCTGTTCCTGGGGGTCTCATCCTCTGGCATCCGAGGGCAGGGCAGGGGGTGTCCGGTGCCCCCCGCCCTGGGAAGTACCAGCGGTGAGTCCCAGGCCGGGCGGGTGGGAGGCAGGGGGCTGAGCATGGGTCCCATTCTGCAGTTCTGAGAACTGTGATGCTGCTGTGGCTGCACCTTGGGGCAGCCCCATGGAGTCCAGCCCAGTATAAAAGTGCGGCCCCCGGCCCTGCCGAGCCCACCAGAGCCACTCACGCAGAGGTAGGCACAGACTGGGAGGGCTGGGGGGTCTCGGGGGGGTCCTGCTTTGGGGGTGCTGTTCCCAGGGCTGGGGGCTCTGCCCTGGCTGTGCCTCTCTCCTGGGTTATGTCCAGCTGGGGCTGCCCTTCCTCTCCCTTTCCCCTCCCAGATGCTGGTGCTGGTGGGACTGGTGCTGTTCCTTGTGCCTGCAGAACCCCTGACTGCCTTCCCCCCAAAGTGTGAGTGCTGCCCCCAGGGCACAGGGGAGGGGAGGCCTTGGAGGGAGGACCCCCCGGTTGGGGGAGCTGCAGGGATTGCAGAGGAAGTGGAGGGAGTGGGGGGCATCCCAAACCCCCATCCCTCTCGTAGGGGTTAGGACAGCTGTGCTGGGAGATGAAAGGATGGGCATGAGCGTGGTGTGGGGTGGGTATGGGGTGAGGGAGGCGGGGATGGATGTGGAGTGCAGGAGCAGGGTGAGGACTGTGGGACAGGATGGTCGTGAGGCCGAGGGGCACCCAGCCATGTGGGGGGACAATCTGCCCCCACCACAGCCCATCTCTGACCACAGGCTCTGCCTCTCACCCCCAGTCCAGGTGGGGAAGCAGAACGAGGACGTGGTGGTGCGATGTGACACTTCAGAGCAGCACATCTACTGGACACTGAACGGCGAGGAGGAGCCCATGGCCGAACTGGTGCCTGAGGGCCAGAGCCTCACCATCCTCGGCTTGGACCTGCCGGCCACGGGCAACTACAGCTGCTGGGCTGGCCCCGTCCTGCTGGACACCACCTACGTGGTGGTCAGCAGCACCCGTGAGGAGGGGCATGGCCGGGGGTGATGGGGTGCAGGGGGTGGAGGGCTGAGGAGCAGGAGATGCTCGTGCCCAGCCCGTGGGGCTGCACCGGGCAGGGCTGTGGGGCTGGGAGGAGCCTCACCAGGGCCATGTGGTGGCTCCTGGCCTCATGCAGCCCCTGACCAGTCACCCCTCGGTCCCCGCAGATGAGGAGGAGATCAACGTGTCCTGCCAGGCTGAGTCCTACAACGGCTCCTTCCACTGCTCCTGGCCCGGGCCGCCCTCTGCCGTCTTCCATGCCCGCCTCACCCGCAGGTGGGTGCCCCAGGATCCCCCAAACCCACCCCAGCCCTGCATCCACCCAGCCCTAAGAGCTGCTCACACCTCCCTCCCCACAGCGACGGCTCCGTGGGGCCGTGGGTGCCGGTGACCAGTGACCACGGCCAGTTCAACACCAGTCTGGCAGACCCCTTGTTCTGCCCCTTCGGAGAGGAGCTGCGCCCGCTCCAGCTGCACCTGGAGGGGCTCTCGGACACCTCCTACCACAACCTCTCCAGGCACTTCTTCCTCGGTGACATTGGTGAGCTCAGGGCTGGAGCGGCGGGGTGGGAGTGTCCAAAAGGCACTGGGGGCTCCAGGGCGGGGTCTCAGCCCCTGTTCTGAGCCCACTCTGCCCACAGTGCGTCCTGAACCGCCCCAGGAGCTGACCGTGCAGCAGCGGGGGGAGCAGCTCCACCTGGCCTGGGCCCCCCCGGCCTCCTGGCCGCTCCCCAAGTCCTACTTTGCACTGCTCTACCATCTGCAGTATGAGCTCCAGAACGGCACCCAGGTAACAGGGGGATCCCTGCTCGGGGGAACGCCATACAGGCTACCCCGTGTCCCCACCCTGTCCTGTCCCCAGCCTGTCCTGTGCCCACCCTGCCCCATCCCTGTGACTGGGAAGATGCTCAGCCATGGCCCCTCTCTCACTCCGTTGCTTCCCTCCTTGGGGTGACAATTCGTCACCCCTGGCTGTCACCTCTGCTCCCACCCCAGCACTGCCCTGGTCAGTGCTGGTGCCCCCCACCCCGAGGGTCTCCCTAGACCGTGCCCTGCCCCCTTTGCAGGTCGAGCAGTTCGTGGAGGGTGCGGAGGAGACGCCGGTGCCGGCGGGAGCGCGGCGGGTGCGCATCAGCTGCCGGGACCCCTACACCCCCCCGGCCTGGAGCCCCTGGAGCGCCTGGATGGGCCTCGATGCACCCCAATAACACCGGCTTCGAGGGTGCTGACTCCTCCTTTCCCCAGAACCCCCATCCCTTTACAGCTCGAAAAAGGCTTTTTTCCCTTATTAAAACTCTGGGATTGGCTTTGCTACCTCAAACCCTGCTCGGTGTCTGTGTGGGAAGGGAGGTGCTGGGCCCCCACAGCTCCCCGAAGGGCTCCAGACCCAGCCCTGGGGTCCACCTGCATGCCTGGGACAGGCTTCACTCGTCCTCCAGCCCAGCTCGGGGACAGCAGGGACAGAGGGTCCCTACAGCCCTGCCCAGCTCCATGAGGATTCCCTGAACTCTCCCAATCCTCAAAAACCGAACCCACACCCTTCCCTAAGCCCCATTCCCACGGAGCCTCCCACGCCCCCGCCCCACCACAGACCGCTGGAGCACAGCCGGGAGTGCTGCCCGCCCTCCCCAGACGGGCCGGCTCCGGGTGATGCCACGGGGCTTTATTGAGGTGCTTCCACACGGGTCTGGGCCGGGACCCCCACCCCGGAGAGGCTGGTGAGTGTGTGTCCCCACGGGCGCTGCCCTCCCGGGGGTCCCGGAGCAGGCGGGCACGCAGAACTCCGGGGGACCCATGGAACGGGGGAGCAGAAGGACCGGGGCTCTGAGAGTCCAGAGAGGTCCAGAGGGTCCCAGGGAACCGTGACCCGGGGCGCGGGAGTCGGGGGTCTGGGGTCCGGCGGAGGAACCGGGGTCCGGTGGTGGGGCTGAGGAGTCGGTCCCGGGACCGGGGCTCCAGTGGTAACGGCAGGGCCGGGGTCCGGTGGTGGGACGGGGCTCCAGGGGTCCGGTCACGGCGGAGCCAGGCCGCCCAGGCGCAGCTCCTCGCTCTCCAGCATCTCCCTAGAAAAGAAGGGCCGGGCTCAGCCCCTCGCCCCCCGCGCCCCCCGCGCCCCCCTCGCGTACCGGTACGCGGCGATCTCCGCCTCCAGCGCCATCCGCAGCCGCAGCAGTGCCGGGTACTCCCGCAGGCACCGGGCCATCTCCGCCTCTGCCGCCCCGATCTCCCGCTCCAGCTCCGCCACCCGCTCCTGAGCCGGGCCGTCAGCAGCGCCGGGGCCGCGGGGCGACCCCCGGGATCCCCGGCCGGACCCCCGCACACAGTGACCCCCGGCCCGGCATCCTCCCCACAGGGACCCCAGCCCGGATCCCTCCTCCCCAGAGACCCCCGGCCCAACCCCCGACCCGCAGGGACCCCACCCCGCCCCGAACCCCACCTACACGGACTCCCGGCACCCCTGGCCCGACCCCCGCCCGCACGGAGCCCTGGAACTCCGCACCCTGTACGGATCCCCGGGCAGATCCCCGTCCTACACGGACCCCTAGGCCCCCACCCCACATGGACCCACGGGATCCCCAATCCCGCACCGACACCCGCCCACAGGGACACCCGGTGGCCCGGCCCACACAAACCCCACTTCCCAGTCCCACCTGAACCCCCCCGTTCCATCCCGCCACCACTCCCGCTGCCTCCCGGGGCCCCCCAGCCCCATCCGGACCCCTGACCCCCGCCCCTCCCCATCCCCATCCCCCCTTCTCCCCGTCCCTCCGGGCATCCAGCTCCAGCACCGCCCTCCCTCCAAACATCCACCCCCTCCTCACCTCCCAGCCCCCAGCTCCGCTCCCTCCCAGCCCCCCAGGCGCCCCCCGGCCCCCCCCATCCCGCACCTGGTACTTGGCCAGTTCCCCGCTCCGCCGGTCCCGCAGCCCCTCCAGCTGCCGGTGTAACGCGCCCACCGCCCCCCGCAACGCCTCCACCTCTGCGGCTCGGGCTCGCAGCAGCCTCCGGTAACCGGCGGCCTCAGCACGGGCACGGAGCACCGCCTCGCCGCCGCCGCCGCCCCACCGGCACCGGGGCCGGCCCTCGGCCGCGCTCATCCCGGTGGTAATGCGGTTCCACCCCTCCGCGTCACGGAACCGCAGCCAATCCCGCCGGTACCGGGTGTCCGACTCCTCCCGGTAGCAACGGAGAGGGGGAGCCGGCAGAAGCCTGTCCCCCAGAAGTGGGGTGAGGGGCTGCAGCATCGTGGAGAGCGGCGGGGTGGGGGGCAAGGTCGAGTTCAGGGTCAAGGTCACCGCTGTTAACCCCCCCTTCATTCCCTCCATCAGCATCAACAGAGGCTGGGGTCGGGCTGGAAGGTCCTGGCAGGGGGAACCCCCACTTCGGGGATCACTGGGGAGGGGGTGCAGAGATTTGCCAGATGAAGGGGGGTTCAGCCCCTCTGCACCCCACGAGTGTCCTGTGGGTCACACCAAGGCTCAGTCCGTGGGAGGTGATGGCAGTCCCGGGGCAGTCAGGGACCGGTGCAATCTGTTGGCAGGGGGGGCACCCCGAATCCGTGGCGGGGGCTGCGGGGGCATGTCCAGGCCCAGGGAGCTGACAGAGCAGTGGGTGGGGGGCCGGGGGCCCAAGCCATCAGTCTGTCCCACCGCGGGGTGGGGCCGGGGTGGCACGGTCCTTCATCCAGCCCGGAGGGCACAGATGGAAGCCGGAGGTGACAAACTCCGACCGGGATAAGGCAAGTGGTGCGGGTGGTGCAGACCCCGCTGTTAGGGTGGGGGGCTTCCAGCACCAGGAATGGGAGGTCCACGCCCTGCCCTGCTCCAGGTGGGCTGGGGGCTGTGGGGCCCAACGGGAGCCAGCCTGACCCACGGAGCTGCTGGTGGAGGAGCTGCAGAGCCCTGCCAGGTGTGGGGGTCCAGGCAGGGAGCTGCAGGTGTCCGTGGGGTGTTGGAGGCCCAGCCCTTGGCTCCCAAAGGTCTGGGCAGGGGATTGCAGACATCCATGGGGTGCAGGGGCCGAGCCCTGGGCTCCTGGGGGTCAGGCAGGGGGCTGCAGAGGTCCATGGGGTGTGGGGGCCCATCCCCGGGCTCCTGTGGCTCCGGGCAGGGGGCTGCCCACAGCAGTGCTCCAGGTGGGGTTTGGTGAAGTTTTGAGTCCAACCACAGGGGCACAGCCTCCCTCCTGGGTGGCCCTGGGGGGCTCTCCGTGGCAGGGAGGGGGCTGCGAGTGGGGGGCTCCCAGGAAGCTGCAGCCCCTTCCCTGCCATGGTCCAGGCTCGGAGCCCACCAGGCTCCCACTGCCACCTCCTGGCACATCAGCAGCACCCAGGGCCCTCACACCACAGACGCCACCCCCGAGACCGACGTCACCTTGTTGTCCTCGGCCCAGGGCTGGAGGTTCTGCAGGGCGTAGAGCGAGGAGTTGTGCATGCAGAGCGGGTCCTGCGGCAGCGGCTGCGCCAGGCTCTTCTGGAAAGCCTCCTGCTGCAGGTGCAGCATCAGCCGGTTGGCCTGCTGCCGCTCCGCCTCGCGCTCCTCCGCCGTCTGACGCCTGCGGACACCCACCGGTGGCACGGCCTGCAGCTGGCACTGCCACGTGCCAGTGTGCCCCTCAGCCCTGTCACTCGTCCCCTTAGTACTGCCATGTGCCACTGTGACGCATCCCACAACACCACCAGGCCTCACCCAGCCACGCACAGGGGATGCTGGGTCATGGGCAGCCCATCCCATCCATCCCCAGTCCATCCCAGTCCCATCCTCTCCCAGAAAGCGGGGCTCAGCTGCAGCATGAGGCAGGTTTGGGGCTGCCAGAGGAATGCAGGGTTTGGGGCGCCCAGAAGGATGCAGGGGATTGGGCTGACAGAGGGATGAGGGGATTTGGGCTACCAGAGGGATGTGAGCATCACGGTTGTGCCCAGGGCTGTCCCCGTTACCTCCACTTGGTGCGGCGGTTCTGGAACCAGGTCTTGACCTGGGCGTCCGTCATCTTGAGAGCCTTGGCCAGGGTGGCACGCTCGGCCGAGGCCAGGTACTTCTGGCGGTGGAAGCGCTTCTCCAGCTCGCAGATCTGCACCCGGGAGAAGGACGTCCGCGGCTTCTTGCGCTTGGGCGGCGTCCGGTTCTGGTACGGGTGCCCGATGCGCCGCGTGGCCGCGAAGGGCGACAGCGCGGCTGCGGGGAGAGCGGGGTGAGGGGGGGTGAGGGAGGGACCCTGGCAAAGCACGGCAGAGCAGGACCCTGGGGGGGATGCCAGGGGGCTCAGGGCCATGGGGATGGGCGGCTCAAGGAGGGCACGTAGGGATTGGGAGCTCAAGGAGGGCACATGGGGGTGGGGAGCTCCAGGGGAGGCACCAGTGCTGTCTGGGAGAGGAGGGGAGTGGGACAATCAGAGTCATCCCCACATGCTCCCCCAGCTTGGAGTCCCAGCTCAAGACATGGCATGAGGGAGGACCCTTCTCCTTCCCTACCCCAAGGCCATGGCACAATGGCTTCCCCAGCCCAGCAGTCGGCACTGGAATGTCGGGGTCACAGGACTGATGCAGGACCATCAGGTCCGGCTGCACAGACCCACCCTCCCCTCACACCGAGCCCCGAGGAGCCTTTCAAGCACTGCAGGGGCTGCCCAGCCCTGCCAGAGAGGGGATGGGACCGCACAAGCTGTTGGGAGGCAGACAGAGTCTGCTTCCGTGTGCCAGCAGTGCCTGGGCTGGCCACTGGCAGCTACCCGAGTGCCAGGGGCCAGGAAAGGGGCTGTCCCTGCCCAGCTGAGGTGTGAGCCAGCCCTGGTGAGGCCAATGTGCCACAATCCAGCCCCAGAAGCTGCCAGAGCTGCAGGAACCATCAGAGCAGTGAAGCATGAAGGAAAGCAAAGGCTTGGTGGGGTCAGCCCCCAACGCCCACACCCCTCCTGCTCCGGCCAAGCCATGACCCCATGGCACCACGTCCCCGTGACCCCATGGCACCACAGCCGCCACCAGGGCCAGCACCGCGTGGGCAGGGCTGCACATGGCCGGGACCATGGGCGGTCATAGGGCCCCAGGCCCCAATGGCACAGGGATGTGGGGCACAGCACCCCAGGGATCCCCTGGCGCCCGCAGACCCTCCCTCCCACCTGCGCCCAGGAGGCCGCCTGGCCGCCGGCAGGGGCGGACACGCTTGACGCAGGTGGAGCCGCGCAGTCGGGGGACGGAGGCCCCCGCGCCCCCTCCCCGCACGGGGCGGCCCCTCGCCGGGACCAGATGCCTCCTGCCCGCAGCCCACCCCAAGGCCAGCGGTGCTGAGTGATGGCTGCGGCTGGGAGACCCCGTGCCGGGGAGGGGCCGCCCCGTCCACCCAACGCTGGCGCCAGGCAGGAGACGAGGACGTCACCCGCCACCCCTGCGCGGGGACGGTGCTTCGTCACCGCCGCGATGGCGGGGTGGGCCGGGAGGCGAACACGGTTCTGCTGGCGCCTGGGTGGGACCCCCACAGTCCCTGGCCTCCCACCCCATCGCCCACATGGCCGGCACTCGGCTCCCAGCCCCACACGGCCTCCAGCCTTGTCCCCACATGTGGCCACACGCTGTAGACGTGGCAGTGCCGCCATCTTGGGCGGGAGCAGAGCCGAGCCAGGCCGGGGGTCCCCAGCACCCAAACGCAGCCCCCCGTGCCTGGGACCCCAACCTTAGCACCCGCTCCTGCTCCTCGGGGGTGCAGCAATCACCACCCCCGCCCCAGCACTGGTGCTCAGCCCCCACCACGGCCCCACCGGCAGCGCCAAGACTCCTCGCCGCCTCCCCGACACCTGCATCGCCACAGGCCCGCCCTGGCCTCTCCCACAGCTCCGGCACTCAGTGTTCCACACCGATCCCTGCACGTTCAGGTCTGGGATCCCATCCCCAGACACCCCACAGATACCCCCCACCACCGCCACCGTTCTCCGGGGCTCACAAGGCCGGGGCATCTGCTGTGTGTATGGATGGGCTTTGTGTCCCCACAGAGCCCCCACATCACATCTCACACCCCGCAGAGCCCCCACCCCACTCTCGGTTCCAAGGGAGCCCTCACTCCGCACCCCACAGAGCACCCAACCCACACCCCGGCTCCCCACAGCCTCCAGCAGCTCCCGGTTACGGTGGGACAGGGTCGCCACCCAGCACCTCCGACCCGGGAAGGGACCAGACACGGAGTGGAACTCGAGACCGAAGCCTGGTGGGAACCCTCGGGCTCCACCCGGAGCCGCCGAACCCTGCCCGGTGCCGCGGGGGAGCCGCCGGTGGCCGCGTCTACCCTGAGCCGCTTCCGCGGGCCCCGACGGCGGCGAGGGAGGACCGGGCGCTGTGGGAACCTGTGGACCGCACGGTCCTCGCCATCCCCGTCCGATCCCCGTGTTCTCCCCGAGCCGCGCCGCGCCCGCCGCACCGCACCGCCCCGACGGAGCCCCGGGAGCAACCGGTGCCGCGTGAGTCCCCGGAGCCGTCAAGAGCCGCCGGTAGCCGCCGGTAGCCGTCCCGCCCGCTCACCTGAGAGCCGGTCTTTGGCGATGCGGCGGGTGGTCTCCATCCAGGGAAAAGTGAGCCCCGGCAGCGCGGGCCCCGGTGGCGGCGCGGCGGGCGCGGCGGGCGGCGGGGCGGGCGCGGGTCGGTGCGCCGGGACGCGGATGACTCCGGCGGGCGGCGCGGCGGGCGCGGGGGTCACGTTCACGCTCACGTTCATGCTCATGTTGAGGTTGTAGGAGCCGAGCGGACCGGCGGGGCCGTACCCGCTGCCGTAGAGCCCGTAGTCGGGCTCTGCCGCCGCCCGGTGCGGCCCCGTGGGCTCGGGGCCGCCCAGGATCTGGTCGATGCCGAAGCTGATGGGCTCGTGGGGCGCTGGGGGCCCCGGGCCGCCGCCCTCCCGCTCCATCCCGGCCGCGCTCAGAGCCGGAGGGGCGCGGGCATGGCCGGGGGGCGGCGGGGGGCGGCGGCGGGGACGGGCGCGGAGCGCCCGGTGCGGGGCAGGACGCGGTGCAAGGTGCGGGTGCGGGCCCGGAGCAAGGTGCGGGGCAGGTGCCGGGTGCGGGTGCGGGCCCGGGGCAGGGTGCGGGGCATGGCTCGCAGCCGCTGGCGGCCCCGGGGCGGGAGCGCGGGTGGGCTGCGGGCCCTGGCGGGACGCGCTTTTCTGCCCCGCTCCATCCGGACCGGCCGAACTCCCACCGCCTGCGCCCTGATTGGCGGCCGCGCCCCGTGATTGACAGCCCGGGGCCCCGCCCCCGCCCCGGGACCCCCCCGCCCCCGCCGCTCCGGGCCCCCGCCCCGGCTCCGGGACGAGCGGACGGGCCCGTCGGGTCCCGAGCGCCCGCGCCCCGCACTGCCCCCGGACGCCCCCGTGCACCGACGTGCTCCGTACCCGTTCGCCCCGCCGGGGCGTCCGCCGGGCCCCCCACACGGTGCACCGGAGCCGCTGCCGCATCGGGCAGCAGCGCGGCGCTTTTCCGCGTCCCCGCTCCGTCCGCGGCCCCGTCGGCGCTTCCAGCCGCTCCTCCCGGGGCGCACGAAGCGGCCCCTGCCCCAGCGCCGTTATCGCGGGGCGCACGGACCGGCTCCCGGGGTGCGCAGCCTTCGCACCGAGCCCGGTTCCCGCCGAGCCCGTTCATAAGGGAGCGAATGGATCTGGCGGCCCCGGAACCGACGCGCCCGTCCAGGGACCCAGGGGTTGTTCCGACCCCCCGTTCCCAGAACATGGATCCATGCCGGGGCATGGATCCCGATCTCCTCGAGCCGCCGTTGCCGGCAGCAGGGATCTCAGTTCCCAGGAAACCGCCTTTCCCGGGGCACCGACCCCACGCCGGACTTTCAGTTCCCGGGCCATGAATCCCCGTTCCCCGGGACTTGCCGTTCCCGGTAAATGGACCCCATTTTCTACGGACCAGAGTGATGGAGTCCGACACCCCTGGCCCCGCCATTCCCGGAGATAGACCCCGTTCCCCGACCCGTCGTACTCTGGGATGGACCCCGGTTCCCCGCCCCGCCTTTCCCGGTCACAGAGCCCAGTCCGACCCCGTCGGCGGGCGGTAACGACAGTGAAGAGCGGCACGGGCTGGGCTGGGTCTTCCGACGACTATCGCGACAGCGACGCGGCGGCCCCGCGGGTGGGTTCCCGGCGGCTCCCGGGCGGGTCACGGCCCCGGGACAGGGGCTGGCGGGGCGGGGGCGGCCTCCCGGGCACCCTGGCGCCACCGGTCTGGGGCAAATGACATTACCGGGGCCTGCGCCTGTAAATCACGGCGGCACCGGGGGCTGCAGCTGCCGCACCGGGAGCGCGGCACGACCCGGGGCACCGGGGGAATTGCACATCCCGGGGCACCTCGCATCCCAGGGGCACCGCAGGCACCGGGCGGCACCGGGTGGTCCCAGGCTCGCCGCAGTGCGGGGTGCCCGTCCCTGCAGCCGCAGCTCTGCCGCGGCCACCGGGGCTGCACGGGCACACGCCTGTGCCACCCTCGGCCATGCCCACGTCTCACCACGGCACCGGGAACGGCCGAGCGGCGCCTCTCCACACCAGGGGCACCGATGGAGCCTCGTGTGCCCAGAACGGGAGGGGGACACAACACCGGGACCCTGCCCTGCAGGCGCCATGGTTTTGTGGCTTTTCCTGCTCGCAGCCCGGCAGGTGCCGGGACAAATCCCAGTGTTCCTTCTCACTGTGGCATTTCCACCTGGAAAGAACCACCGGCTCCGGGCCTGCTGCGGCAAAGGGACCCGCTGTGACCCCGTGGGGTGCAGCCATGGTGGTGGCGGCGGCAGTGACAGCGGTGACAGTGGCGGCAGTGGCGGTGACAGTGGCAGTGGGAGGAAATGGCCGGTGCCGGAGGAGGAGGCGGCAGCAGGTTAATTGAACCCGGAGCGGAGGCAGATGTTGCCGTGCCCAGGGGCTGGAATCTGCCGGGCTGGGAGATGGATCGGGGGGCTGTGACGGGGCCGGGGGCAATACGGGCTCACCCGGCGCCTGCTTTGCGCCAGGGCCCGCCCCATGCCCACGGGGGTCTGCAGGCGGCACCCCCGGCCGGAGCGGCCCCCCTGCCCGGCACCCTCCAGCACCACAGCCAGGGCTGCCCTGGGAGGGCGCAGGGAAGAACTGGGGGTGCTCAAAGAATCAGGAGCTCCTTCCCACCCTGGCTGTGGGTGCAGGGTGTCTCCCGCCCAGGGTCCCTCACTGTCACCACCTTGTGCCGCTGGCTCGGTCTCCCCAGTGACTCTTGGGCCACCGGGAAGGTGCCTGTGCCTACCCCAGGGTCCCCTGAGCCACCGTGGGGACCAGGCAGGGTCCCTGTGCCCGGGACCCCCTAGAGTGCCAGTACAAACCCCTCCTCGTTTCTCGGCCACAGCAGGGACCTCCGTGTCCTCATGTGTGCCCCCTCCCACCCCAAGGGGCTGGGCCTGGCGGTTCTCGTGGGTGGCAGTGCCAGCCGGAGGGGATGCGGCAGAAAAAGGGCATTTACCCATTTCCAGGAGGGAATCCGCTTTCAGCCAGGCCCTGCCACCGCCAGAGCTGCACCAGCGTCTCCCCGCCCCGCGCCCTCCACGCCCCTCTGCCCCTCGGCACAGCCGTGCTGGGAGCAGGGGGACACACATGGGGTCTGTGGGGTCTGGCCCCAGCCCGCCCCACCACGGGGGTGCTGCCCGAAGCTACCGGGGCTCCTTGCCCCGTTCTCCACCGCGGTGCAGCTGCGCGGCTCCGTGGTGCCACGTCCCCGGTGCCGGCCGTGCCGGTGCCCCGTCCCCCACGGGGACGCCGCGGGCTCGGGAGCTACTGCCGGGGCGGGGGTCGCTGGGACGGGTCCCTGCCTGTCCCCGGTGCCTCCGGCGGCCGCCCCGGTGCCCCGAGCATCACGGCGATGGCGCGGCGGGGACCTGGCAGGGCCCCACGTTCCCACCGGCCAGAGGCTGCCGCGCGCCCGCTCCCGCCCGCTCCCCCCCGTAATCTCATTACCGCTGGACGTCCCCTTCTTCCTCCCGCTTCCCCCCAAACCCGCTGGCAAACTGGAGGGACAGTCAGCTCCTCTCTGGCTGCTGGGTTAATTCTGGGCTAATTAGATGAACCAGCCCAGATTGGATTACTTTAGCCTGCATTTGGTCCTCCAGTCCTTGGCTTGCGGCTCCCGGGGGAGCTGCTGGCGCCTCCTGCCTCAATCAGACACTTCTTAACCGCATGAAACACTCCCGGTGCCCCCCGCCGCCCGCCCGCCGCGGGCGCCGGCACCCGGACGGGGTGCGCGGGGTGAGGCGGCAGCAGCCGGTGGGCGCGGTGCCCACCCCGACCCGGCTGACACGCCGGGAGGGCTGCGATGAGGATGGATGGGGCCGGGATGGGGATGGGACGGAGTCGGGATGCAGCCACGATGCGACCGGGATGGGGTCACTGTGGCCGCGGATGGACCCCGCGGGCTCCCGGGGACCCGACGGCCGAGTCGCCCGCTCGGACGTCACGGTGTCCCTCGGCGTCTGCGCGGTGTCCTCGGGGAGGAGCCGGGTGCCACATGGGTGCGGGGGCGGCTGCACGGTGACGCCAACACCCGGCTGCTGGGGGCTGCTCCCCCCGGGCTCCCGCAGGCTGCAGCCCCCGGGACGGGGGACAGTGGGTGTTGGGGTTCCGGATTGGGGGTGTAGCACCCACCACCCCCCTCAAAACCACCCACTGGCCCCAGCTCCGTGGTCTGGGAGCAGGGTCAGAGGGGCTGGGGGGGCTGCTGTGGTGATGTGATCGCACCTCCCTGGCGAGGAAGGGGGGGTCCCGGGGAGCCCTGAGGGTGGGGGGCACCTGCCATGGCCAGCTCCGATGCCAGCAGGGCAGGAGCTGAGCCCCTTGGGCTGCAGGACAGGCAGCTCCAGCCCCACTGGTCAGTGGGAGCAGTGCCCAGGAGCCACGGGACACGCTGGGCACACCGGTACCCTCTCGCAAACAGGGTGCTCTCAGGGTGCCCGTGTACTCCATCCCCACCTCCCCAGGGTCCGACACCAACCGGGGGCTGCTGAGGGGGGGGCCTGCCCAGCCTGGGGGCTGCAGGTGCCAGCGCTGCCCGTCCTGGTGGGCTGGTGCCCGTCGGGGGGCCACAGCGTGCCGGTGGCTGGTGGCCGCTGACAGCCACGTCGCTCAGCGCCTCGTTATCGAAGGTTAATTGGATTCTGCAGATGTACTCGGTGCATTAGGCAGGAGTTCAGGCCATGAGCGCCCAGCCCCCGCTGCCCTATAGGGACCCCTGCCCACCTCAGAGTGACTAATGGGGGATCCCATCCCACACTCTGGGGACCCCTATCCCTCCTGCGAGACCCCTGACCGATCTGACAAGGACTCCTGTCTATCCTGGGGGTCCCCTGCCTTTTTTTGGGGGATCCCTATTCACCTGACAGGGACGCCTGCCCACCTTGCCAGGGACATCTGACTGCCCCAGTGGACCCATGCCCGATGTCACAGCCCTTTGCCCACCTTGTCCACCTCGTCCCCCCCTTGTTAGGGGGGGTCTAACGCTGCTGCCCTGCTCCCACTGCGGTCACGAGTGAGTCCAGCCTCAACCCAGCCTCGCTCAGCCCCAACGAGGGGTCCGGCCGGGAAAGCGCCCGGCAGCACTTCCCAGAAGGAGCCGCCCCGGCCCTGCCGCGGAAATGGAGCTGAATATCTGAGCAGCGCTGAGCTAAAAGCCTCGGCCCCGCAGCCCCGCGCAGCCCCGGCGGCTCTCGCCATCAATTATTAACGGCGAGATGGATCCGCGGCCTCGCGCGTGCCCGGCTGGCGGGGGCGGCTCCGGGAGTACCGGCTGCGGGGACCCCAGCCCCGGGACGGGCTCTCTGCCCTCAGTCCCGTGGGGCCCGTGCCGGAGCCACCCACAGAGCCCGCTCCTCGCCCGGCCGGGGCTCCCGGTGTCGGTGTCGGTGCCGGGTGCGGTGCCGGTGCCGATTCTCCTCACGGCGGCGGCAGAAAGCGATGCTGCCCCGCCGCGGGGCCGCGCTGGCCCCGCTGTGACCCCCGCAGGCCCCCGCCCCTCCCCGGATGGCTCCTGGCAGGTACAGATGGGACCGGACCCTCCCCAGCCGAGGGTCACCGGCCCCCGCCGTGCTCTCGCCTCCCCGGAGGCGCGGGCAGGGGGTGGGCGGGCGGCGGGGCGGAGGCTGCTCCGGAGCCTCTGCCCGCCGGCGCCCCGGCACCGGGAGGGGCTCGTGCTGCTCCCGGTGGGGTCCCGGGTGTCTCAGGGCTCGGCCACACACCGTGCGCGGGCTGGCACCGAGGTCACCGGGGCTCGGCCGGTGCCGCACGGGACCAGGTGTAGACGCTCCGGCCGGGCAGGGGGGACAGCGCGCCTGGACTGGGCACACTGAGGGAGCTGAGGGGTGGAGAAAGTGCTGTGACCCGGGACCAGGACCAGAACCTGGACCTGGATCAGCACCGGGGCCAGGATCATGACCGAGGTGCATCCAGGAGCCGCAAACCCGCGCTGTCCCTGGCCATGGCAGCCCGTGCGGAGCCGGTGCCGGAGCAGCGCTGGCAGCGCGCCTGGGTGCCAGGAGCTCCATGGTGGGGTGGTGGGTGCCAGCCCCTGCCTGCTCCCACTCCATGGCAGCTACCAGCCGTCCCCGCCGTCCGGTCTGGGGTCCGGGGGGTGCACAGTCCGTGAGGAGCCGGGCGGGGCTGCGAGGGGCCGTGGGGAACTCGGCTCGGCTCCGCATTAGCGCGGCCGCCGCTTCCCCTGAGCCAAACCTTCATTAGCGCGGCTCCGGCTGCGCCGGGTGGGGCTGGGTTGGGTCGCTCCCCTGGCACCCCAAACTGTCAGCACCTCGGCACCCCAGAACCCGGCACCCCGAACTGCCAGAGCTTCAACCCTGCCAGCACCCGGACACCCCAAATGTCAGCACCAACAGCACCCCGACACCCCAAACTGTCAGCACCAACAGCAGCCCGACTCCCCAGACTGTCAGCACGCCGGTGCCCCAGCAACACCCCAGCACCCCAACCCTGCCTGAACCCCGAACTGCGAGCACGCTGGCACCCCAAAGTGCCTCGGCACCCCCGAACTGCCAGTGCCAACACTCCGGTACATCAACCCTGCGTGTGCCACTGCATCCTTCAGCCCTGCCCCGCCCCAGTCGGGACACCCCCGTGTCCCCTCCCGAATCCTCTCAGACCCTCTGAGACCCCCCCCAAAACTCCCGCACTCCACGGCCCCCCATAAACCACTCCCCTGAGTCCGCCGCACGTACCCCGCGCCCCACCCAGACTCCTCATCCCCCTCGCAGCCCCAAGACCCCCTCAGACCCCCTGACACCCCCGTGCCCCCGGTTCCCCCCCGTGCCCCCCGCACTCCCCCGTCCCCCCCCCCCCGCCCCTCCCGTTCCCCCGCGTTGCTCTGCTGCCCTCTAGCGGCTCTCCGCAGCACCACGCGCACGTAGCGCCCTCTCTGATTGGTGGCGGCTGCTGTCCGTCAAGAGCGCGCCCTCCCGCTATTGGTCAGCTCTGGGAACACCCTCCCCTAACCACGGCGGGTCCGGTGGCGGCGGCTCCCGGCGGGTGCCCCGGTCACAGACGAGGTCGGGAGGTCCCGGGATCCCGAGCCTCTCCCCGTGGTTTCGTGGTTAAGGGTCAGCAGAGGGCTTGCGCTGCCCGCCGCGACTCGAGCCGCGCGGGGCACGCTAGGAGTTGTAGTCCCGCCGCTCGCCGCGGCCCCGCCCCGAACCCGGAAGTGCGCGAGGCCACAGGCGGAGGCGGCTCTAAGATGGCGTCGCCTCCTCAGGGGGGCCCGATGGCCATCGCCATGCGGCTGCGGAACCAGCTCCAGGCCGTCTACAAGATGGACCCGCTGCGGAACGAGGCGAGCGGCCGTAGCGGGAGGGTGGGAGGCACCGGGAGGAGGCGGTGGCGGCGACACCGGGGGCCAGCGCGCGCGGGGACGGGAGGTGCCGCGGTGCCGCCGCTGGGGGGCGCTGTGAGACCGAGGGGCGGTGCGGGTGGGCGGGGCCAATGGAAAGGGGCGTGGCCAACGCTCGAGCCGGGCGATGGGCTGGGGGAGTCCCCGGACCCCCAAAATCCCATTCTCTGCTATAAGAAGGCAAACCAGGGTATCCAGCCCCTCCAAATCCCGTTTTCTGGCGTAATAGTGGAATACAGGGCGGTCAGTCCCACAACATCCCGTTTTCTGGGGTTGCAGCACCCCAAAATCCCATCCAGACAGGAGGCACAGCCCCCCCACGTCCCGTTTTGTGCTATAATAAGAGAAAACACGAGGCGTAGTCCCCCAAAATCCCATTTTCTGGTGTATCAAAGTAGCAGTGAGACCAGCCTCTCAAAATCCCATTTTCTGGTGTAGCAATGAAAGACAGGGGGCCATCCCTACAAAATCCCGTTTTGTGGCATGTCTTACCTAGACAGGGGTGGCCAGCCCCTCAGAATCCCATTTTCTGGCGTATTAAAGCAAAACAAGAGGTGCAACCCCCCAAAATCCCATTTTCTGAATGTTAAGGGAATGAGAGGAGAAGCTCCTTGGGTTAAGGGGTTCCAGGTGAAAGATGAGAGGGGTCTCGGGGGTCTCCAGGTGACAGGTGAGGGTGGTTTTGGGATGCTCCAGGTGACAGGTGAGGGTGGTTTTGGGATGCTCCAGGTGACAGGTGAGGGTGGTTTTGGGACGCTCCAGGTGACAGCGAGGTGTCCCCGCAGGAGGAGGTGAAGGTGAAGATGAAGGAGCTGAACGAGCACATCGTGTGTTTCCTGTGCGCCGGCTACTTCATCGACGCCACCACCATCACCGAGTGCCTGCACACCTGTGAGTGTCCCCACCTGCCTGGGGGGGCTCTGAGTCCCCTGGGGGTGTGGTCCCAGCCCCCCCCACACCTGTCCTTGTCCCCCAGTCTGCAAGAGCTGCATCGTGAAGTACCTGCAGACCAGCAAGTACTGCCCCATGTGCAACACCAAGATCCACGAGACGCAGCCGCTGCTCAACCTCAAACTGGACCGGGTGATGCAGGACATCGTCTACAAGCTGGTGCCAGGCCTGCAGCACAGTACGGGGACACAGGGGACACGGGGACATCCTTGGGGGAAGAATGGTGGGAGCAGGGATGTGTCTCCATGGGGACAGGGTCAGGAATGGGGACAGGGATAAATATGGAGATGGGGACGCGAATGGGGATGGGGAGGCGCATGGGGATAGGGATGGTGATGGGGACAGGGACAGGGATGGGGACAGAGAGGAATGGGGATGGGGGTGAGGGATGGGGATAGGAACAGGAATAAGGATGGGGAACTGTATGGGGACAGGGCCAAGGATGGGAAGAGAATGGGGACAGAGATATGGGCAGGGAGATGAAGGGATGGGGACAGGGACAGGGCTGGGGATACAGACAGGGAGGGACAGGGATGGGGACAGGGACAGGGTCTGTGGCAAGCACTTGGAGTAGGGAGAGGGGGCCAAGGACAGCCAGGGAGCCCCCTCAGGGGCAGATGAGCCCAGGTGTGTCCCTGAGCCGCCTCTCCCTTGCAGGTGAGGAGAAGCGGATCCGGGAGTTCTACCAGTCCCGTGGCCTGGACCGGGTGACGCAGCCCAGTGGTGACGGTGGGACAGGGGGGCACGGGGGGCAGCCAGCTGAGGTGCTGGGGGGTGCCAGGGGGCACAGGGGGCTGACGGTGCCACCTGTGTCCCCAGACACGGTGGGGGGTGACCCCATGGGGCTCCCCTACAGCACCTTTGACCACTCGCGCGCCCACTATTTCCGCTACGACGAGCACGTCTCGCTCTGCCTGGAGAAGCTGAGGTGAGTCTGGAGGGACTGCAGCCCCTCAGTGGGGTGGGGAGGGGACACGGGGGACACTGGGCATGGCTGCCACCCCTGAGATCCTGGACACGTGTCCCTTTCTCTTCCCGCCACAGCTCCAGCAAGGACAAAAGCAAGGCCGTGCTGCAGGTGAGTGGGGGTCCCTGCAGCCCTCACCCCTGACCCTCAGCTCTCACCCTGGCCCTGGCAGGGGTCTGTGGGAGGCTGTGGGGTCCCCAGAGGCCTCACAGCCCCCCAACCTGCTCTGCCCCTTGCAGCAGAAGTACGTGAGGTGCTCGGTGCGGGCGCAGATCCGACACCTGAGGAGGGTCCTGTGCCACCGGCTGGGGCTGTCCCTGCAGCACGTGAGTGGGGGTCCCAGGGGGGGTCCCAGCCCCCAGGGGTGTCCTGGCTCTGCTGATGCAGCCTCCCCGTGCAGGTGCAGATCCTGTTTGACAATGAGCCCCTCCCCGACCACATGACAATGAAGCAGCTCTGGCTCTCACGCTGGTTCGGCAAGGTGGGTGTGTCAGAGGGGATGGGAACCTCTGGTTTTGGGGTTCACCCAGCCCAGGGGGTGGTGGGGTGACCCTCTGGGAGTGGTTTGGGGCAGTGTGAGGTTGGGGGATTGAGGATGTTTAATGTCAGTGAGTACAGTGGTAATTTGAACAGGTCCCTAGCCCCTGTATGGGTCAGGGAATGGGGTATCCCCAATGGGGTTGGACAAGTTCAGGGTGCAGCCCCAGGGGATCCCTGGGCTGGGGTTGGGGGTCCCTGTCCCAGGGCACTTCTGGGCTGGGGTTTGGGGTCTCTGCCCCAAGCGGATCCTGGGCTGGGCTTGGGGGTCATGGAGTGGGACCAGTTTGGGATCCCTGTCCTAGGAGGGAGTCCTGGGCTGGGGTTTGGGATCATGGGCTGGGATGGGAGGATCCCTGTTTGGGAGGGGGGTACCCGGACTGGGGTTTGGGGTCCCTACCCCAGGGGTGGTTCCTGGGATGGGATTCAGGGTCTCTGCCCCAAGGGGGGTCCTGGACTGGAATCCCCCAGTCCTGACCCCCCCTTGCCCCACAGCCTGCACCCCTCCTGCTGCACTACAGCATCAAGGACAAGAGGAGGTAGGGGCAGGGGGTGGGTGCTGCCCCCCAGTGCAGCCCTGCTCCCACCCCCTCCCCCCCATAACTTATACCCCCTTTCGAGTTTATTTTTGGAATAAAATTGTGGAAAAGCCCCCTTGAGTCCCTGCTTTGTCTGGGGGGGAGCTGGGGGCTGCTGTGGGGGTCTCAGGAGGGTCCCCTCTGCACCAGCAGCTCCAGGAGCTGGGGGGCTGCATGGGGGGAGTCAGGGACCCCCGATGGGCTGCAGCCTTGGGGGGCTGAGCCATGGGGAGCTTAGGGGTGCACTGTGGGCAGGGGGGCTGTGCAGCCCCCTCTATCCCCGTTCCCTGCTGTGCCGGGGGGGTCTCACAGCCCCTCACCCCCACGCAGCCGCGGGCACTCCCCACATCGATCCCGTCACGATCCCGTCACGGCTGCCTGGCGCGTGTCCGGCCCCTCCGGGCCCCCCGCCCCACATAATGAGCCTTAATAAAGTCATCGGCCCTTTGATTGCCGAGGGAGGGGGAGAACCTCGCAGCCCCCCCGCCCCACATAATGAGCCTTAATAAAGTCATCGGCCCTTTGATTGCCGAGGGAGGGGGAGAACCTCGCAGCCCCCCCGCCCCGCGCGGCCCTAATTAGCCCGGGCCAATATTCCGCCATCTGGATCCGCGCACGGCAGCCACGGGCACAGCTGCGGGCGGGGGGTCCCGGGGGCGGGGGTGTCCCTGGGGTGGGGCTGGGACCCGCGGCTGCGGCCGCCGTGCTGCGGAAGGAACAGGTGCCGGATCCCGGTGATCCCGGGAACGCGGCTCCGGAGGGGCCCTGGCTGCGGCACAGGGCTCAAAGCTCCCCGGTGCTGACCCCGCTCCGTCCTCCCGGCTCGGTGGTGCCAGTGCCGGGCTGTGCCAGGCGGTTGCCGGGGATCACCCCCTCCCCGAGCCGGGTGTTCCATCCGGCAGTGGGCACGGTCCGGGACCCACCCGCCTCGCGTGGATGTGGCATCGGGTGCCCCGTGCCCACGCCGGGGGTGACGCGCCCCGGCCCATCCTTCACCCCCGGCTCCGCACTGAGCTCTGCGCTGGGTCCCCCGCGCCGCCGCCGCTGCCGGGGGATCCGGTTACGGCCCGGCCCGGCCCAGCTGTCGGCCATCGCTCACCGGGCGGGGGGCGGCCGGGCTCGCCTGCCCAAAGCCCGCACAGGGACGGAGGGAAACGCGGGGGCTGCGGGGCTGTCTGGACATGGGGATCCCAGCTGGGGCTGGAGGGGTGGGAGGGCGGAATGGGGGCTCCAAATGAGGGTGGAGGGGCGCGGTGCAGGATTAGGGTCCCAACCGGAGAGGGAGGGGCGAGGGTGTGGAATGGGGGTCCCAAATAGGACTGGAGGGCTGGGGGAGCTTGGGGTGCGAGCTGGGAGTCCCGAGCAGGGACAGAGAATTTGGGCACGGGATGGGGGTCCCAGACAGCGCTGGAAGAGTGGGGGAGCAGGATGTGTGTTCTAAACGGGGCCACAGGAATTGGGGAGCAAGATTGGCGTCCCAGCCGAGGCTGGAAGGGTGGGGGTCTAGGATGGGGGTCCCAAATGGGGTCAGCAGAATGGGTGGGGGATCAGAAATGAGGATGCAGGGCTGGAGGTGTGGGACAGGGATCCCAACTGGCACGGGAGGGCTGGGGGTGCAGTTTGGGGGTGCCAATCAGGGCTGGACGAGTGGAGGTTCAGGATGTGGATCCCAAACAGGGCTGGAGGGCTGGGGGTGCAGGCCGGGGGTCCAAACCAGGGCTGCCTGTGGGGGAGTGCGCGGCTAGGTGGATGGATGGAGGGGCAGATGGATGGATGGATGGATGGACGGACGGACGGATTCCGGGGGTGGCGAGGCGGGGGCTGCCCCTGTGTCTGTCAGCAGCGGCTCTGGCAGCCAGTTACAGACGGCAGAGCAGGAAGCCCCCCGGAGCCCCCCACGCCCCCCAGCCCTGCACCCCCTCCCTTATCAGCGCTGGCCCCGGAGGAGCCTAATTCAAACCAACTGCGGGGCTGACGTTGGTAAATGAGCCCCCCGCCCACGGCCTGGCCCCAGCGCCCACGGGGGCTGCCCCGGGGAGGGGGGAGATGAGGGTTGGGGGATCCAGCGGGGCAGGGGCAGGTACTGGGGGGATGTTCCCGTACCCCCGAGGAGCGGTCACGCCGAAGGCACTTTGATGTCCCCCCGCCCCGTCATGCTCCGAGGGGGCTAATGGCCCCCGGCTCCAGCCCGGCAGAGAGGGAAACCTGAGCCCCCCATCCTCCTGTCCTGAACCTGGGGGGCGGTCGGGGGTCCCCAGCTCTGCCCGAGAGGATCCGGGCGTGGCGTGGACCCACATGACCAGGGGGACGGGACCCCTAAGAGCACCTTGGCTATGTGGGACCCCCAGGGCTCCCACTGGGGATGGCGGCCCCTGCCTGGAGGGTGCCAGGGCCCGGATAGGGAGTGAGAGGCGACATCGCGGGGATGTGCAGGGGCTGCAGGTGCAGTACTGGGGGGGTGTGTGGGAGAGACCCCATAGAGAGGTACCTCAAGCCCCCCGCCCCCCACAGCCCTGCAGCTCCAGTACCAGCATGGGGGCAATGGGGGCACAGCAGAGCCCGGTGGGGAGGGGGCACAGCATCACCCCCACCTCCAATGCCAGTGTGCCCAAGCACTGTCCCCTCCTACTCCACACCCACCACCCCTGCCCCTCACTGGGGCTCATCCCCAACCCCCTCCAAAGACCCCACAAAACCCACCAGCCCCATGGACCGTCACTCTGGGGGTCCCACTCACCCCCAGCCGCTGCCCCGGCCTGGGGGTGGCCACAGGCCGTGCACCCCGGGCTGCTGAGCCCCCAGGCTGTGCAGAGCCCCCCCGGCTGCACCGTCCCCGCCATGCTCCGGTGGCACCGGCTCCGAGCAGCCCTGACAGAGACAGATGAGCCTCCGGCACCTTCACACCCCATTGCTGGGTGAGGGGCCATGCCCAGGCTCCTGGTACGCGGTGGGCACTGGGATGGGCTGGGTGGGCACCGTGGGGACACGCGTGACACAATATTGTCCCAGATCCTGATCTCCCACCCCAGAGCACCCACTGGGCCCATGACAGCACACGGCCATTCATCCTTGCGGTGCCCATCCCATCCCATCCCATCCCAGATCATGCCATCCCATCCCAGTCCATGCCCAGCGGCGCGCGGCACGGGCACGCGGCTGTCACGACGGGAATGAGTTGTCACGACGGGAATGAGCCGTCGCGCCAGCGCGGGGACGTTCCCTGTAACGAAGCGCCGGGATGAGGCTGATGAGAAAATCCAAACGCAATTTAATTCCTGTCACCGCCTGAGCGGCTCTAAATGACTCCGGGGGGTTCTGACGAGCCCACGCTGAGCCCCCCCCCCCAGCCACCCCCGAGCTGTGCCCTCCTCACCTCCTCTGGCCCCCCCGGTCTGTGCTTCCTGCCCGCTTCCTGAGGATGTGGGCACCGGCGCTGGCACCGGGATGCCCGCCGGCGTGGGAAGGGGGGCACCTTCCTGCGGACAGAGGGGTCATGGCAGGGCCTGGGAAAGTGGCGCTCCCGGGACCCCAACACCCGCTGCAGCCTCCTGGGGGACCCCCGGGATCGCTCGGAGCAGCCGCGCTGGTGATGGCAGCAGCGGTGGCACTAAGCCGTGGTGCCCAGCCCTGCCACCGACATCCCCGGACTCCCCGGGCGCCCAGTCCCAGCTGCGGGGTGGTGACAGGGTGAATGCCCCCAGCGAAAGGGACACCGAGCACCGCCATCCCCCTTAGCACGGGTGCGAGCGGCGGTGGGGCCGTGGGAGCGGGGCCAAGGGCACCCCTTCATCTCTCCCGGTTTATTTTGGCCGCCGGAGTTTCCTCCAAGCCTTTGTCCGGTGGCTGCAGCCCCCCCGCGCCCCCCAGGCTTCCTGCGTGTCCGCACGGGCGGGGGGATGAGCCGCGGGACCACCGCCCCGGCACGCCCCACCGGGATCGGCGGGATGGGAATGCGAGGAGGAGGCTCCGGTGCACGGACGGGACATGGGATGGGATATGGGGTGGGATAAGGGATGGGATACGGGATGGGATATGGGATGGGATATGGGATGGGATATGGGATGGGATATGGGATGGGATATGGGATGGGATATGGGATGGGATATGGGATGGGATATGGGATGTGCCATGGAGTGCACAGGGGACGCACACACGGGGTACAGGTGGGCACAGAGGGCAGGAGTGGGTGCTCTTGGAGGGTGTGCCAGCCTGGTCCCCAAGGTCAGGCTGGTGCCGTGGTTTGGGTGCTGGTGCCCCGACGTGGCTGCTGGTGCCGTGGTGTGGGTGCCACGGCATGGATGCCATGGTGCCAGTGCCACGGTGTGCGTCCTGGTGCTGTGGCACGGGTCCTGAAGCCATGACGGGTGTCCCAATGCCATGTGAGTCCTAGTGCCGTGACGTGGATCCCGGTGCCACCATGCGGGTCCTGGTGCCCCAAAGTGGGTGCCAGTGCCATGATGTGGGTGCCACAGCCCCGCCGCGGGTGCCCCAGTGCCCTGTGTGTCCCAGTGCGGTGGCATTCACCATCCCGCCATTGTTCCACCCTTTGAAGTTGGTGTTTCCTGGCGGGTTTGTCCCGGCCCGTCTGTGCCGGTGCTTCCCGGCCATAAATCGCCCAGCACGGGGGTTCAAAGTCCGCGTGCCCACGGCCACGGCCCCACAAGGGGCACCCGCCGAGCCCACCTTCACCTGGGACCTGCCAGGCCAGGGCAAGGACTCACTGGAGCCCCGCGGTACCGTCAGGATGGACATCACAGCGGTCCCTTTCCCATGGACCCCGCATCCCCACTGACTCCCGATGGGATGGGAATAACTCCAGGGTGAGGATTTGGGGCAAATCCCAGCAAGATTGGAAGTACCCACGAGAGCCCAGCCCATGTGCCAGGGCTTAGGACGGTCCCTCCAGTCCTGTCTGGCTGCCCCCAGCGCCCCGAGGTTTCCGTCCGGGCCCAGCGCTGACGGCACGGCCGTTCCCTCCGCTATTCCCAGCATTTCCTGGGGTTTATTGTCTTCCCCTCCCTGTCCCACCTTCCTCGCAGGAAACCCTTCGTCCCACGGGGCCGGCGGCTCCGTTACCAGCAGGACGGCGCTCCCGGCCCCCTCTCCATGGGTAGGGATACAGCCGGTGCCCCCGGAGCTGCTCAACCCCCCAAATCCTGCTCAGACCCCGGTATGAGGGGTCCCGGCTGCAATAATCAGGTCTGAGTCCCCACCACGGCCGTGCCGGTGTCGATGCCGCGGTCCCACGGCGGAGAGGAGGCTGGGGACTGTCCCCAGAGCCCCTCTCCAACCGAGGGGCGGGGGTTTATTCTGCCACGGCTGTCGCCCACCAGTCCCCTGATCCCTAAATCAATTGGGTGGGTTATTGCAACGCCGCGTCTCCGTCTGCCGGATAATTGCATGTGATCCCGGCAGGGAGGGGACGTGCCGCCATCATCCCGCGGCTCTGACGGCGGCACCGGGCTTCCGCCGTGGGACAGGGGCTGGGGAGAAACGGGGGAGCCCGGCACGACAAGGGGGTGCTCCTGAAGGGGTGAACTGGGATCTGCTCCCTCCCCATCCCCATCTCATCCCATCTCCATCCCCATCCCTGTGCCCATTCCCATCCCCATCGCATCGCCATCTCCATCTCATCCCACCCTCATCCCCATCCATCCCCCCGCTCTTCCTACACCCCCCGGACCCCCACACCCCCCGGGGCCTCGGGCGGCAAATTCCAAAGGGCACCCGGGAAGATTAATGGCGAGGCCGGGGCCGGGGCCGGGGCTGGGCCGGCCGGTAACCGGATCGCCCCGCGGGAGCAGGAATGCGCCGCTGACCCCGCCGTGCCCGCCTCGCCGCGAGGGTCCCGCCACGCGGGGTCACCACGGGCTCAGCCACCACGGGCACAGCGCAGCCCCTGCCCCAGTCGGGGACATCCCCCAGTCCCCAAACCCAGTGGGGCTCTGTTCCCGGACCCCAAACCCAGAGACACGTCCGCGGGACTCAGGGACAGGCAGTGGCTCCGAGGTCTCTGTGATGGGGGTGGCACAGTCACCACGGTTCTCGTTCCGGGATGGGTGCCATGTGCCATCTCCGTCCCCACATGCAGCGGATGCCATGTGCCATCTCCGTCCCCACATGCAGCGGATGCCATGTGCCACCTCCTGTCCCCACAGCAAGATGGGCACCCGGGGCTCCATCTCCCTCTTCTCGCCCCAGCCTCAGGGGAGCAGAGACGCCTCCCTCCAGCCCTCAGGGAATGGGGACACTCAGTGTCGTCGTGCCGTGCCGTGCCATGGGGGATGTGGCGTGGGGGCCGTGGGGACTGCGGGGGCCGTGGGGGCTGCAGGCGGCGGCGCGGAGCAGCTGTCGGGTCTAAAGTTACGGTGGCGGCTGGGGGCGGGGAGCGAGGCCTGGAGAGGGACGGGGTCCCCATGGTGGTGTCCCCCCCGTTGTCCCAGCCCGAAGGTCCCGCGGGGCGCAGGGCCGGACCCCGCCAGGCGGGGAGGATGCAGGACAGACCGGGGCTAAGAATAGCGCTGGGGTGGGAGGAGGAGGAAGGATGGGGCTTCCTCTGCGACGCCTCTTCTTCCTCCTGCCCGGCTCTGCCAGGCAGCACGTGTGACACGGGGACACTCCAAGTGCCACCTGCCCCCCACCCGCTGTCCCGCACCCCCATTCCCAGTGTGACAGCATCCCCCAGCTGCCCGCTGCACTCGACAGTGTCCCCTGGAGCACCCACCGTGCCCGCTGCCCGTACAAGTGCCACCCCCACCGTTCCCTGCCGCTGTCACCCCCCGCTGCTGTCAGACCCCATCACCACTGTCATCCCCCCGCCGCTGTCACCCCCCGCCGCCGCCGCGTTTCGTTGCACTTCACTTTTTAATTAACCTCGGGGCGCTGCCTCGCCGGGGTTAATGGCAGCGGTGACCCGCGCGGCCATCGATCCCCCGAGCCCTGTGCCGCGCTCGCAGCGACGCGCGGGTCCCCTCGGGGTCCTGCGGGATGACAGGGGCGTGTGCCCCCCCCCTTCCCCCCAATCCTACGCATGGCAGAGCCCCGTGGGACCCCCGGGCTGTCCCCACTCCGCTGCCACCACTGTGGCGGCGAGGGGCTGTGGGCACACATTGCTCGAGGTGTCCCCAGCCAGGTTTGGGGTGGTCCCATAGTGGCCCTGGTGCCATGTGTCCCCCCATCATTGGGGACCCCCTCCCGGCCATTCAGTGGCCCCGTGGCCGTGCTAAAGGCGGGGTCCCCCCCCCACCCCCGCAGCCGCCCCGGCCCCCTCCCTGCTCAGGTGCCCCTGTCACCCCTCCGCGCTTTAATCCGGGGGTCGTTCATCTTGGGCGGGGGCCGGGCTGTCAACGCCCAGACGGGCCATTTCCGAGCCGAGTCCCCCGCGCTCGGCCCTAATTGAATCCTCATGGCCCCGCCGCCGCCTCGGCCCCGCCGCGGCACCCGCCACCGTCCCGCTGCCCACAGCAGGTCTCTCAGGGGTCCCGGTGCCATGGGGAGGCTTGGGGTGCCCTATGACAGCGGTACTGGGAGCTCCCCACCTTCTCCAGCCACCCCATCCCGGAGGCTGTCCCCCCCCCTCCCCTGGCACAGAGACCCCCGCTCGGTGGGCAGCGGGCACGCAGCCCCACGCCACGGCTCTGCCCCACGGCGGGGTGGGGATCCCACGCCCCAGCACCCCAGCCTGCCCCGCCACAAGTCAACTCTGGACGGAACCCGACCCCATGGGGGTCCCAGCGGGTCCCTCTGCTGGGACAAGGGACGGGGAGTCCCCACCGTCCCGGCTGTGCCGTGCGGGGGTCAGGGGGCGTGGGCGGCCGAGAGCCCGGCGGGGGAGCAGCGGCGTTTGCTGCAGCCGGAGCCTTTGAAATGCAACCCCCCCGCCCACGGCCCATTTGGCTGGAGTTTGGCCCAGGCACAAATGGAGGCCCCGGAGCGCGGAGGGGATCCCGGGGGGGTGCGGCAGCTGGGACCGGGGCTGGCGGGAGCCGCTGACCCCGGCCGGTCCCTGGCACTGGCACTCATGGGTCTGTGTGTGTGAGTGTGTGTGCGCGCCTGCACACGCGTGTGGCAGCTCGAGATGTGAGCTGCTGTGTCCGTGAGCTCTCCACGCACACCCGGACATGCCTCTGCACACCTGCACACGCCTGCACAGGGCTGCGAGGGGGCTGCTGGGTGGCTGTGCCCACACAGACACGCGGGTGTGGGAGCAGTGGAGGCATGTGCGGGGCCCCGTGTGTCCCCAGTCCTGCGCTGTCCCCACGTCCATATCCCATTCCCATCCCATCCCATCCCATCCCATCCCATTCCCCCACGCTCCCCCCGTACCCCCCCCTCCCGGAGCTCGGGGGCGATGTCGCTCGCGTTAATGAATCGATGATTTGCCAACAGCCCCAGGGTGGGATCCCCGTTTCCCCTGGGCTCCCCCGACTCCCGACACATCCATCCCCATTCACCGGAGCCAGGTGTAATCCCATTATTCCCGGCTCCGCTGAGGTCCCAGCCCACCACAGGGTCAGGATTTATTGCCAGTAATTGCTGGGGTCCCGTCCCCCGGCGCGGGGGGGCTCCCGGCACCCCCCCGGCTCTGCCGCCGCTCCTTACACTTTAATTCCGCACCGAGCTGTTCCCTTATTAAAGGAAAATTCATTTGCCAGCGATTTCCATGTGCCGGGGCCGCGCGGGGCCGCGGCCCTAATCGCGTTACGGAGCGCTGCGGCGCAATATTGGGATGGAGCCGATAAATAATGGATCAGGGCGGCGCGGGGAGGGGGAGGCGCGTTACGGGGGCGCCGCACCCCGAATTGTGTTCCTCCCGGCACCCTGCTCCTGACACCCCTCTCCCGGACCCCTGGCGTGGCTCTCCTGGCACTCCAGCACCCCGTTCCTGGCACTCCGCTCCCGGGAATACCCGGAGCTGCCGGTGCTTGGAGGCACGGCAGCGCCCAAGGTGGGGGATGCAGGATGGGGGGACATGCAGCAGCCTCAGCCCCAGCACGGACACCCCCTCGGTGCCCCCTCATACGTGGGTAACCAGAGACTCCCAGGGACCCCCCCGGGGTTGAGGAGTGGGACAAAGGCGGAGGCTGGCAGTGCCACACCGGGTGTAGGACCCTGGTGTGCCCTCAGCCCCACGCTGTGGACGTGCCCGCCACCGTCCCCTCGGGCCACGGGCACCCGGCCAGCGCCGGGCACTCTCCCGGCTCCGCAGGAAGCTCCCGTGTTCCTGCAAAACCCCCAAGGGCTCGTTTTGTTCCCACCCTGTGGCCTGGTTTGGGGTGAAAAGCGTTTCCCATCCTGTGTTCCCGACAGCTGGAGCCGGCACTTCCCACAGCGGGGGGAAGCCGGAGGGGTCGGGCAGGGTGTGGGGGGCTCAGCCCACCCCGGCAATGCCTCACCGGCCGCTTTGGGGGCTCACGGAGGGAAGGAGGTGGCAGCACCGTGATCTGGGAGCATCCCTGGGTGCGGGGATTCGCCACAACTACTGAGGAACAATGGGTGGGGATGAATGACGGGGGGTTGATGAGAGCGGGCGATGGGGCGGGGGGTGACATCCCATCCATCAGGATGCTGGAGATCTGCCGGGTTCCTGCAGATTCCCGCGTCCCGCAGCCCGGTGGGAGCACTCCCACATTCCCAGCCCGGGACTCGGCCGCCGAGATGCCGCTGGCCCCGCAGGAGCCGGAGCGTTCCAGAGGGGTTTGCTCAGCGGGTGGGCGGCCGCAATTCCCCATCACCACACGAACATGGAATCACCCTGAGAAGCGATTTCTCAGTGTGCGTGTCCCAGAGCGTTAAACCAGGACTGAGACCAGGGCCTTCCCATGGGGTTGGGATCCCCGGGAAGGCTTCGGATTCCTGGGAAGGGCTGGACCCCCATTCTCTGCTCACCGGGCACCCAGGGCCTTGCGGCCGGCACGGTGGCCTCATGCCGGCGGTGCTGCTGGAAGGGGCTGGGCTCACAGGGGTCCAGCCGAGTCCAGGACCACCGGCAGCTCCCGTGGAGGGGTGGGAGTGAGGGTCCCAGCTCGCCTGCATCCCGGGACGGGCTCCATCACCCGGTGAGAACCGGCGGCACGTGCGGCCACGGCGGCTCCGCCATCTCCCCGCGCCCTGCGGAGAGGACAAAAGCCGCGTGCGAGGAATCCGTGCAAACGCCGCTGTGCCCGGCACGCCGCCGTGCGAGGGGCCCCGTGTCCCTCTCCCAAACCAAGCCCCCTCCCCACCCCCCCCAACCCCCCCCACCCGCCGGCCTTTAATTGCTCCGGCTGCTGGGAAATTTCAAGGTTGAATTTGTCAAACTCCGATTTCCAGCCGGGAGATCGCGTTCTGCCTTTGTCAGCAAGATTGGAAAAATCCTCCCCCCCACCCCGACTCCCGCCCCCTCCCCACTTCCATAATCCTGGCATCGGCGCTGCCGGATCCCCCTGCACCTGCTCCCCCAACCCGGCTCCGTGTGCTCCCACCGGCCCCCCCCGCATCGTCCGCAGGTTCATTACCGCCGTGACCCCCGTGACCTCGCCGTGTCCCCGATCCCTGCGACAGATCCACGGGGACACCCGACGGGATTTGGGCAGGGGGGTGCCGAGTCGCCTCTCCGGAGGGGCGATTCGGCATCCCCCAGCCCCAAACCCGCCGGATAATCCGGACGCGGCGTCGCCAGCCGGGCCTCACCTGCGTGTGCGGCATCCCGGGATTTTTACGAGCGGCCGAAATCCCGGAGCTATTTGTACCGGGAAAGGGCAGCGGGAATGTGGGGAGGGGGGGGGGAATTTATGGCTCTGAAACCCAAAACCCACCCAAAAGGGCTTAATCACTCCCAGCCGCGGCCCCGATGCTTTTATGGGGCATTTTAGAGCAAAAGAGCCAATAAATTTTTGGGTGAGGGTAAGAGCAGCGGTGAGGATGAGGAGGGAGCAGAGGAGGAGGGGGGACCCACTGGGGTGGGTTAAAATGGGGGAGACAACAGGGGGGAGGCGCGGGGCTGCGCCCCGGTAGTGGCGGAGAGGGGTCGGTCCCCCCCCCTCGACAGGGGGGGCGTCGGTGGCTCCTCCTCCTCCTCCTCCCGGTATCCCGGGGCTTTAAGGCGGTGGAACGGGAATCGCGGGGCTGGGGGGGGGGGCGGCGGCGGCGGGTCCCGGTCCCGGCGCGGGTCCCGGTCCCGGCATGACCTCGGCGGGGGAGGCGGCCGGTTCCCCCCCGCTGCCCGCCGCGGTCGGCGGCCACCGGCGGAGCCCCCTAGACCGGCTCCCGCCCCCCGCCAACACCACAAAACCGCTGACCCCCTTCGGCATCGAGGACATCCTGGGGCGCCCCCGCGGCGGGAACCCCCCCGGGACCGGGACCGGTCCAGCCGCCCCCCCCGCCCCGACAGGGCCCCGCGGCGACGGCGGTGGCTGCGCCCCGGCCTCGCCGCTCTGGGCGCTGGAGGAACTCGCCAGTAAAACCTTCCAGGGGCTGGAGCTGGGAATGCTGCAGGCGGCCGGAGGTACCGGGGCCGGGGGGCTTGCTGGGGCGGGGGGGCTCCGCCGGGAGCGGGAACCGGGCACCGGGCAGGTGGCGGGGCCGGAGGGCGGTGGGGAGGCCGTGGCGAGGCCGGGGACGTCCCTCGTCCCCCGTCCCGGGAAGTTTCTTCCTTGTCCCGGCGGGGCGAGCGCGACTGGGAGGCCCTAGAAGCCGCCGGTGCTCGGTCGGGACACCGGGGACACGCGGCAGCCTCAGTCCGAAGGGAGGGAGAAGTCCCGGGGCCGGACACAGGGAACCGGAGCGAGCCCCGGCCCCGGTGAGCCGCCATAGGCACCGAGGCACCGGAGCTCCGGGAGAACCGGCCGCGTCGGGGCCGGCGGCTTCACCGGGAGCAGCGGGACCGGGCGGCGGATCAGCCCCGCCGAGCCGTGACCGTGACCGTGACCGAGCGCGGGGGCCGAGAGGCGGATCGGGCCCGCCGGCAACGGAAGCCCGGTACCGGCCCCGACCCTCGGGAGAACGGCGGCTCCGTCCGGGGCTTGGTCTGTCAGAGCAGCCCGGTACCGGCGGGGTCCGGCGGCCGCTCTCGGACGGGGACGAACCGGCCCTGCAGCTCCCGGGCTCGGCCGAACCGGGAGGATGGGCGGACACCGACAGACAGCACGGCGCCGCCGGGAACGAAAAAATCCGTTCCTGGGTTGGAGAGACCGACACGGACGGACCGATCGGGACTCCGGGATTAACGGAAAATCCCTCGCACGTATGGACACACGGACAGGCAAAGCACGGCGTGGCCGGGAATGAATAAAATCGTTACCGGGACGGACAGACGGACGCGGACAGCGGTAATTAACGTAGAAAAATAACTCCTTACCGAGACGGACAGAGAATATCGCCGTGATTAACGTGAGAAAAAGAATAAAACCATTACCGGGACGGACAGACCGACAGTCACGGCAGAGCAGCGTGCCGGTAATTAACGGATACGGTTGGACACAACGCGGCTGCCGCCGGTAACGAAAAACCCTTCGGACAGACGGACACGGATCGCCAGATCAACCCTCCCGTGAGTAACCGAACCTTCGTTACCGGCCGGACAAACGAACGAGGATGGAGCCGGACTCCGGTAATTAACGGGGAAAAAAATATCCCTAATTACGGAGAAGCGCTCTGGTAATTAAGAAACCCACCATACCGGGCAGACAGACGGACAGACAGAGCGGGGCTCCTTTGATTAACGAATAAACCAACCCGTTAAGGGGAGGACGGACGAACAGAATGGGGACGCCTCTGGCGCCCGGTTTTAAGGTAAAAACCTTCGTTGTCTGACGGACGGACATGGGAAGGAACGAAATAAATGAGTGAAAATATCCCATTACCGAGTGGACAGACGGACAGGAACGGGAGCGAAAAAATTCCCTTTTTCGGGACGGACAGACAGGCAGAAACGGGGCCGACCGGGGCTCCCGGAATTAAGGTAAAAAAGCCCGTTACCGACAGAAAAAGGATCGGGAAAAATAATAAAACAACCCTTACCGGGTGATCAGACGGAGAGAAATGGGAGCGATAGGGGCACCCGGAGGGAAAATAAATTCCCGTCAATGGCCGGACAGAAGGACAGACACGGGACTAATAAAAATGAACGAAAAAAAACCCGCTGCTGACCGGACAGACATGGGAGCGATCGGGTGTGAAGCTCCGGTACCGGCCGGACAGATGGACACGGCCGAGCGGGGATCTCGGAATTAACAAAACCCGGTCGCGAACCGGCCGCGGGTAACGGCGGAACGAGCCGGGACCGGCGGACAGAAGGAGGTGCCGATAATTCAGGTAAAAACCTCGTTACCGGACGGACCCACGGACACAGCCGGGACAGCTCCGGGCTTCCGTGATGAACGAAAACGCCTCTTCGCCGCGATGGAAGGACGGGCTGACAACGGAGCGATCAGGGCTCCCTGAGCGGGGGTAAATCCCCGTTACCGGGATGGACGGACGGAGAGAAACGCAGCCGATCAGGGCTCCGAGAGCGGAGGGGAAGCCCCGTTACCGGACTGACGGACGAACACGGGATCGATCGCGGTTCCGTGGCCGCGGTAAAGCCGTGCTACCGGGACGGACCCACGGACTCGGCCGGGACCGCCCGGGGCTCCTCTATCAAACGAGGAGTGGAGTCCGCGCTGCGAGAGACCCCGGGAGCCACCGCTGTTACCGGGGGACTCATGGCCCTATTGGCCTCGGCAAGCCCGTGAGCCGCGTTATCGAGAGTCGTTATCGAGGTCGGTGCCGCCGGCAGCGGCGGGGGTGGAACGGACCTGGGGCCGGAGCGGGAAAGAGACCGGGACGGCGACCGGGATCCTGCCGGCGGCGTGGAGCCGTGCCCGGGCTGGCGATCCGCGTCTCGCCGGGGGTTCTGTACATCTTCAGCGGCAGCAGCGACCGCACCGGGGCCGAGAGCGGCGAAGGGATCGGATTCGAGGACCAGCACGGCCCCGGAGCTCCTGGAATCGTGAAGAAGGAGGATCCCGGTTCCCTACCGAGGCTCCCGACTCCGTTTCGGGCTCCCGGAGCAGCCGCCGGCGGGACACGAGTGTTTGAGCCCCGGTCGCAGCGGGGGCGACTCCGACACGACCGGGGCCGCTGTAGAACGATGACTCCCGGCTTCCGGCACCGGCCGCGGTTTGGTTTGCTCGGTTTGGTACGGCTCGGCTGCGTTCGGTTCGGTGTGGGCCGGTTCGTCTCCGTTCGCCCGGGAGGCGGCGGGGCCAAGCCCCACCGCAGTGCTCGGCGGGGCCGCTGCGGGCCCCGGTGCGGGTTCCGGTGCTGGTGCTGGTACCGGTGCCCTGGCACGGCTGTGCAGGTCGGGACCTGCAGTGCTCGGGGTGAGTCCCGGTGTGCGTACCGGGCTCTTCGACCCGACGCCGCTGCCCCCGCAGGTCGAGGCCCGGCAGTGCCGGTGCCGTCCGGGTCCCGGTGCCCTGCCCCCGCAAACCCTTCCCCGCTGGGCATCCCGGTGCTGGTGCGGGTCCCGGGGCCGGCACCGGTAGGATGCCCTGACCCCGCTGCCCCCGCAGCCACTCCACCGCCGGGCATCCGGGGGCCGTTCCCCGGTGCTGTCCCGGTGCCGCTCCCCGTTCTCGGTGCCCTGACCCCGCTGTCTCCGCAGGTCCGTCCCCGCCGGGCGCCTCGGGCCCGCGCCCTCCCTGCAGGAAGCGCCGCAAGTCCCGGACCGCGTTCACGGCGCAGCAGCTTCGGGAGCTGGAGCAGCGATTCCGGCGGCAGCGCTACCTCTCCCCGGTGGACCGGGACGCGCTGGCGGCGCGGCTGGCGCTCTCTGCCGCCCAGGTCATCACCTGGTTCCAGAACCGCCGCGCCAAGCTCAAGCGGGACCTGGAGGAGCTGCGGGCGGACGTGGCCTCACTGCAGGCGCTGCCCCCCGCTGCCCTGCAGCAGCTGGCGGGGCTGCCCGAGCCTCCGGGGGCTCCCGGTACCGGCACCGGGACCACAGAGCCCGCCGAACTCTCGGAGGAGGAGATCGACGTAGCGGACTGAGCCGAGCACGCTCGGCTCCGCTCGGCTCCGTTCGGTTCCACTCGGACCGAGACTGCTCCGTCTGGATCCACGCGACTCCATTCGGACCGGCTCGGCTGAGTTCGGATTCACTCGGGTCCCTTCGAGCCGACCCTGCTCCGTTCGGCTCCACTGGACTCCGTTCGGGTGCACTCGGGTCCGTTCGGACTAACTCGGCTCCACTCCGTGCGCTCGGCTCGGTTCCGAACGGAGCCGAGCCCAGCCCCGCCCCCCTCGGTGCACCCATTTTCGGGTATATTTTTTTTTGTTCGTCTTTCCATTGTTTCTTTTTTAAATTTTATTTTCTATCGGCCCTGGTGTAAATATTTGCAATAAAGGCGACACCTTAATATGGACCTCAGAGCCCTTCACCCCCCACTTTTTTTCCGGGCGAGCACCTCCCACCGCGGGCATTAATTTGTTTTAACCAGTGATTAATTACCGGCTGCGGCCGCCCCTGCCCCCCTCAATTTGCATATTAATCAAATTGTATTTGATCTCACGCCTGTCACCCCCACCCCCCCGAAGCTCCTGTCACCAGCCTGTGACATTAAGGCTGGAGACCCCCCCCTTGCTGTCCCCCGGGGCTCGAAGGACATGGGGGGGACAGAGGGGGACACGGGGTGGACAGGGACAGGGGGGCTGGAGCAATGGGGGTCCAAGACTGCGATGGAGAGGGGTGGCAGAGAGGTTGGGTGAGGGACACCAGCTCAAAGGGAAGGCCAGAGAGAAAAACAAATCTCAGTTTTATTAAAAAAACCCAAATCGGTACAAATCCCTGAGGGGCCACGGGGAACAACCCGGGCCCACCCCCCCAGCACAAGGGGCTGCAGGGTGGGCCCCGAACCCCAGCATCCCCAAGGCTGGAGAGGGAGACAATCCCACCCCTGGCAGTGGAGGACAAGGCACAGGCAGGTACAGGCAGGTGAGGGGGGGCCCTGGCAGCCCCCCCAGCAGGGCAGGGTCAACTGAGCTGCCCCCCGGGGCTGGCCCTGCCCTTGGCACGGGGCAGGGGGGCCGGGGTGGCGTGCACCGGGTGCTTGAGCTGCAGCAACACCTTGCTGCCCTCCAAGGTGGCACCCTGGGGACAGAAAGAGCTGGCAGATGGCACTGGGACAGGTCCCCTGTGGGGATGGGGTGTCCCAGGGCCACCCGAGGGGTGGGGGGGTCCCACAAGCCCCCCCTCCCAGCTCACCTGCATGGCTCTGAAGGCCTCCTCAGCCTCTGCCTTCCCGCAGAAGTTGATGAAGGCACAGTGGCGCCCTGGGAGCAGCCGCACGGAGTGGATCTCCCCAAACCTGGGGGGCACAGACCCCAAAATGTGGGGGGTAACAGTTAGAGATTCCTAAATGCGGAGCAGGAGGGTTAGAGACCCCTAAACCTGTGGGGTGGGAGGGTCAGTGACCCTCAAACATGCAAAATAGGTTTAGCAACCCCCAAAAGCTGGAGAAGGATGAAAGACTCCCCAAAGATGGAGAGAGTGACACCCCCAATCTGCAGAATAGGGGAACAGAGACTCCCAAACCACAGGAGGAACAGCTAAAGGCACCCCAAGCTGTGGGATAGACACCCCCAAACCTGAGAGTGGTGTGTGTGTATGTCAGAGCCTACTCCCCAAGCATCCCTTGCAGGTCTAAACCACCAGAGAATGAGGACAGGGACAGATCTGAGGAGCTTGGGGGTCATCAGAGCTGAGCCAGGGGCTTGGGGTCCTGGAGGGGGAGCGGCCCTGGGCGTCACTCACCGGCCAAAGGCACGACGCAGCACCTTCTCATTGATGTGGGAGGTGATATTGCCCACCCAGAGCGGGAAGCAGTCCCTGCCAAGAGCCATCCCGGTGTCATCAGAGCCAGCACTGCCTCATGGGCTCCCTCCCCAGATCACCAGACACCCGTACCTGGCGGGGTGGCTCGGTGGCAGTGTCGGGTGGCCACTGGCCACAGCAGGTCCCCGTTCCGAGTCTTTTTTGGGGGTCCTGGTGCTGCCTCTCGTCACACTCGTGTCACCTGTGTCCTGGCAGCTGCTGGTCGCCCATCCCGCTGCCGAGGGGCCAGAGGGGATCAGCATCCACTGGGGACACAGGGACACCCCCGGGGACCCCCCAGCCCACCCACCCCTGTCCCTTACCAGGGAGAAACAGCGGCTCCTTAGCCTTGAGCAGGAAAGGGGACACGGGGACACCCCTGGGGCGGCTGCACTGCTGTGAGGGGACAGGGGTGAGGCGTGGGGGGCACAGCAGGACAGGGGCAGAGGATGGGGGGTTGGGAAAGGGGGTCTCACCTGCAGCAGGGCCCTGCAGGCCTCCAGCTGCGTGGCTGCCTCAGCATAGGACCCATCTTGCAGCAGCAGCTCCTCGAAGGTGCGCGCAGCCTCGGCGTAGCGCTGCGGGCCGGAGGGCACCTGCAGCCCCCTGCCTGCCCCCACAGGCACCCCACACCCCCCACCCGGCCCAAATGGCACCTCAAAGCTTCACTGACATCCCCCACCCCACCCCACTAACACCCTGCAGCACCCCCAGTTCCGGCACCCCACAGCCCCAACTCACCCCTAATAACAACTGGCCACCCCCATGCAGCCATAGCACCCCCAGCCCCCACCCAGCCCCACTGGCACTCCAAAACCCCCAGTTTGTCTCCAACAACACCCCACAGCACCCTGCAGCCGCTCTGAAAGCCCCATATCCACTTCCGACACCCAGCAGCCCATCATCCAGCCATGGCACCCACCTCCTCCAGCCCCCCACAAGACCCCAGCCCCCTGCAGCCAGCCCCACAGTCCCTGGAGCCCCCCCAAGGTACCTGAAGCCCCCGCAGAGCCTTGCCCTTGCGGAAGGAGCCCTTGGGCCAGCCCGGCCGCAGCGCCAGCGCCGCCTCCGCATCCGCCAGCGCCTCCTCATAGCGGCCCAGCTTCTCCAGGCAGTACGAGCGGTTCCCCAGGAGCCTTTGGGGATGGGGGTGTCACTGTGGTCTGTCCCCTCCCACCCCAGGACCCCCGGGTCAGCCCAAGCCTCTCTGCTCACCGGTGCTCCCGGGGGTTCAGCTCCAGGGCAATGGTGAAAGCCTGAACGGCCTCAGCGTGTTGGCCCACCTGGGCTGCCTCGATGCCATGGCCTGGGGAGGTGACACAGGGTGGTTAGGGAGGACACAGACCTCTCCAGGGAGGGACAGTCCCCCTGGCACTGTCCCCCTGAGCTGGGGAGAAGCAGGGAGAGCCCCCAATGCCCTCCCCTCGTCCCTCTGGGGGTCCCTGCACTGACCTGCGAGCGCCAGGCTCTGCTCCACCATGCTGGGGCTGGGGGCCCTGGGCTGGAGGGGCTGGGGGGGCACAGGTTTCTCCACAGAACCCCCACTCCCCTTCTCTGGCACCTTCCTGCCTGGCTCCACGTTCTGTGTCCCGGGGGACCGGTCACTGCCCGGGGGGGGCAGCCGGACCCCCGCCTTCTCCCGTGCTTTGCAGACAAAAGTGCAGCTCAGGTCCAGCTCCTCCTGGAGAAGCAGGGAGGGATGGGCAGGCAGAGCCCTGGGACCCCCTCAGCCCCAGATGGCCCCCCTGGAGAGACCATTCCTCACCTCTGTCACCTCTGTGTCCTCTGGCCCAGGCTCCCCTGAGGGCACTGTGGAGTCCCCAGGGCGTGGGGAGGGCTCTGGGCAGAATTCTTCATCCTCAGCACCATTTGCGGGGGGCCCAGTACCTGCAGGGCCACTCGGGGGGCTCTGCAAGGACAGGGAGGGGGTCAAATGGCTGGGGAAAGGAGGTGCTGGCTGGTCCCCACCTCTGGAGACCCCCAGAACAGCACGAGGGGGCCGGACTGGTCACTCACCGGGTCAGTGTTCTCTTTGTTCTTCTGCTCTTGAACCAGCTTCTCCCGTTTCTTTCTATCTTTTTGCTTCTGGAAAGCGAGGACGTGGAACCACGAGCAGGTGTCAGGCAGAGAAACACAGTCCCCCCAACCCCACCACCCTCAGCCCTCAGCCACGCGATCCCTGAGCTCAGGGAGCCGCTGGCAGCACCCCAAGAAGAGGCAGTGACCCCAAACCCAGGGGCTGGCAGTGACCCATCCCATGGCTCGCCCACCTTCTTCTTCAGCTTCTTCTTCTCTGCCTTCCTCTTTGCCCGCTCCTCCTCTGCCACCAGCTCCTGCGCGTTCCTCTCGGCTTCCTGCAGGGAGGGACCCCCTGAGTCAGGATGTCCCCGGCGCCACGAGGTGGGACCCCTCCCGTGATGCCACCCCGGGATCCCCCAGCCTCTGGAGAGCAGGAGGGGCGGCGGGGGGATTCCCCACCTCTGCCGTGAGCCGGGTCCGGCGGGGCGTGGGCAGCCGGTCCAGCCGCGCATCCAGCGCGGTCGGAGAGATCCGGGGGAGCTGCGGAGGCGGCTCGGAGCACAGGAAGGACTTGCGGAAGCCGCAGTAGCTGTAGGGAATGGGCGCCTCCGCCACGGGATCGTCCAAGAACTGGAACCCTGCGTCGAACTCGTCCTCATCGTAATCGTATTCGTCATTGCCATCATCATCATCATCGTCATCCCCGAGCTGGTAGTAATCCACCCTGGGGCCTGGCAGGAGAACGGGGTGTGTGAGGAGCACTCCCAGGCACCGGACCCCGGCAGCCCCCACAAAGTTCCCCCTCCTCGGGCAACTCCCGAGCACGGGGACCCCCCCGGCAGCCCCCGGCCCACTCACCATCGTCCCAGAGCAGACACACCTCCCCCGATTTACACTTGATCACTGTCTGGGACGGGCCCTGCGGCGGCACCGGGAGGTCGGCGAAACTGGACATACGGTGCCGGGGGCAGAAGGGCGCTGTGGGAAGCGAAAACAACCATGAACCGCCGGAGACGGAACCGAAACCGGGCCGCCACCGGGCCCCGCTCCGAGCTATCACCCCTGCGTTCCCCCCCGACCCCACCACGGCCCGTACCGCCGCTCCATCCGATGGGGCTGGGCGTGCAGCCCCAGGGGCAGGCAGCGGGGGCAGGCCCGAAGCCGCAGCCGCCCAGCGCGGGCCCGTCCCGCTCCCGCGGCCCGCCCGAGTCCCGCATCGCCACGAGCCGCCGCCGCCGCCGCGCCTCAGAAGCGCATCACGGGCCTACCGGAACAGCGTCACGGCGCCGCTGAGGCCGCCCCGCCGCCATACTGGATGCGGGCAGGACGGCGGCCGGCAGGGCCCGCACGGAGCGGGACCGGGGCTCCGCACTCTCTGCCGCCGTCCCCGCCTGCCCCGAGGCCGTGAGCCCGGCCGCCCCCCGCCGCTCGTCCCGCCCCCCACGCCGGGCCCCTCCTGGCGGCCAGCTTGGCCCGGCTCCCCCGGATTAGCGAGGGCGCGGCCTAAGCCTCTTTGCTGCCGCCGCCCCCGGGATGGCTCGGCATGGACGCGGGCGGCGCTGAGCGGCGCGGCGGGGAGCTATGCCTGCAGGTGAGGCCGCTCGGGGCGGGGGGGGCCCGGACAGCCCTCAGGGGGCAGCGGCGGGGCCGCGCCGGTAACGGGGCGGGCGGGGGGGCACCGGGCCCGAGCAATGCTGCGTCTCCATGGCAACGGCACAGGGGGCGGGGCCAAGGTGGCGAGCCCGGGTGGGGGCGTGGCCACAGCGGGAGTCCCTTGGGGGCGTGGTCGAGGCGCGCCACGGAGGGGGGCGTGGTCAGTGTGACAATGGGCGGGGTCAGGGGTGGCCCCGCCCCTCGCTCCATCCCGGGGGTCCTAAAGCCCCCATACCCCTGCAGGTGGGCGATGCCGGCCTGGGCGGCCTCATCCTGCTGCTGCTGACGGCCCGGCCGGGACCGGGCGATGGGGCTGCCCGCGGGGAGCCACCCGAGCCCGGTGAGAGCCCCGGGAGCTGCGGGGACCACAACGGGGTGTGGTGTTCTGGGGGGCTTCGGGGGTTCTGATGGGATGCGTGGTCCTGGGAGGAGTGTGGAAGAGCTTAATGGGGTCCAAGGTCCTTGGGGGGGCATTGATGGTGTGTGGCGGGCTGTGGGGATCCTAATGGGCTGCGGGGTCCTGGGGGGCTGCAGGGACACCAAGGGGCTGTGAGGTCCTGGGGGTCTGTGGGGAACGTAATGGGGTCCTGGGGTCTCAGGGTTAGGGTGGCAGTGGGGCAGTGATGGGGCAGTGTGGGCAATCGCTGCCCCGGAGCAAGGTTCTGTCCTGCACGCTGGGTGTCCCCACCCTACACCACGGTCCCTGCCCCATCCTGAGGGTCCCGTGCCCCCCAGGCGGCTCGCGGGGGCCCCTGGCGCGCTCCCTGCAGCGGGCAGAGGCCATGCTGCGCAGCGTCACCCCGGGGCTGCGGCGCCTGCTGTCCCCACGCTCATCCCGGCGCGGTGACGGCGACGAGGACGACGACGAGGACGAGGATGAAGCGGCGTCCATCGTGGTCCCGCTGGAGCAAAGCTTCCCAGGGCTGCGCCGCTGCCTCTGCGTGTGGGAGGACCCTCGCACCGAGACTTTCCTGGGGTACGTGCGGCCCCATCCCAGCGGCGCCGGTGACTTTTCCGAGGACGCCGTGCGGCAGCGCGTGGCGGAGCGAGGAGCGGCCCTGCACGCTCTGCTGCAGCACCGCCACCAGCTCCGCCTGGCCCGCGACTTCACTCGACGCCTCAAGGCCTCCTCCGACTTCCTCCGGCGGCTGCTGGCGCTGCCAGCTCCCAGAGGCCTTGGGGAGGCCGCGCCGGCGCTGCGGGAGCTGTGCCTGGAGCTGCGGGCGCACGCGGGGCACTGGGCCGCGCTGCTGCGGCGGCTGCGGGCGGACGCGTGGCTGCGGGCGCTGCCGCGGTGCCGGGGCGAGGCCGTGCTGCACATGCGGTGGGCGCTGCTGCTGCCCGCCCTGATGGCCGCGCGCCTGGCCGGGCGACACATCGAGGGACGGCTGCGGGAGCTCGGCCGCCCCGGCACGCCCGCCCCGGCCTCGGAGTGCCTGGCTGATCTCTTCCAGGGGCTGGAGATCTACAACCGCGTGGTGCAGGGGCTGGCAGAGGAGCTGGGCCCGGAGGTGAAGGCCCCCAGCGCCTTCACGGTGGGCGGGGTGCTGCGGCTGCTGGCGGCTGAGCGTGGCAGGGTCGTGGCCCGGAGGCTCCAGCCCCTCCTGTGGCCCCAGAACGGGAATGTCAGGGATGGACACGTCTGCTGGGAGGACGTGGTGGTGCCGCGGCCACCGGGGCGCGACGCTGGGGAGACGGGCGTGGGGATGGACACGGAACCTTCCGGAGCAGAGGTGCCACCAGCGCTGGCGGCTGAGCTGCAGGCACTGTGCCAGGAGGACGAGGAGCTGATGGGACACGTTTTTGGGGCGCTGGTGGCCTCAGCTGACAGCCTGTGGCAGCCGGTGCTGTCGGAGAGCCCCGAGCCCCTGGGGCTGGCCCCGGGACTGCGGCCGGGCAGTGCGGGTGGCTGGAAGGCCGTGCGGTGGCTGGACGCTGCCCGTGGCCCCGTGGCCACTGCACTGAGTGCCCGGTACCGCCTGCTGCTCTGGGAGGCCGTGGGAGCTGTGCTGGGGGACAGCTCGGGCACCCCTCCTGCCACCCCCAGTGCCACCGTCACCGCGGCGTGGGAGCTGAGCCGTGCGCTCGCCGTTGGTATGTGGGGACACGGGGGGTGTGGGGGCTGCCTCGGGGTGTCCCTGCCCTGCCCTGACCTCCCCCTGTGTCCCCACAGCCCGTGTGCCCCCTGAGTGCCAGGAGGAGCTGGGGGGGCTCTGCCTGCGCCTGCTGTGCCGGAGCGTCCTCTGCAGCTGGGACACGGGTACGGGGGGTGGGGGAGCACAGGGTGGGGGACAGGGGGTGCAGGGTGTGGGCTCTGGGGGTACAAGGTGGGGGCAGCGTGTGGGGGAGCACAGGGTGGGGGACAGGGGGTGCAGGATGTGGGCTCTGGGGGTACAAGGTGGGGGGCAGCGTGTGGGGCACTTGGTGGGTATGGGGTCAGGGAGTGGGGTAGGCTGTGAAGTGTTGGATGTGGGGTGCACGTGGAGGATACCGGGGGTTTCTGACTGTTTCTCCTGCAGATTTCACCCGTGCTCTGGGCTCAGGGCTGACAGACAAGTGCTTGGAGGCGCCAGGGGAGGCCCCGGGGCCGGGGTGCAGCCGCACAGCGCAGCAGCTCCACTGCCTCTTCCCAGCCCTGACGCTGGCTCTGCGCTGCCTGCGCCTGCTGCCCGCCCGCCCGCACGGTGAGAGGGGTTTAGGGGGGACAGGCGGGTCTGGGGGTCCCCTCTGTGCTGACCCCCACCCGCAGCCCCCCCCGGGGGTCTCTGCCTGCGGCTGCAGGTGCTGGGCCGGTGCCTGGCGGTGGTGGCGGCCGCCCACGCGTGGCTGACGGGCCGGGCCGGGCGGTACCTGGCGGCGTGGGCGCTGCCCCAGTTCCTGCTGCTCACCCAGGGAGACCTGCAGGTACGGGGACACAGGGGGCACGGGGGGCTGGGGGGACACGGGGGGGCTGGATTCACTCTACTTGGTCCCCTCTAGGTGCTGAAGGCAGAGGCAGAGCAGCTGATGCTGGAGGTGAGCGGGACCTTCCCGGCACCAGGGGACACTGATGGGGACAGCCCCGCTGAGCCACCCCCCAGCCGGGGGTCCCCGTGGGAGCTCCAGCTGTGCCAGCAGATCCACGACGTGGCCAACAGCATCCAGGTATGGTGGGACCACGGGAGGGGGGTCCTGAGCTCGAGGATGCCTGTGTCACCCTGTGTCACCCTGTGTCACCCCACGTTCCCCGTGTCCCAGCTCTTCTCCAGGGACGTGCTCCGGATGTTCTCCACCAGCTGCAAGCGGCTCTCGGCTGAGATCTTTGACCAAACGATGCCACTGGGCCGGCACTGGCGGCTCGGCCCGCGTGCCGGTGGGTGTTGGGGCTGGGGGGGGGATGTGGGGTGCTTGGGGACAGCTTTGTGGGGTCACTGAGCGGGCTCTCTGTGTCCCCCAGAGCTGCCCAGCTCCCCCAGCGCGTACGCGGCGGCCGCGGTGCAGGCGGTGCTGGGGCAGGTGCTGCAGGGGGCCCAGGCCCTGCCCCACGATGCCCAGGTGCCCACCCTGGCACGGGTCACCACGGCCTTCCTGGAGGCCTGGATGGATCACATCCTGACCCGCCGGATCAAGTTCAGGTACTGGGGACGGGGGGCCACAGCCGGTGGGCAGTGCCAGGGCTCCCAGTCAGGGTCCTGGGGGTCCCATGACAGGCCAGGGGGCCCAGTGGTAGTCCTGGGGGTCCCAGTGGGGGTCCTGGGGGTCCCATGACAAGCCAGGGGTCCCAGTGGCAGTGTTGGGGGTCCCGTGACAAGCCAGGGCTCCCAGTGGTGGTCCTGGGGGTCCCAGTAGCAGTGCTGGGGGTCCCATGGCAGGCCAGGGGGCCCAGTGGCAGGTTGGGGTCTCACTGATGGTTCCAGTGGGAGTCCTAGAGGTCCTGGTGACGATGCCAGAGGTTCTGTGGGCAGTTGTGGGGATCCCGGTGGTGGTCTTGGGGGTCTGATGGTGGTGCCGTGGTCTCCATAGTGGCGGTGCCAAGGGGGTCTGGTGGGGGTCCTGGTGGGCATTCCACGGCTCCCGTGCCCACCCTGACCCCCGTGGCAGCCTGCAGGGCGCCCTGCAGCTGCGGCGGGACTTCGAGGCGGTGCGGGAGCTGGTGTGCTCGGAGCGCTCCGGGCTGGCTCCCGAGGCCCGGCAGGCGCTGCGGGCCCTCTGCGTCTTCCGGCACACGGACACAGCCGTGCGCTGCCTCCTGCAGCAGCCGGGGGGGCTGGGGGGACCCCCCCGCGGCTGGGACAGCCTCCGGCGCTGCTGTGAGAGCGGAGAGGGCTGGGAATGGGGGGAATGGGGTGGGGATGGGATGGGATGGAGTGGGATGGGATGGGATGGGATGGGATGGGATGGGATGGGATGGGATGGGATGGGATGGGATGGAGTGGGATGGGATGGGATGGGATGGGATGCGGATGGGATGGGAATGGGATGGGAATGGGATGGGCTGGGATGGGGCTGGGATGGGGCTGGGATGGGGTGGGGTAGGATTGGGATAAGATGGGGTGGAGGTGGGATGGGACAGGGATATTGGGACAAGGATGGATGGAGACAGGGAGAGGGACAAGGATGGGGATGGGTACAGGGACCCTCCACCAGCAGCAGGATCTGATATCCCAGCTTATCCATCCATCCCCAGGCTCAGACGAAGGCGCCCACCCTCTGGAACCATCCGTGGACCCTCTTCCTGACCTGGACCCTCTGGAGGGGCCGGGCCCACTGCCAGGGACCCCCCCGCTGGCTCCGGAGGCCGATCTCCCATCCCGTCCCGAGTCTCCGTTCCCGGGCAGCCAGCAGCAGTGGCTGTCCCTGCGGCTGCACCGTGCCCGCCGCTGGCGCGTGCCAGGGCTGCCCTGCGTCGGGAACAGCCCCGAGGGCTGACCTGGAATAAACCCTGCAACACCACGGCTGTGCCTGTGCCTGTGCCTGTGGCTGGGATACCGGGGAATGGGGGTGTGGCATCCCTGGCGTGTGAGCTGGAATTCCAACTGGGACCAGTTGCTGGTGGGCAGGATCTAATTGGAACTCTTGTGGGGAGACTGGTGGGGATAAGGGGTCCTGGATGGGCTGGGGGTGCAGGGTGGGATTCCCGTGGGGGTCCTGGATGGGCTGGGGATGCAGAGTGGGATTCCCGTGGGGGTCCTGGATGGGCTGGGGGTGCAGGGTGGGATTCCCGTGGGGGTCCTGGATGGGCTGGGGGTGCAGGGTGGGATTCCCGTGGGGGTCCTGGATGGGCTGGGGATGCAGAGTGGGATTCCCTTGGGGGTCCTGGGGGACACTGCGGGTGCACGGCTGGGGTTCCAGGGTGATCCTAGAGAAGGCTGGGGATCCATGGGGGTCATTTGGGTATCCCCGGAGAGGCTGGGGAGAACAACGGGAATAATAAACAGTACATGAGGAGCGTGGACTGGGTGGCAGGGCTGGTCGGGGACACCCCGCGGTGTCGTTGTCCCCTCGGGGCCACTTTGGGTCCCGCGGAGCCCCCGGGAGGACCGAGCCTGCGCGTGCTCCTCCCGCCCGCCAGGGGGCGCTCGCGGGTTTGGGCTCGCCACACGTCGCGCAGCGCTGGCGTCACGAGCGCGACTGCCCTGATGGCGGGCGAGCGGCGGCGGCGCGGCGGGGATGGACCCCGGGAACGGCCCCGGGAGCGGCTCCGCGACCGGGACCCGAAACTGCGGCAACAACAAAAGCCACAGCGAGGCTCCGGGCGGGGCCGGACGGCGCTGGCCATTACAGCGGCGGCGGCAGCGCTGGCGCTGGGTCTGGCGGTGGCGGCGGCCGAATGGAAGCGCTGGAGCGAAGCCTCCCGCCTCGTCACCCGCCACCCCGCGCCCCCCGCCGTCCCCCCGGGCTCCACCGGGCCTCTCGCGTCGCCCTCCTACTTTTGGGGCACGTACCGGCCTCACGTCTACTTCGGGATGAAGACGCGGAGCCCGCGCGCTGTCGTGACCGGTGAGGGGCGCGGGGGGCTCTGCCCCGGCCTGGGGCTCGTCCGGCCCCGCTCCCACCCCGAGAGCCGCCCCTGACACCTCCCCGCCCCTCCAGGACTGATGTGGCTCCAACACGGCGGCAACTTGCGGCACACGAGCGAGCAGAATGACGGCGTGTCGCGATACGGGTGGCTGATGCACGACGGGGAGAATTTCGGAGTTCAGGAGATCCGCGATGAGGGGCTGGTGCTGAGAACCGAGTTCGTGAAGCAGCCGGGGGGAGACCATGGCGGAGACTGGAGCTGGCGGGTCACAGCGAAGATGGAGGTGAGGGGATGAGGGTGGGAGAGGGGTTGGGATGCCGGAGAACATTTGTCATCCTCCTCCTCCTCTTCCTCCTCCCCAGGGCAAGGGCCCAGCCCCTCTCCTGTCCCTCTTCTTCTACGTGGCCACGGACGGGCAGGGGACGCTGCGGCCGGTGCTGGAGAACGGCACACGGCTGGCGGCCGTGGCAGGGACGGCGGAGGAGCTCGGGGACTTCACCCTCACCTTCCTGCCCCCCACCAGGGAGAGTGGGGAGGGGCCCAAGTATGCCACGTGAGTGTCTGGGCTATGGCCCCCAAACCCTCTGTCCCCATGTCCCCACCACATCCCCGATTCCTGACTCTCCTGTCCTCCCCCAGTTACAACTTCCTGGCTGCGGGGCTGCCGGGACTGCACCGTCTCACCGACCTGGTCCGGCAGAGCCTCCGTGAGAGCTCCGTGTTCTCCCCACCGGGCCGGCCCCGCCGCCGCTTCTTCGGGGTGTCCAGCACCGGGGGGCTGCCCGGGGAGCCCCCGCGGGGGCAGCTGCTGCTGCACCAGGTGACGCTGGAGCCACCGGCAGCGCTGGAGGTGACGCTGGAGTCCGGCAGCGCGGCGGGAGCGCGGCACGGGCGGCTGGCGGGGCCGGCGCTGAGCGCGGCGCTGGCCCGGCACGCGGCCGCCTTTGAGCAGCGCTTCGAGGACACCTTCGGGCTGGGGGCGCGCGGGGCGTCCCTCCCGCAGCGCCGCTTCGCCCAGGCCGCGCTCAGCGAGATGCTGGGTGGCATCGGCTTCTTCCACGGCCGCTCCCTGCTGCGCTCCGAGCACCGGGAGGAGCCGGTGCCCGGCGCCGAGTCCACGCTGTTCACGGCCGTGCCCTCGCGCTCCTGCTTCCCGCGCGGCTTCTTGTGGGACGAGGGCTTCCACCTGCTGCTGCTGGCCCGCTGGGACCCCGCGCTGGCCCGCGACATCCTCGCCCACTGGCTCGACCTCCTGAACGCCGACGGCTGGATCCCGCGGGAGCAGATCCTGGGGGACGAGGCGCGGGCGCGGGTGCCCCCCGAGTTCGTGCTGCAGCACAGCGAGACGGCGAACCCCCCGACGCTGCTGCTGGCGCTGGAGCGGCTGCTGCCCGACGCGCCCCTGCCCTACCTGCGCCGCCTCTTCCCGCGCCTGCGCGCCTGGTTCGAGTGGCTGAACCGCACCCAGGCCGGCCCCGAGCCCTTCACCTTCCGCTGGCGCGGCCGCGACACCGACCCCGAGCGCTTCCTGAACCCCAAGACTCTGGCGTCGGGGCTGGACGATTACCCCCGCGCCTCCCACCCGTCGGCGCAGGAGCGGCACCTGGACCTACGCTGCTGGATGGCGCTGGGCGCCCGCGTGCTGGCGGCGCTGGCCGAGCGCCTGGGCGAGCCCTCGGCGCCCTATCGCGACATGGCCGAGGCGCTGAGCGACAACAACCTGCTGGACCGGCTGCACTGGGCGCCCGAGCTGGGCGCCTTCGCCGATTTCGGCAACCACAGCGCGGCCGTGGCGCTGCGCTGGCACCGCCCGGCCCCCGTGCCCGGCAGGCCCCCGCCGGCCCCGCAGCTGCGGCGGGAGGTGCGGGAGGCGCCGCGGCCGCAGTTCGTGGGTGCTCTGGGCTACGTGAGCCTGTTCCCGCTGCTGCTGCAGCTGCTCCAGGCGGACTCCCCGCGGCTGCCGGCGCTGCTGGGCTCCATGCGCAGTGAGAGGCAGCTCTGGACGCCCTTTGGGCTGCGCTCGCTGGCCCGCGACAGCCCCTGGTACCTGCGGCGCAACACGGAGCACGACCCCCCGTACTGGCGCGGCTCCGTCTGGGTCAACATCAACTTCCTGGCGCTGCGGGCGCTGCACGGTTACGCGCGGGCGGCGGGGCCGCACCGGGAGCGTGCGGCTGAGCTGTACCGGGAGCTGCGCCACAACCTCGTGGCCAACGTGTTCCGGCAGTACGAGGCCACCGGCTTCCTGTGGGAGCACTATCGGGACAGTGACGGCGCCGGGCAGGGTTGTCACCCCTTTGCCGGCTGGTCCGCGCTCGTCGTGCTGGCCATGGCTGAGGACTATTAATGTGCGGGGGGTGCCCGTGCCCCCCGCCTGCCTGGCGCGCTCAGGGCCAGGGGAGGTGTTGGGGGGCTGTGCCAGAGCCCCCCTGCTTCCCCTGCAATAAACCTCCACGACCGTGGCCTCTCGCCGCCCGTGTCAGGGTGTCACCGAGTCCCCTTTGCTGACGCCAGGTCACGCTGGTGTCCCCTGTGCCATGGGGGGATGTTTTTGCCCCTTCCCTGTGGAGGCAGGGGTCGCCACCCAGCGCAGTGCACCCATCACAACGGGCAGTGGTACTTCCACATCTCTTTAATGGTGAGAGAACACGCCGGGAACACCCACCCCCACAGTGTCGGGCACCCCCAGGCGATGGGGTCCCCCCAGGCAGCAGCACCGGGATCATATGGGAGGCCCCAGAAGCAGTTCGGAGGGGAGGGGGCTCCAACAGGACCCCACCGCGCTGCAGGGTGGGTGTCAGTCGGGGCAAGGGGCCCCCAGGGGCTCCGTGATGAGTCCAGACCCCTGTTGGGGGTCCTGGGGGGAGGGGCTCAGACAGGCAGCACGGGTGAGCCGGGCCCCCCACCACCCCCTGGAGCCCCACAGCCCTCGGGCTCGCCCTCCTCCTCCTCTGGGCCCCGGCCCACCTCGATGCCCGAATCCCCTGTGAGCCGCCGGTGCCGCCCGGAGCAACCCCCCAGCGCTGCTCCGCCCCCCATGTCCTCACCCCCCTCGGTGTCACAGCAGGGGCGGCCCTCGGCCTCAAAGAAGTCCGGGGGACCTTGCTTGGGGAGGCTCCCGCGGGCCGGCGGCTCCTCGGGCGGGGGCAGGTCCCAGCTGGCACCGGTGCCGGTGCTGCTGGAGCCGCCGTCACGGCCGGCGCTGCCACCCCCGGGGCCCGGGCCCGGCTCCGGGTCCGTCTCGTCGGTGCCCGGCGCCGAGAGCGAGGAGCTGCTGGGGGAGGAGGCGCAGGAGCAGCCGCAGGAGCAGGAGCTGCAGCCCCCCGAGGAGCCGGGGGACAGCGAGGGGCTCCCGGGGCTGTAGGGCGGCGGCGGCGTCCCGGGGCGCTGCGCCACTTCCTCGTACGCCGGGAGCTTGAAGGAGGCCAGCAGCCCTAAGGGGGAAGAGGCGGGGTCAGGGGGACACCCGGGACACGGCCCCCGAGAGGATGGAGATGGAGGGCGAGGGCACAGCCTGGCACAGCGCAGAGCTGTGGGGATGTGGGGGTGGAGCTGGAAAGCACAGCCCGCGGCAGGGGTGGGGAAATGGGGGATGTGAGGCTGGGGGTGTCAATGGGGGACTGTGGGACAGGGACAGGGCATCCAGGATATTGGGGGATGGCACAGGGGGTCCTGACTCACTGAGATCCCCCGTGAAGGTGGCGGGGTATGAGGGGCTGGGGGTCCCGATTCACTGAGGTCCCCCATGGAGGGGGGTGGCACCGGCAGGGGCTGGGACTGGGGGGTACGGGGGGAATTCAGAAGCCCCTCACTCACGGAGGTCCCCCGCGGACGGGGGGTACTGGCAGGCACCGTGGTAGGCGATGAGGTTGATCTCACGCTGCCGCTGCTGCTGCTGCAGGCGCAGCTTGGCCCGGCGGTGCCGGAAGGCGCAGCAGCAGCTCAGCAGGATCAGGATGGTCCAGAGCAGCCAGAACCCTGCGGGAACGGGGGCGCGGAGCGGCGGGGTCACCCTCACATAGAACTCCCATTGCCACGGGGGGCCCGGCTGCACCCCCAGACCCGCCCAGAACCCTCATTCCCCCGGAGTCCCAGCTCCTCCTGAGCCCCAGCACCGCTCCAGAGGCCCCGATTGTCCTCGGAGCCCTCAGCCCCGTCCCCGCACGGCTCACACGGAGCCCGCAGCCCCGACAGAGCCGCTGATCACCCGCAATGCCCGGATCCTCCCGAAGCCATGAGCCCCCCCCGAACCGCCGATCCGCCCCGCTGTCCCCGGAGCGCCCCGCACTCACACCACAGTTCGTAGTAGTAGGTGCAGCAGCCGCTCTCCCCGCAGCAGTGCCCGGTCTCGCACACGTAGGGCCGGTTGTTCACCCCCGGGCAGAACTCCCGGGCCTGCGGGCACGGCCGCACCGTCACCGCGGCCCCGCGCGCGGCCCCCCCGCCCCGGCCCGCCCGGTACCTGCGGGTGCTGCCGGCCCAGCAGCGCGGCCCAGGCCCCCTCGGCGCTCCCGGGCCGCTCCATGGCGCCGCTGCCTAAAGCCCGCCGCGGCCCCGCGCCCGCCCGGCCGCGGCCCCCGCCGCCCGCAGCAGCCGCCGCCGCCCCGTAGCCGCCGCCGCCGCCGCCATCGCGGCCCCCGCGGCCGCCGCCGCCCGGGCCGGGGCCGTCGCCGCCGCCATCACGCCCGGCCCGAAATCCCGCCCCCGCGGCCACCGTCGACCAATCAGCGGCCGCGCCGCAGCCGGCAGCCAATCGGCGCCGGCGCCACCGCCCGGCTGCAGCCAATCGCACGCCGTCTGCCTGAGCCTCACGCCCAACAACAGAGACAAAGGGGCCTAGCCCCGCCCCTTCCGTGATTGGCGGCCGCAGCGACCAACCGGAGACAGAACACCGCCCCCAGGCCAAGACTGACGGCGGCGCTCGCCAATGGGGGTGCTGCTCCTGCCTGGGCGGAGGGCGCGGCCACAGCCCGGCCGGCCACGGGGCGGGTACTCGGCACAGCGCAGCCAATGGGAACGCAGGCAGGGCTTCTTCCGTCTGATTGGCGGAGCGCCTGACCAATCAGCACCGCCGTTCTGCGCTGGGCACAGCTCCAGCCAATGGGCGCTGCCGTAGCGCGCCCCGCCCCCCCCGGGACGGACCATAACGCACTGCGGGGGGGGGCCGGGCTTGGGCTGTTCCACAGTGCTCGGGGGGGATGCGGGGGTCTGTACCCCAGCGCTCCCCGGGGTCGCGGTGTCCCCCCCATCCCAGCAGGGACACACACACACCTCCGTCACCAACAGCCTTTAATCAGCTCCGCCACACCGCGACCCGCCCCTCGCGGCGACCTTTATCCCCTCAGGACCACCCTCAGTCCCTGCCGAGGTCTCCAACCCTCTGTGTGCACGGTGGAGAGGCTGGAGCCCTCTGGAGCCGCGCATTCCCGCTGTCCATATCCATGTGGAGGAGCCAGAGCACCCCCGTGTCCATCAGGACCTGCAGCCAGCCAGGTTCTGAATGTCTGGAGCCTCTGTGTCCACAGCAGGAAGTTTGAAGCCCCCTGTTCCAGCCGTCTGCATCCACGTGGAACCTCTGGAGCTCCCCACACCCCTCCAAATCCACAGTGGATCTGTATCCACGGGCCCTCTGCCTCCACGTGGAGAACCCAGACCCCTCCAGAACTCCCCGTGCGCCTGCAATCCTCCCCTTTGCACCCGTGCCAAAGGACCCGCAGCCCCCGGGGAGGCTCCACAACCCGCGGGCAGGCTCCGTACCCCCCTCCCCGCCTCCCCCGGGGGGCGGCTCAGCCCGGGCTCTGCAGCAGCAGCAGCTGCAGGTTGCGGCGGTAGCAGCCCAGGCTGCAGAGCGGGCGGCCGGTGCGGGCGCAGCTGTACCGCTTGGCGTTGGTGCAGCCGGGCACGGCGCAGGGCTGGGCGGGGGGCACGGGCGGGGGCCCGGCGGGGGGCAGCGGCAGCGGCAGCCCCGCGGGGAAGGAGACGGTGACGCCGTCGGCGGCGCTGCGGTAATGCACCACGGGGCAGGGCGCGGGGCGGGCGCGGCGCTCGCGCAGGGCCCTCACCTTGGCCTTGTGGGTGCGCGTCAGGCGCTCGATGGTCTGGTTCTTGCTCTCCTCGGCCTTGCGGGCCGCCTGCAGCCGCCGGCGCCGCGCCCGCTCCTCGCGCTTCTCGCGCATCTCCTCCGTCACCTCCTTGGCCTTGGCGCCCATGGGCAGCTGCAGCAGGGGCTGGCTCTGCTGCTTGTGCAGCAGCGCGCGCTGGGGGGGCACACGCGGGGGGGTGTCAGGGGGATCCACACAGGCACCCCCAGGGCTCCCCGAGGGTTCCAGCTCAGCCCCACGCCAGTTCTGGGGTCCCTGTACCCTCCTGGATTCCCGCAGCTGTGCCCCAGAGGATCTGTGACTCCCCCCCAGAACCCCCCAGTCCTGTCCCAGTGTCCCCACACCCCCCCAGAACCCCCCACCCCTGCCAGTTTTGGGGTCCCTTTCCCCTCCCCAGCCCTGTCCCGGTGTCTCCAATCCCCCTCCCAGCCTTGCCCCCCGTCCCCCCGTGCCCCCTGACCTGCCGGGCCGTCAGGAGGGACTCGTCCACCTCTCTCTTGATGTCGCCGTTGTCGTCCAGCTCCCCCCTCTCGAGGGCCGCCAGCCAGCGCCGCTCCTCCTCCTCCTCTTCCTCCTCCTCTTCCTCCTCCTCCTCCTCCCCCTCCTCGCGGGGAGGGAAGCAGCTCTCGGGGTCCAGCTCGGGCAGCGGGGACGGGGCCAGGTTGCTGTCCTCATCTGGGGGGTGGGGACAGCCAAGGGGGATGGGGGTCACGGTTGGGGTCCGGAGCATCCCCCTCCCCTCCGGCCCTCACTCTGAGCCCCCCCGGGGCTCCCCCTGCCCTCCCCCGCAGCCCCTCCCCTCCCAGCCCTCACTCACCCAGCCAGGCCCGGTACTGCTCGATCGGGACCCCCTCGCTGGGCTCCTCCTCGTCCCCCGCCAGCAGTGGGGACGGCGAGTGCGTCCCCTCGGGGACCACCGTGAACGTGGGGACGCTGTGGGGGAACAGAGAGGAGTCAGGGGAGCCCGGTGAGGCCGGGTCCCGGTTAGGGGGGGACACGGAACCGCGCCCGGCCCAGCCTCCCGCCTCCCCTCACCTCTTGGTGCCCAGGATCTGCCCTCCCAGCTTGATCCGGAGCCGCAGCCGGGGCTGCCGGGGGGGTTCGGGACCCGGGGCCTGCCCGGCCTCGTGGTGGTGCCGCTTCTTGTGCTTCTTCTTGTGCTTCTTGTGCTTCTTCTTGTGGCCGCCATGGCCGCCCGCCTCGGCCTCCTGCCCTGTGAGGGGGCACGCAGCGTCAGCGAGGGGTCCCCGCGGGCTCTGCCCCGCTCGGGAGTGATCCCGCAGCCCCCCCGGACACCCCCCGGCCCCGCTCCCTCTCACCGTGGCCGCCGGCCTCCATCGCGCCGCGCCGCCAGGCCCTGCGCATCCGCCCGCGGGGGACCCAATTCGGGACGGACCCACTTCCGCCCGAACGCGCTTCCGCCCGGACTCGCTTCCGCCCGCTACGCGAGGCGGGTGACGCCGCCGCCGCCATGTTTGAAGTGGGCAGTGGTGCGCAGTCCCGGCGGGAAACCGGTGCCGCGGGTGCTTTCGGGCCGCGGGGGGCAGGTGCTCACACTCAGGTGTGAACGCACTCAGGTGTGAACGCACTCAGGTGTGTGTGAAAGCACGGGCTGGACCCCCAGGTGTGAGCTGTGGGGTCCTGGGGGCTGTTCCTGCCCACCCGCGGGTCCTGAGGGCAGTGGCATCCCGGGGACACGGGGAAGGGCAGTGCCAGCGGGGCACGGGGTGCTCCTGCCCCTCTGCCCTGCCCAGGTGAGGCATTTTTGGGGCGCTGTGTCCAGCTCTGGGCTCTTTAGGACCGCAGGGACCCGGAGCGGGGCCAGAGGAGGCTACGGAGGTGATTTGGGGTCTGGAGCACCTCCCAGGCTGAAGGAGCCGGGTCTGATTAGTCCGGGGAGAAGACAGAGAGAACCTCATCAATCCACACAAAAATCCCAAATATCCACACAAAACCCTCGAATATTCCCACGAATCTCATCCGAGAGACACAAATCACCCAGCAATCCTCACAAAACCCCCATCCAGCCCCACAAATCTCTCCGCGGCGGCTCAGGGTGATGACACCCAGGGCAGAACCGGGAATTTTGGGCACAAACCACAAAACCCCAGCTCAGCGCGAGAGCGCGGAGGGGCCAAGCCCTGGGCGGGGTCACCGAGCCGAGTGTCGCCTCTCCAGGTGGCACTGCCACATCTCCACAGGGTCCTTCCCGCCCCGACCGCTCCGGGATTTTGGGATTCCCTGCGGGGACACGCGCGCGTGGCAGTGTGGCACACACACACAGAGATGTCACACGTGCTCGGAGATGTCACACACGCTCGGAGATGTCACACACGCTCGGATGTCACAGCCCGACACACACAGATCTCCCCCCGCCCCCCGCCCGCAGCTGCCGCTGCCCCGGGCCATTGTCCCGCCCGTGCCAGGAGCCGCCGGCACCGATCGCCGCTGCCGCCCCCGCCGCGGGATCCCGGAGCCGTGCGGACCGCGAGCGGCCAGCCCGGCATCATTCCCGGTGTCACCCACCTGCCCCAGGTGCGAGCTCCGGGCAACGCCCCGAACGCTCCGGAGCCCGGGACTCCCTCGAGCCTCCCCCCGAGACTCCCGGAAAGCTCCGCAGCCCGGGATCCCCCCGGAGGCTCCGGAGGACCGGCACCACCTGGGACACCGGGAACACCGGGACCCTCCACAAAACCCCGGGATCCCCCGAGACATCCCGGACCCCTCGAAAACTCCGGACCCTTCAAGACCCCCGGGACTCCTCGGAGCTTGCGGAGCCCCCGGGAATGTTCCAGCGGGACGAGCGCAGCCGCGCCACGGTGGCGCGGGGGTCAGCGCTGGACATGGAACTGCGGCGGGGCTGCTGCTGCCCCCCGGCCCCGGCATCGCAGGTACGGGAGCACCGGGAGCAGCGGGAGCAGCGGGAGCAGCGGGAGCAGCGGGAACACCGGGAGCAGCGGGAGCACCGGGAGCAGCCCGGGCACGAGGCCACAGCCGCTCCCTGCCCCCCGGGGCCCCCGTCCCGTCCCGTCCCGTCCCGCTGCCCCGGCCCAGCCGGGAATTCCGGAGGGATCCGGCACAGCGGGAATCGCCCGCGCCCCCGGCGCCCGACGGGGAGGGGGGACTGGGAGGACTGGGAGTGACTGGGTGCGACTGGGGGGTCGGGGAGGGGACGGGGGGTGGGGGTGGCGGTGCCGGGGAGGGGGCGCGGGCAGGGGACACAGGGGGCACTTGGGGGGCCCAGTGCGTGTGGGTGGGGTCCTGGCATCTTTATGGGGGTCCCAGTGCGGGGGGGTGGTCTTGGGGATTCCAGTTCAACCAGTTCCAGCTGCGTTTTGAGGGTCCCAGTTCCCCCAGTCCCGGCTGCATTTTGGGGTCCCAGTTCCCCCAGTCCCAGCTGCCCACTGAGGGGGTCCTGGTGTACTGGGGGGGGGTCCCAGTTCACCTGGTACACCCACAATCGGGGGGTCCCGGTGCACTTGGGGAGCCTGCTGCATTTTTGGGGGGTCCCAATGCATTTAAAGGGGGTTCTGGTGCATCCTGGCGTGGATCTGGTGCATTCTGAGAGCTCCTGGTGCACTTTGGGGGGGTCCCGGTGCATACGAGGGGGTCCCGGTCTTTCGGTACCAACCGCAGGTCCGGGGTCACCTGGGGGGCTCCCGGTTCACTCGGGGGTTTCTCGGTGCACTCCGGGATTCTCCCGGTGCATTTGAGGCCATCCCGGTGCTGCTCAGGGAGGTCCCGGTGCATCCCGGTTCACTCAGGGGGGAGTTGTTGCCCTCTGGGAGGGGTCCCAGCCCCCGGTCCCAGCTGCACACGCGGCTCCGGTTCAGTCGGGGCGGTCCCGGTGCCCCGGGGGAGGTCTCGCCCCCTCCCCCCGCACCGCGCTTTTCCCCCAGCAGGGGGCGCCCCCCGCCCGCTCCCGGTGTCCCGGAGCCCCGCGGGGGGGGCGGGGGGGACACGGAGGCGGCTCCTGGGAGAAGGGAGGGGGGGACACGGGGAATGGGGGACACGGGGCGGGCCATGGGGCGGGGGCGGCCGCCGCTTCCTGTGCGCGATCGCGGCGGAGCGGGAGCGGCCGGAGGTACCGGGAATGGGGGGCAGCGCTGCACCGGGGGTGGGGGGCGCGGGGGGCGTGGTGGGGGGGAGGAAAGGATCACGGTGTCCGTCCTTACCGGGGCTCCGTTCCCCGCCTCCCCCGCACGGGACCCCGTGTCCTCCTCCCACGCCTCCCCCGCCCCCTCCCGCGGTGCCGTTCCCGGAGCCCCGTTCCGCACCCCCGGGCCATCGTGTCCCCTGTCCCCGCACCCCCTTTGCCCGTCCCCGGCACCCCCAGGCTCCGCAGCCTGACCCCGGCACCCCTCGTCCCTCCCCCGCACCGCGACCCTTGCAGCCCGGCCTCTGCCTGCACCTCATCCCCTGCACCCCAAACCCTGCACCCCAAACCCTGGAACCCAAACCCTGCACCCCAAACCCTGCACCCCAAACCCTGGAACCCCAAACCCTGGAACCCAAACCCTGCACCCCAAACCCTGGAACCCAAACCCTGCACCCCAAACCCTGCACCCCAGACCCTGGAACCCAAACCCTGCACCCCATCCCCTGCACCCCAAACTCTGCACCCCAAACCTTGCACCCCATCCTCTCCCCGCACCCCAGCTCGTGTCCCCTCCCCTGCACCCCTTCTCCCCTCGCTGCACCCCAAACCCTGCACCCCATCTTGTCCCCTGCACCCTCTCCTGACCCCGCTAATCCCTTCCCTGCCCCCCCAAAACGCTGCTGCTCCTTTTCCATCCCCACACTCCATCTTGTCTCCTGCACCCCATTTTCTCCACCCCTTCTCTTGTGCCCTGCACCCCAAACGCTGAATCCCAAGCCGTGAACCCAAATCCCTGCACCCCACACCCTGCATTCCCTCCCTGCACCCCAAATCCTGCCCCATCATGTCCCCAAACCCCGCACCCCATTCCTGCACCCTTTATCCCGTCCCTGCACCCCATTCCTGCACCCCTTTATCCCACCCCTACACCCCGTCCCCAATCCTCTGCACCCCACCTTGCCCCTGCACCCCTCCCCTGTCCCCTCACCCCCCTCCCTGCACCCCAAACCCTGCGCCCCATCCCTTCCCTTTCCCACCCCCCACACCCCAAATCCTTCCCCCTTTTCGCCCCCCAAATTCCTCCACCCTTCCCGCCCCCAACCCACCCCATTCCCCACCCCCCTCCCTTTCCCCCTCCCATCCCCGCCGCCCCCGCTGCCCTTTCCCGCACAGTCCCCCCCTTGTTCCCCGGGGAGGGGGCGGCGATTTAGGGGAGGGCGATTTGGGGAGGGCCCCGAAATTCCGGGGAGGAGCCCCAAACACGTGGGGGACCCCCCGAATTCCCGGGTGGAAGGACCATATCACCAAAAAAAACCCCCCTTTTCTCCCCGCAGCCACCTCGCTGGGTGTGGGGGGGGGGGGAGGCCCCCACTGCACCCCAGCGCTGGATGCGGCGGGACCCCCTTGGGGGGCTTGGGGTGGGGGACCCCCCAAAATAACTGGGGGGGTCCCGGGGGTCCCGATGGAGGTGGGGGGGGGCCGCCGGCTGCAGATCCTGGAGGATCTCAACATGCTCTACATCCGCCAGATCGCCGCCAGCATCCAGGTGGGAATTTTTGGGGGACCGCCCCCCCCGCTTCCCCCGCTTCTCTCCCCGATTCCAAATCCGGGATCCCCCGGGACCCCCCGGACCCCCCGGACCCCGGGTTCCCCGGGGTCCGGGGGGTCCGGGGGATCCCGGGGGGTCCCGGGAAGGTGGAGTGCGCTCCTCATCCCTTAGGATCCCCCCAAAACCACGACTTGGGGGGGGGGGGGAATTTTAGGGGAATTTTGGGGGGGCTCCCGCTCCCCCTTTTTCCCGCGGGGGGTTATTTATAGGTGATGACGTCACTGGAGGGGGGGGGCACAGGGGCGGGATCGGGATCGGGATCGGGATCGGGATGGAGGAGCAGGAGGTACCGGGAAGGAGTTGGGGGGTCGGTGTAGGGGTGTACCCTGAGAAATTTGGGGTGTCGGGGGGGTGCGTGGTGAATTTGAGGCGTTTTTGGGGTGCACGATGGATCTGTGGGGCACGTGCTTCCCTTAAGGGGTTCATGGACTGTTTATGGGGTTCACGGTTCCCCCATGGGGTGCAGGAATAATTTGTGGGGTGCCTGGTAAATCTATGGGGTGCACCATGGGTCCGTGGGGTGCGTGGCTCCGCTGTGGGGTCCACGATGTGTTTGTGGGGTGCGTGGGCTGGTTTTGGGGTTCACGGGTTCTCCATGGGGTGCACAGTGTGTTTGTGGGGTGCCTGATAAATCTGTGGGGTACACCACGTGTTTGTGGGGTGCCTGGTAAATCTATGGGGTGCACGATGTGGGGACCCCATCAGGGCAGGGCTGGGACCCCCCCATGTGTGACTGGGACCCCCCAATCAGTTTGGGACCCCCCCATGTGTGTGCAGGGCTGGGACCCCCTGGGCATGGCTGGGGTGTGATTTGGGGGGTGCTGGGGTCCCCTATGCCCAGCAGTGCCCCCAGACCCCCAGTGCCCCCCAAACCCCAAATGTGGGGAGGAGTCGGAGCTGCTGTGGGTGCGGGAGGGGCTCTGGGCACCCCCTGACCCCCAAATGTGCCCTGTTCCCAGAAGCTGGAGCTGCTGTAGGTCCGGGAGGGATTTTGGGATCCCCTGACCCCCCAAATCCCATTCCCAGGACCCAGAGATGCAGGAGTTGGAGCTGCATGGGGTGTTGCGGGTCCAGGAAGGGTTTTGGGGATCCCCCTGATGCCCCAAATCCCATTGCCAGGAGCCGGAGCTGCAGCGTGCCCTGGAGCGGGCACTGTGGGTCCGGGAGGGATTTTAGGGATCCCCCTGACCCCCAAATCCATTGCCAGGAGCCGGAGCTGCAGCGGGCTCTGGAGCGGGCACTGTGGGTCCTGGAGGGATTTTGGGGATCCCCCTGACCCCCCAAATCCCCTTCCCAGGAGCCGGAGCTGCAGCGGGCTCTGGAGCGGACGCTGTGGGTCCGGGAGGGATTTTGGGGATCCCCCTGACCCCTAAACCCCGTTCCCAGGAGCCGGAGCTGCAGTGGGCCCTGGAGCAGGTCCTGGAGGGGTTTTGGGGATCCCCCTGACCCCCCAAATGCCGTTCCCAGGAGCCGGAGCTGCAGCGGGCTCTGGAGCGGGCACTGTGGGTCCTGGAGGGGTTTTAAGGTTCCCCCTGACCCCCCAAATCCCCTTCCCAGGAGCCGGAGTTGCAGCGGGCTCTGGAGCGGGTCCTGGAGGGATTTTGGGATCCCCCTGACCCCCCAAATGTGCCCTGTTCCCAGGAGTGGGCACTGCAGGGGGTGCTGTGGGTCCAGGAGTGATTTTGGGATCCCCTGACCCCCAAAATCCCATTCCCAGGAGCTGGAGCTGCAGCGGGCTCTGGAGCGGGCGCTGTGGGTCCTGGAGGGGTTTTGGGGATCCCCCTGACCCCCCAAATGCCGTTCCCAGGAGCCGGAGCTGCAGCGGGCTCTGGAGCGGGCGCTGCGGGTGCGGGAGGGGTTTTGGGGATCCCCCTGACCCCCCAAATGCCGTTCCCAGGAGCCGGAGCTGCAGCGGGCTCTGGAGCGGGCGCTGCGGGTGCGGGAGGGCGCTCGCCGGTTGCTCCCCGCCTGCAGCCGGCCCGAGCAGGCGCTGGAGACCACCAAGACCCTGGTGCTGTGCGACGCCAGGGTGGTCGCGGCGGGGGGGGAGCTGCAGCGGCGCCAGGAGGCCCGGCTGAGGGGGGCCCGGCGGTGAGGGACCCCGAAAATGATGGGGGAGGGAAGTGGCTGACCCGCGGGACCCCAAAAGATTGGGAGGGAGCCCCAAAAATGGAGGGGGAGTGGAGGATGGCGCGGGGTGGGGAGGGGGCACCCCAAACATGGGGGGGAAATGGGGAATCCCATGGAGGGTGTGGTGGGGGGGTCCCCAAAAGCTGGGGAGGGGGTTTGAGGATTCCGTGGGGGGTGCGGCTCTGAGGGACACCCCAAAACCTTGGGGGGACATCGGGACACCAGAGTGAGAGGACCCCCAAAACCCAGGGGGTGGGAGGAGAGACCCTGGGGGGCCTGCACCAGTGAGGGACACCCCGAAATTTGGGTGGGGAAAAGGGGAAATCCAGGGAGGCACAGCGGGGGCAGGAGACACCCCAAACCTGGCGGGAGCACCCCAAAACCTGGGGGGAGCTTTGCTGACCCCCTCCCGTCCCCCCGCAGCCCCTCGGACGCCGGGCCCGGGGCTGAGCGGGTGCCGTGCCGGGGCACCGTCTGCATCTCAGGTATGGGGGGGCTCCGGGGGTGCCGGGGGGGCTCTGGGGGGGGAGGGGGAGCCCCATCCTCTCTGCCCCCCCCCGGGGCACCGTCTGCATTTAGGGTGGGGGGTCCTGGGGTGCACAGGGAGGTCTCACTCCCCTCCTGCCCCTCCCTCCCCCAGATCTGCGCATCCCGCTGATGTGGAAGGACACCGAGTACTTCAGGAACAAAGGGGGTCAGTGTTGGGGTGCGGGGGGTCCCCCGTTTGGCTGTGATGCCCTCTGTGACCCCCCCCCGTGTCCCCCCCCTCCCCCCAGAGCTGCACCGCTGCGCCGTGTTCCTGCTGCTGCAGGTGGGGGCCGAGATCCACGACACCCCCACGGTGCTGGTGGACAGGACCCTCACCGACATCTGCTTCGAGGGCGCCGTGCTCTTGTGAGGGGGGGCACGGGACCCCCGACACCCCCACGCCCCTCCCTGGGACCCCTGACACCCCCACATCCCCCCATGGGACCCTGACACCCCCCCAGGGACCCCTGACACCCCCACATCCCCCCATGGGACCCTGACACCCCCCCATGGGACCCCTGACCACCCCCACACCCCCCATGGGACCCCTGAGTCTCTCTATGGGACCCCTGACCACCCCAATATCCCCCCATGGGACCCCTGGTCCCTCCCACGGGACTCCCAACTCACCCCACAGGACCCCTGATCCCCCCCCGTGGGACCCCCAGTCACCCCCACACCCCCCCCAGGGACACTGACACCCCCCAGGGACCCCTGCCACCTCCAAACCCCCCTTGGGGACCCCTGTCCTGACTTTTCCCCCCTCCAGGGGACCCCTGATCCCCCTCTGGGGGACCTCTGACCACTTCCAAGGGGTGACCCCTGCCCTCCTCTGCCCCTCCCTGGGGACCCCCACCCACCCCTGGGAGGTACCCCTGCCCCACATCTCCCCCCGGGACCCCCTCCCCTGTCCCCTGGGGTGTCCTTGGGGGTGTCCCCGCTCCTCTCTGACCCCGCTGTGCCCCCCCCCAGCTCGGAGGCGGGTCCCGATTTCGAGCTGAAGGTGGAGCTGTACAGCGCGGGGCTGCCGGGCGGGGGGGCGCAGGGCAGCACCCCCAAAAAGCTGGCGACGCGTCTCAGCACCTCCCTGGGCCGCTCCTCCGGGCGCCGGGCACGGGCGGCCATGGAGGGGGGGCCCGGCAGCCCCCCGGGCACCGGCGGCACCGCGGCGCTGCTGCTGCCCCCGCCCGGCGTCCCGTGAGTACCCCCGAGACCCCCCCAACCTCCCCACGGTGCTCCCCCGGGTGTCCCCAGCTCCTGGCACACCCCCCCATGACCCCCCCGATGTCCCCCTGACCCCCACCCCGGTGTCCCCCCAGGTGTCCCCGGTTCCAGCTCCTGGCCCACGCCGCGCTGTCCCTTGCGCAGGTGCACGACGGGTTCCGCACCCACGACCTCGTCATTGCTGCTGATGGTCAGTGGGGCCCCAGGGCACCCCAAAACACCCCACGGCACCCTAAAACACCCCAAAACTCCCCGCAGCATCCTATGGTACCCCATAACACCCCAAAACTCCCCACAGCACCCCATGGTACCCCATAACACGGGCAATGGGGCTGGGACAGATGGAGAGGCGTCTGGGGGCCCTGAAAGGCTGTGGGTGGGGTCTGGGGTCTTGGTAAATGGGGGACAAAGGGGTCTGGGGGTCCTGGCAAGAGGGGGAGGTGGCTCTGGGCTCCTAATGGGGTTTGGGGGTCGCTGTCAGCCCCCCAAGACCCTCCTGTGTCCCCTCCCCAGAGCAGAGCTTCTGCTGGGTGGGTCTGGGGTCGGTTTGGTGTGGGGGTCCCTCCTTGTCCCCCATGCCCCCCACCAGAGCAGAGCCCCTGGGGTCAGTGTGGGGATCCCTCCCAGCCCCTCCATGTCCCCCCATGTCCCCCCATGTCCCCCGTGTCCCCCCCCCACAGAGCAGAGCCCCTGCTGGGTGCCCCTGTACGGCCGCATGTGCTGCCGCCTGGCGGCCAGGCCGAGCTGCATGGACACCCCCGCGGCGACAGGGACACTGCGGCTGCAGGTGAGGGACAGCGGTGGCACCGGGAACGGCATCGGCAATGGGAGGGAGGGGTGGGATCGGGAATAGGAGAGAGGGTGGGATAGAGGAATGGGATTTATTAACACTGCTGTGATAAAGGGGACGCTGCAGCTGCAGGTGAGGGAATGGGATTGGGAATGGGTTATAGGGATGGGATAGAGAAATGGGATATAGGAATGGGGTAGAAAAATGGGATAGAAAAATGGGATAGAAAAATGGGATATAGGGATAAGCTGCACTGAAAGTCCTACAGTAACAGGGACCCTGCCGCTGCACGTGAGGGAATGGGACAGAGGAAAGGGGATAGAGGAATAGGATAGAGGGAATGGGATAGAGAAATGGGATAGAGGGAATGGGATAGAGGGAATGGGATAGAAGAATGGGATAGAGGGAATGGGATAGAGGGAATGGGATAGAGGGAATGGGATAGAGGGAATGGGATAGAGAAATGGGATAGAGGGAATGGGATAGAGGGAATAGGATAGAGGGAATAGGATAGAGGGATGGGCTGCATAAACACCCCCATGATAATGGGGGCCCTGCAGCTGCAGGTGAGGGAATGGGATTGGGAATGGGATGGAGGGATGGGATGCATCAACAGCCCTGTGGGAACCCTGTGGCTGCACTAAGGGAATGGGATCAGGAATGGGAAAGGGGTGGGATAGAGGGAACAGGGGTGGAAATGGAGACAGGGACAGGGATGGGGATAAGGGTGGGACAGGGACAGGGATGGGGTCAGGATGGGGACGGGAACAGGCACAGGGACAAGGACAGGAATGAGCACAGTGATGGGGATGGACAAAACTGGAGATGGGGGACACAGATAAGGGGGGATGGGTAGAGAGCTGGAGACAAGGACAAGGATGAGAACGGGACAGGGATGGGGACAAAGATGGGCATGGAATGTGGTGGGGACACAGAGGAGTGGGATGGGAGCAGTGCCATGGATGGGAACAAGAACGGGGACAGACACAAGGGTAGGACAGAGATGGGAAAAGACAAGAACCAACAGGTTGGGATGAGAACGGGGTCAGAGCTGGGAATGGGGACAGGGATGGGGACAGGATGGGTGGTGGCACGAGCCCACCACCCCTCATCCATCCCCACCAGTGGCTCTGGACTGGTGGGGATGGAGCTGGGGGATGCCTGTGCTGGGGATGGGTGGAGAATCGGGGGACACGCCGGTCACCCATGGGTGCTGACGGCTCTGGGGTCTTTCTGCAGGCTCCGGGGGCTGAGGGGCCGAGCGGGCCCCCCCTGTTCTGCGTCCTGCGGGGCCCGGGGCTGCTCTGCTACGGCAGCGCCGGCGAGGCCGAGGCCGGGCAGGAGCCCATGCTCACCATCGCTGTCACCAAGGTGCGGGGACACAGGGGGCATGGGGGTGCAGAGGGTCTGTGGGTGTGTGAGGGTATGGGGGCACAGGGGCTGTGGTGGGTGGTGGGGCTGTGGGGGGCACAGGGGGCTGTGGGGGGTATGGGGGACTGTGGGGTTATGGGGGGTATGGGGGATGCAGGGGACATGGGGGCGTGGTGGGTACAGGGGGAAAGGGGGATTGTGGGGGGCTCTGGGTGGTTTGAGGTTTATGGGGGCTCTGGGGTCTGTGGGGGCTCTGGGGTCTGTGGGGTGTTCTGGGGTCTAGGGGGTGTTCTGGAGTCTGTGGGGATCTCTGGGGTCTGTGGGGTCTGTGGGGTCTATGGGGGCTGTGGAGTCTATGGGGAGTTCTGGGGTCTGTGGGGATCTCTGGGGTCTGTGGGGTCTGTGGGGCTGGGGGGTCCAAGGTGTCCCGGTGCCGCAGGACACGCGGGTGCGCGCGGTGGAGTCAGGGGGCCGCGGGCAGCCCCCCGGGGTGGCTGTCACCAACCGGCTGGGCGGGGAGGAGGTGACACACGCGCTGGTGGCCGAGAGCGCGGCCGAGGCCCAGCGATGGCTCGAGGCCTTCGGGCAGCACCTCTACGACTTGGGTGAGCCGGGACCCCCGGGACCCCCCCAGACCTGCGGGGATCCCCATCATCCCTGTGGGATCCCCCCATCCCCTTGGGACCCTCCCAGCCCTGTGGGAACCCGTAATCCCTGTGGGACCCCCACCCTGGCAGGACCCCAGACCATCCCTGTGGGACCCATCCCTGTGGGAGCCCCCTTCCCCCAAGACCCCCAACCCAGTTGGACCCCATATTGCCAGCACCCCCATCCCAGAGTGACCCCAATACTGAGGGCACCCCCATCCCTATGAGACCCCCACCCCGGGCTGACCCCATCCAATGGGACCCCACCCCACTGCAATCCCCATCCCGGGAGCCCCTGGATGCCGGAGTGACTCTGTCCCACGAGTCCCCGTTGTCCCCACCCCACAGCCCAGTGGAAGCAGTGCTGTGAGGAGCTGATGAGGATCGAGGAGCCCCCCCCGCGCCGCCCCCCGGCCCCGCTGCCCCCCCAGGGCTCTCTTTACCACCAGACGGGTGAGTGGGGCCGGGGGGCTCGGCCTGGGGGGGCTCTGCTCTGTCTCCCCCTCTCTGCTCTCTGCTGGCTCCCTAACGCTGCTCTTCTCGCTCTCTGTGCCCCCCCTCTGTCCCCCCCTTTCTGTCCCTCCGCTCCTGCCGCTCTGCCACCCCCCTGCCGCGCCCCCCAGCCCCGCCGGGCCCCCCCGGGACCCCCCCGGGCGAGGGGCTCCTGCTGCAGGAGAACGTCTCGGCCGAGATCCGGGCGCTGCTCAGCTCCTACTACAGCGACAGGTGACAGGGGGGGACACGGGGGGGGCCCCGAGACAGCCCCCCCCCCACTGCCACAGCACCCCCAGGATGGCCATGGGGACTGTGGGGGGGGGGGCACTGAAGGGACCCCCAAACCCCCCCACTGCCTGTGAGGGGAATCCATGGGGGGCTAGGGGGATTGTGGGGGGGTCTTTCACAGCCCCCACCCCACGGCGCAGCAGCCGGGGGTCCGGGGGGGGGTGTGGGGATGCCCCTGACCCCCGTGACCCTCCCCTTTCCCCCCCAGCTATTGACCCCTCCGATGACATCGCGGCGGTGACCGACATCCTGAGGCGGCACCGGGGGGGTCCCCGAGCTCCCGGGCCCCCCCCGTGGCTGTCGCTGTTCGAGGGGCCCCCCCTGCGCAGCCCCAGCCCCCCCCGGCGGGGCCGCCCCCGCACCCTGTCCCTGGACGCCCGGCTGAGCACCCTGAAGGGCCGGGGGGGCCCCCCAAAACCCCTCCACTCCAGCTCCTCCAGCAGCAGCAGCAGCAGCCCGGGGCCCCCCCGGCGGGACCCCCCCAGACCCCTCCAGTCCTGGGTGTGACCCCCAGCATTTGGGGGGCGGGGGGGGGACAGGGAGATGGACCCCCCCTGCTGGTCACAGGGGTCCGGGGGGGCTGGGGGCTCCCGGGTTCTGTTTTTGGGGAGAAACTGGAATTTTTGCCCCTCCCCATGCTGGGGGGGGGCTCAGGGCTAAACTCCAAAAAGGGGGGGTGGTTAAATCCTCCCCCCCCACGAGGGTGGGTGCTGGGGACCCCCCCACCACAGGGTGGGTGCTGGGGTCCCCCCAGGGTGGGTGCTCAGGGTCTAACCCGGGGGGGGGCTCACAGAGCCCCCCCCAGCTCTGCTTTCCCTCACCTCTAACCCGGGGGGGGGGATACAACCCCCCCCCGGCAGCCCCCTCCCAATTAATAATATTCACTAATAATTTGCATTAAAATTTATTTAACAGCTGCTGAGTGTGATTTGGGGGGGGGCGTGGGGGTCCCTGTGCCCGGTGGGGGGGGTCCGTGCCCCGCCATCCTGTGCTGCCACCAGCGGGGAGGGGTTTGGGGGGTGCTGCCCCCTCCCCAAGCTGCTCATTTGGGGTGCAAGTGGGGGGAGTGCTGGGGGGTGTGTGGGGAGGGGGCTGCAGTGCCATAGGGGGGACCCCACCCCAAAAGGAGGTGCTGGGCCCCCCCCACTACACGGCATGGGGGGAGAGGTCCTCGTCCTCGGTGGGGGGGCTGGGGCCCCCCAAAAGCGGTGGGTGGGGGGCGTCACGGGCCAGCAGCAGCGCGAAGCCTGGGGGGAGAGTGGGGGTGAGACGGGGGGTCTGGGGGGGCTGTGGGAGGTTTGGGGGGTGTTGGGGGATGTTGAGAGATTTTGGGGGTTTCTGGGGGAGTTTTGGGGTACCTGGCGTGGCTTTGTGCAGGACGAGGTTCTCGCTGGGCTCGTCCCCCTGCAAAGAGTGGGGCAGGGGGATCTGAGGGGTCTCCCCAAGCCCACTGTGCCCACCCCCCTCTCCAGGGGACCCCACCCCATCTCCCATCCTGCCCCCCACCCCATTCCCCATCTAGTCCCATCCCAAACCCCGGAACCAGCCCCCCGGGTCGTGTGTTCCCCCCTGCCCCCCCAGCCAGAGCCCCCCCAGCCCCAAAACCTGCAGCCCCCACAGTCCCCGTGCCCCCCATCACCCCCAGCCCCACATAACCCCAGAACCCCATCTCGGCCCCCCACATCTCCCCCAGCCCCTCCCCGTACCTGCCCCGGGGGGGGTCCCGGCTCCCAGGGGGCCTCCCAGCCCCCCCACTCGTGCCCCCCGATTCCGTTGCGCCCCAAATCCTGGGGGTCCTGCACCGGGCGGGGGGGGCCGGGGCTGTGCGGGGGGGGCCCGGCCGGGGGTGTTGGGGACCCCTCCCACGGGCTGGGGACATCCTCAAGCAGTGGCCCCAGAGATTCCCATGCCGGGGGGCTGGGCAGGGGGGGAGTGTCCGGGAGGGGCCCCTCCTCATCCCGGGGGGGCCTGGGGGGAGACCCCAAGCTGGGAGTGCTGGAAGGAGGGAGGGGCTCTACCCCATAAGTGCTTTCAGAAGACCCCAACCCAGAGGGGACCCCCATCCGGGGGGGACTGGGAGGGGGCCCAGACATGGCAGGGGGGGACCCTGAGCTGGTGGTGGCAAAACTGGGGGTCCCCAGGGTGGTGGAGGGAGGCGTCCCCGTTCCCATGGGGCTGGAGGGGGTCCCAGTGGTGGCACATTGGGGGGTGACCGTCACCACAGGGCTGGGGGGGCTCCTTGGAGTGGCAGAGGGAGGGGTCCCTGTCCCCACGGGGCTGGGGAGAGTCCCACTGGTGGCACTTTGGGGGGTCCCTGTCCCCACAGGACTGGTGGCAAGGGGGGACCCTGCTCGGGCTGGGCTGGAGGGGGTCCCCAAGGTGCCACACTGCGGCGTCCCTGTCCCCACAGGGCTGAGGGGGGTCCTGGTGGTGGCACTTTGAGGGGTCCCCGTCCCCACAGGACTGGTGGCCTGAGGGGACCCTGCTCGGGCTGGGCTGGGGGGGGTCCCCAGAGTGGCAGAGGGAGGGGTGCCCCTCCCCACGGGGCTGGCGGGGGTCCCGGTGGTGGCACACTGGGGTGTCCCTGTCCCCGCGGGGCCGGGGGGCAGAGGCGGCGGCGGCCGGCGGGGGCTGGGGGGCGGTGCCCCCCGGGAGGCTCCGGGCGGGGGGCTCTGGAGGGGCTCCGGCCGGCGGAAGATGAAGGCGGATTCCGTCAGGCTGCGCTGGTACCGCAGGAAGGGCCGGCGGGCACCTGGCGGGGAGAGGGGGTGAGCAGGGACCCCCAGAGCCCCCCGTGCCCCCCAATCCCCCCGTGGCACCTACCGGCGGTGCTGCCGGGCAGGGCGGACGCGGACGTGGAGCCCGAGCGCTCCCGCTGCCGAAAGAACTCCCGGGGGTTCTGGGTGCGCTGGGAGACCAGGATGGCGGCTTCCTGCGGGAGCGGGGGGTCAGCGGGGCCGTGGCACGGTGCGGCACAGGGCACGGTCAGTGGCCCTGTGACCCCGGGGACAGGGAGGGACCCGCTCCCGGCACTCACGGCCGCTGTCCCGCTGACCCCGCTGCGCCCCCCGCGCTCCCGCTCGGCCGCCTCCTGCTCGCGCTGCTGCTGCTCCTGCGGGACACGGCGGCGATGGGAAACATGGATCCCTCAGGATGGAGCCCTGGACCCCCTGGATGGAGCCCTGGATCCCCTGGGATGGAGCCCTCATATCTCCCCAGGTTAGACCCCCCCATCCCGGATCGCCCTGGAACACCTCCTGTATTTCCTGCAATGGACCCGCTCGATCCCTCGGGATGGACTGGGATCAACTGGGATCAGCTGGGATGAACCTCTTCAGGACCCCCAGGACAGCGCCTAGAATCCCCTGGGATAAGAATCCCTGAATCCCCGAATCCCCTGGGATTGACCGAGCCCCTGAATTCCCCTGGGATGGGACCTCCCAGACTCCCTGGGATGAACCCCCTGGATCCTGCTGGGATGGAGCCCCTGTAAGTCCCAGGACAGACCCCCTCGATCCCCCTGAGACCCCCCCCCCATTCCAGCCCCCTTCCCGCTCACCCATCGCTCCTGCTCCTTCCTGCGCTCCTCCGCGTCCAGCCGCGCCTGCTCCTGCCTGCGGGGCCGGGAGTTGGGGCGTCAGGGTGAGGTGACAGGGATGGGACACCAGGTGGGACATGGGACACGGGTGGGACACAGAAACACTAGCGGGATATGGGGATGGGGACACGGGAATGGGACATGGGGATGGGGGCACGGGAATGGGACATGGGGACGGGACACAGGGATGAGGATGGGACACCGCGATGGGACATGGATGGGGACACGGGGCTGGGACAGGGATGGAGCCCCTCACCGCCGCTCCTCGATGAGCCGCTCCCGCTCCTGCAGCCGCCGCTCCCGCTCCGCCGCCTGCAGCCGCTCCTCCTCCATGCGCTCCCGCTCCCAGCGCCGCCGCTGCTCCCGCTCCCGCTGCCGCTCCTGCTCCTTCCGCTGCTGCTCCTCGCGCTGCGCACGCACCGGGATCAGCGCCGGGATCGGCACCGGGGCCCGGACCGGGAGCTCACCCGCCCCGCCACCAGGAGCGGCACTGCGACTCCACCGCCATTGGCACCGGCACAGGGAACCGGCACCGGGACTGGGACCCCGCCACATTTCACACTGGGACCCTCCCAGCCCCGGCACCGGGACCGAGACCGGAACCGGGACCCCACTGACCTCCACACCAGCGCTGGCACCAGAACCCCCCTCGACAGTGACCCTCACTGGTACCGACAGTGGGACCCCCACAGACCTCGGCACGAGGGTCGGGACCCCCCTGCACCCCACACCGGGACTGGGACCCCCACCAAGCTCGGCACCGGCACCCCTGGGCTCAAACCCTGGCAACCCCAGCCCGAGGAAGCAGCCGTGACCCCATCCCGGGGCACCGTGGGGACCCCCCAGCCCTTCCCCAGCCCCCCGACCCCTCACCTCAGCCTGCTCCCAGAAGGAATCGCGCTGGGTGCGCTGCAGCTCCAGCGCAGGGTTGGTCTTGCGGTAGTTGGTTCCCTGGGGAGCACGGGGGGGGTCAGGGTGGGACCCCCAGAATCCCAAACACCCCCTGCCCAGGGACCCCCGGGAAGGGCGAGCAAGCACCCATCGCCCCCCAGGGACATCGCCCCAGCGGGACCCCCACTCACCACCAGCTCCGGGGTGTCCTGGGGGGTCCTCCTGGGGGGGCGAGGGGCGGGGGGCTCCAGCTGTGCCAGCACTCGGCGCAGCCCCTCCAACGTCACCTCCTCGGAGCGGCGGGCGCTGATCACGGCCGTGGCCTCCTGCCACCGCGAGGGGACAGGATGGGACAGTGCCACCCCTCCCACGGCCCACCCCCCGCATGGATCCACACTCCCCGGGGAGCCTCGGCACAATTCCCATGGACGTGTCAGATGTGGGACTGGCTCCAGATGTGGGGCCGGATCCGGATCGCGGACCCAGACAGATCGCCGGAAGCTGTTCCGGGGGATGGGGAGGGCAGGACCCCCCCGGCAGGACGGGGTGGGGGGGGCAGGGATCCCAACCACAGCTCCGGCACGGCGGCCAAGACTGGGAGCACTGGGAAAGCGGCGGCTGAGTCAGCAGCGCCAGGAATGCGCCCGGGCACAGGCAAAGGTCGGGGCGGCGAGATGGGGGGGACAGGGGGCAGGAATGGGGAACACGGGGGGAACGGAGACCCCAAAACACCCCCCCAGGACCCCCCGGGGGCTCCGTGCCCCCCACTCACCCTGAAGAAGCTCCGGATGGCCGGCAGGTGCCCGGCACACGCCGCCCGCTGCGATTCCGGCACCGTTTCCCCCACCTGGCACCGCACCCATTGCTCAGCCCGGGGGGGTCCCGTCCGGGGGTCCCCCCGAGCTGCCCCCCCGCACTCACCCAGCTGATAAGGACGATCCTGGGGGTGCCGGAGCCAGGATCGGGGACCCGGCACAGCCCGTACATGATGCTGGCGGCAGAGAATTTTCCAGCGAGCTCATCCGGCCCCCCGGCTGTAAGGAGGGGGGGTCAGAGGGGGTACGGGGGAACTCGGGGGACCCCCCAATACTCCCCGGCAGCGTCGCTCCCGGTACCTCCGGAATCCAGGAGCTTGAGGTCGTGGTGCTTCTCATAGCCAAAGACGGCCCTGGGGGGGGAGAAGGGGGGTCAGGGTGGGGGTCAAGGTGGGGGGGTCAGAGCGGGTACCCCACAAGGTGGGGGAGCTGCCAGGCTTGGGCACCCCCCGTGTTCCCCCATGCCACCAGCTTGGGATGAATTCATGGAAGTGCCGCCGGCAGCATCCGCCCCCGGGACAATGGGAATGTGGGAAGCGCCGGAGCGGCACGGCCCCTCCAGCGACCCCCCCCGTGTGGCGGTGCCGGGACCCCCGCCCGGCCCAGGGAGGGCTCCGAGGGCCCCATCCCGGAGGGACCCTCCCCCCCGGGCATTTCCAGCGGCTCTGCCCCTCTTTGTTCCCGCGTGGCTCCGGTTCCGGGCGCACGCGGGACGCGGCTGGGCACGGCTCCGGGAGCACGCGTGGAGCGCGGCGCGGCGGGGCACGTCACGCGTGTCACGGCATGTCGCGACAGGCTGCGGCGCCACATGGCGGGACAGAGCCCGGCACGCGGCCGGGCGGGCGCCGGGAGGAGCCGGCGCTGGAGCGGCTCCAGCCGCGCTCCGGGGGCAGAGGGCAATGCCCGGGTGGCCGGTGGCCACGGTGACGAGCGGCCCCGTGACGCCGGGGAGGCTGCGAGGCCGATGAGCCCCGGTGCCGCCGTCCTCCACCCCGGAATGGGGGTTTTGAGGGACACCGGCTCCGGCCCCGCGGCACCGCCACGGAACCGGGGCCGGCCCGGGACCCCCAGCCCGGATCATGCCGGGACCCGCGTCCCCTCGGTGCAGCCGGGCAGAACCCCCCGTACCGCACCCCGGGGTGCTACCCCGCTCCCGCAACCCCCCCGGGCCCGTCCTGCCCCCGCCCCGGGAGGCGGCGCCGCTCCCAGCCCGGCGGCACCGGGAGGGTCCGGGCGGGACGGGGCGAGACCGGGTGAGACTCCCGGTTCCCAGCGCGGCGGCGCGTAGGGCTCAGTCCTGGGACCCCACTCCCCGGCCGAGACCCCGGTGCGCCCGGAGACCCCGTCCTGGTGCCGGTAACGGTGCCCCTCGGACCGCCCCCAACGCCCTGGCCCGCGCCGGTGCCTGTTCCCGGTCCTGTGTCCGGTGCCTGTCCCGGTGCCCGTTCCCAGTCTCGGTCCCCTCTTCCGTTCCCGTCCCTATTCCCGGTTCCCTGTGCCGGCTCCTCACTCCCAGTGCCCTGTTCCCGGTCCTCCCTTCCGTCCCCGTTCCCGCTCTCCATTCCCGGCTCCCGTTCCTTCTCCCGGTGTCCCCCGCCCTCCCATTCTCACCAGTCGGTCCCAGCCCGGGGGTTCCCCACGTCCTCCCGCGCCGCCAGCAGCGCCAGCCGGTACCGCTCCAGCCCCGGCCCCGCCATCCCGATCCCGGGGCCGATCCCGATCCCGGGGCCGATCCCGATTCCGGGGCCGCCGCCGCCGCCGCCCTGCGCCCGCCCCTCCCTCCCCCGCCACCCCCCCGGCACTTTCCACCGCCCACGGGCGGCACCGGGCGGGGCGGGGGCGGGAGCGGCCGGGAGGCACCGGCACGGGACGGGACGGGCGCCGCTGGGAGCGCTGGGACGCGGGGCCGGGACTGGGTCCCGTACTGGCATGAGGGTCCTGTACTGGGATGGGGGTCCCGTACTGGGATGGGTCCCGTACTGGGATGGGGGTCCCGTACTGGGATGAGGGTCCCGTACTGGGATGAGGGTCCCGTACTGGGATGAGAGTCCCGTACTGGCATGGGGGTCCCGTACTGGGATGGGGGTCCCGTACTGGGATGGGTCCCGTACTGGCATGGGGGTCCCGTACTGGCATGGGGGTCCCGTACTGGGATGGGGGTCCCGTACTGGGATGAGGGTCCCGTACTGGGATGGGGGTCCCGTACTGGGATGAAGGTTCCATACTGGGATGAGGGTCCCGTAGTGGGATGGGGGAGGGGTCCCTACTGGGATGAGGGAGGGTTCCCTACTGGGATGAGGGTGCTGTGCCAGATTCCCATGCAGGGACATGGATGCAGGTGCCAGGATCCCACTCTGGAATGCGTGTGGGGGTCCCATAACCCCACACCAGGACATGGATGTCACCCCAGGATGCGGGACACGTCCCAGGGGCCCACGCTGGGACTCGTGCCCAGCTCCAGTGCTGGAATGTGGCTGTGGTGCCAGGATCCCACAGCAGGATGAGGGTCCCAGACTGGGATGTGGGTGCAGGTTCCAGGGGGCCCAGACTGGGATGTGGGTGCTGGGCCGGGATCCTGGACTGGGATGAGGATCCCACACTGTGATGTGGGTGCTGGGCCGGGATCCTGGACTGGGATCAGGGTGCTGTGCCAGGCTCCGAGGAGGGAGGTGTGTCCCTCTTCCCTCTTCTGTCCCCCCTGTCCTTCCCCCATCCCTGGAGCCTCTCCCGCCATTCTCTTTTAACACCAGGAAATGGGATTTTGGGGGGCTGGGGGAGTCCCCGCGTCCCCCTCAACCATGAGGGTGGTCGGGGGTGACCCTGGGGACATTCCCAGCCCAGTGTCCGGCCCGCCCCGTCCCCACACGGTCCCCGTCCCAAAGCCTCTCCCATCGTTCCCTTATTTGGGCACCGCGGCTGGAAAATCCCAAACCCCCAGGGAGGAAAAAAATGCTGGAAAATGGGATCTTGGGCCCAGCGACACGGCCAGCCCAGCACGTGGCCAGCCCTGTCACCCCCTGTCCCAGGGCCACTCGTGTCACTTGTGTGACTGGTGTGACTGGTGTCACTGATTTTACTCGTGTTACTGGTGTGACTGGTGTTCCCGGTGTCAATGCTGTCATTGCTGTCACTGCTGTCACTGACGTCACTGGTTTTGCTGGTGCTGCTGGTGTCACTGGTTTTACTCGTGTCACTGGTTTTACTGGTGTCACTGCTGTCACTGCTGTCACTGACGTCACTGGTTTTGCTGGTGTAACCGGTGTTGCTGCTTCTACTGGTGCTGCCGGTGTCACTGGTTTTACTGGTGCCACTGGGGTTGTTGGTGTCACCGGTTTCACTGGTGTGTGCCACTGCTGTCACTGGTGTCACTGGTGTCACCGCTGTCATTGCTGTCATTGCTGTCGCTGCTGTCTCTGCTGTCACGTGTCGCTGCTGTCACAGGTGTCGCTGCTGTCACAGGTGTCGCTGCTGTCACTGCTGTCGCTGGTGTCGCTACTGTCACTGGTGTTGCTGCTGTCACAGGTGTCGCTGCTGTCACAGGTGTTGCTGCTGTCGCTACTGTCACAGGTGTCGCTACTGTCACAGGTGTCGCTGCTGTCGCTGTTGTCACTGTTGTCACTGGTGTCACTGGTGTCACTGGCATCGCTGGTGTCACCGGTGTCACTGGTTTCCTGCTGTCACAGATGTCGCCGCTGTCGCGACCCCAGCCCCCCTTGCCCCCCCCGCGTGGGCGTGGTCTCATTGGGGGCGTGTCCCGTGTCCCCGCCCCATGGGCGTGGCTGTCCCCGCGGGGGTGGGCGTGGCCCCGAGGGGGCGGTGCCGTCACGTGGCGGCGCGGCGCCCCCTGGCGGCTCTCCTTTGTCCGCGCGCGGGGGGCGTGGCCGGGCGGGCGGCGCCGCGCGGGATTGGCGGGGCGGGGCGGGGCGGGGCGGGGCGTGCCGCAGCTGCGCGCGCTGATTGGCTGCGGGGCGGGCGGGGCGGGGCGGGCGGGGCGGGGGTCGGTAACGGGCCGGGCCCGGGTTCGGGTCCGGGCGGGGGGCGCTGAGCGGGGCCGCTCCGCTGCCCGGGGCCCCCCGCGCCCCCATGGACCCCGACGTGGACTACGAGCGCCCCAACGTCGAGACCATCAAGTGCGTCGTGGTGGGCGACAACGCGGTGGGCAAGACGCGGCTGATCTGCGCCCGCGCCTGCAACGCCACGCTGAGCCAGTACCGGCTGCTGGCCACACACGTGCCCACCGTGTGGGCCATCGACCAGTACCGCGTCTGCCAGGAGGTGAGGGCGGGGGGCACCACCGGGCACCGCCGGACACCGAGCGGGGACCAGCGGGGGGGCGTTACCGGGGGGCACCGGGCATCGCCGGGCACTGAGGAGCACCGGGGCAAGGGGGGAACAACAGGGGGTACCGAGCACCCGGGGGCACCCGGTACCACCCCGAGGGGGAGCGGGGAGGGGGTAGCGGGGGCACAGCGGGGTGGTACCGGTGGTACCGGGCAGGGCGGTCGGTGATGGTGCCGTTCCCGGTGCCGTTCCCGGTGCCGGCAGGTGCTGGAGCGCTCCCGGGATGTGGTGGACGAGGTCAGCGTCTCCCTGCGCCTCTGGGACACCTTCGGGGACCACCACAAGGACCGGCGCTTCGCCTATGGCAGGTGGGACCGCGACCCGCCACCGGAACCCCACCCCCTCCCACCGCCACCCCGACCCCCGCCACCGGCACCCCCGGGACCCCCACCGCCACCCCGGCTCCTGTCAGCGGCACCCCCAGGACCCCCACCGCCACCCCGGCTCCTGTCAGCGGCAGCCCAGCCCCCTCCACCAGCACCCCGAGCGCAAGCCCTGCCCATCCCGGGATGCCAAAGGAGCCCCTTGGGCTCCTGCCAGCGCCCAGAGAACAGCCCTGGCACCCCAAGCCCTCGGGGAGGGGCCGGCCTGCCCCGATCCCCGGCCGGGGACAACTCTGGGGACACCCTGACCCCGACACTGCGCGCCCCGAAGCCCCCGCCCCGAGCAGAGACCCCGGCTGTTCCCGGCCCCTCCGGAGCTGTGGGTGGGGGGGCTGCTCCGGGGGTGCTGCTGTGCTGCGGGAACCTTTCCCGGGGGGGGCCAACCCGGCCGCAGGAGGGGCCCCCCAGACGTCCCGTGGCCCCCCGGTTGTAAACAGCCGGTCCCCGTGGCCGCCGGCACGTCCGGGCTCTTATCGCCGCCGCCCCGCGCCAGCCCCGCGGCACCGCTAATCTCCCCGCGGCACGGCGGGGGCCCCGCGGGTACGGAGCCCCCCGGGACCGGGGGGGTTGGAGGGGCTGGGGAGCCGGTTCCCCGTGGCCCGCGGTGGCCCTGGGGCTGGCCGGGGGCCCCGGGGGGGCCGGTAGCGGCTATCTTGGTCTGGGACGCGGGCCCGGCTCCAGCGGCGCCTCCCGGTCACGTCCCGTCCCGGCACGGACTAAAAACAACCCGGGCCCGGGGCCACGCGGCTGCTCCCGGGAACTTGGGGGTGCTGGCACCCACACTGTGTCCCCTGGCACACGCCCGTGTCCCCTGGCACCCCCCCATGTCCCCTGGCACCGTATCCCCCCCGCGCCAGGGCTGCGATGGCAGCGGCGCGGGGGACGGAGCTGGGGACAGCAGGCGTGGTCTGTCCCTGGTGCTGGGGGCTGGCACCCACCCAGCCACCCCCCGTGGGACCCCCCATGGGTGCTCGGGGCTGGGACCGCCCCGGTGCCCACGCGAGCTGGGGCTGCCCGTGACTTGGCCGACGGTGGTGACCCGAAGCCAGGTCGCATCGGGTCCCTACTGTCCCCTGCCCCTGTCCCTGTCATGGGGCTCCCGGAGGTCGTGGAGCTCCCAGGGGGTCCTGAGGCGCGATGTGGCGGCCTGGGGACAGGGCCCGGTGTCGTGGGGCGGGGCTGGGACCCGGGTGCCGCCTGAGGCAGGGCGTGTTTGGGGACGCCGGGTGGCAGCGGGTGGCGCCGGGGCAGCGCTGCCCTCCCGCTCCGGCTGCTCCCCGCAGGTCGGACGTGGTGGTGCTGTGCTTCTCGCTGGCCAACCCCAACTCGCTGCGGCACGTGAAGACCATGTGGTACCCCGAGATCAAGCACTTCTGCCCCCGCACCCCCATCGTGCTGGTGGGCTGCCAGCTGGACCTGCGCTACGCCGACCTGGACGCCGTCAACCGCGCGCGCCGGCCGCTGGCCAAGTGAGCCCCCAAAGTGTCACCCCCCCAGCCCCGCGGGGACAGGGACACCCCACAGTGTGTCATCACCAGGACCGCGCCAGTCCCGTGAGAATGGGGAGCCCTCCCTCTGCTGCCATGGGGACCCCTAATTTTGTCACCACCAGGTTAGGGTGTGTCACCTCATGTCCCCCTGACCCCGCAGGATGGGGTCCCCCTGTGGGTCAGGGTCCTCTGATGGCATTTGTGGGGTGGAGCCTCTGCCCCCTCAGCACTCCTGGGGTGGGGTCTCCTCTCCAGCTCCCCCTGGCAGCCCCACAATAAGGAGGGGCCACCCTCCCAGCACCCCCTGGGATGGGGATGAGACCTCCCAGCACCTTTGGAATGAGGAGGGGCTGCCCTGAACACCCTCCCCAGCCCCCCACCCTGTCCGTGCCCCCCCAGGCCCATCAAGCCCTCGGACATCCTGCCGCCGGAGCGGGGCCACGAGGTGGCCCAGGAGCTGGGGGTGCCGTACTACGAGACCAGCGTGGTGGCCCAGTTCGGGGTCAAGGACGTGTTCGACAACGCCATCCGCGCCGCGCTCGTGTCCCGCCGCCACCTGCAGTTCTGGAAGTCCCACCTGCGCAAGATGCAGCGCCCGCTGCTGCAGGCGCCCTTCCTGCCCCCCAAGCCCCCCCCGCCCCTCATCCAGGTCCCCGACGCTCCCCCCGGCCTGGGGGGGGGCCCGGCCGCGCTCTTCCAGGCCCCGCTCTGCGCCGACGTCGTCTTCCAGCTGCAGGGCGGCCACCGCGTCTTCGCCCACCGCGTCTACCTGGCCACCGCCTGCTCCCGCTTCTACGACCTCTTCACGCTGGAGGCGCCGCCCGAGAGTCTCAGCGAGGGGGACGCGGGCACCCGTGACCTGGTATCGTGGGGCCGCGGCTTCCTGAGCCTGCGCTGGGAGCTGGTGGCCGACCCGGTGGCGGGGCGGGAGCGGCGGATGGCGGTGGTGGCCATGGACCGCGGCGTGCGGCCGGAGCCGCTCCGCGCCGTGCTGGAGTATTTGTACACGGGGCAGCTGGAGCGGCCCCACGGCGACCTGCGGCAGGTGGGCGCCGTGGCCGAGCTGCTGGAGGTGTTCGACCTGCGCATGATGGTGGCCAACGAGCTCAACCAGGAGAGCTTCATGAACCAGGAGATCACCAAGGCCTTCCACGTGCGCCGCGCCAACCGCGTCAAGGAGTGCCTGGCCAAGGGCGTCTTTGCTGGTATGGGGGGTGTGGGGATGGGCGGTAGTGGGGGCAGGAGGGTCGCCAGTGTCCCCTCCAGGTGGTGTCCCCTTCTCGTGGTGGTCACAGGGCTGTGGTCACTCTGAGCCCCTCCCACCATTGAGGGTTTTGGGGTCTGGGGTCTTAGAGCCCGTGTCCCAGTCAGTCATGGGGGTGCTAGTGGGGTGCAGTGACAGTTCTGGGATGTGATGGCCACCCGGGGGTGCTTGTCCCCAAGGCAGCGGTGGCCACGGGGTGGCTGTCCCCATGGAAGGGATGTCCAAGGCATGCTTGTCCCCATGACAATGGCGGTCAAGGCGTGGCCATCCCTGGTCTGCAGTGTCCGAGGTGGGGCTGCCCCTGTGCTGAGGTGGATGAGGGATATCTGAGGGGTGGCTGTCCCCCCCTGAGCTGTCCCCTGTGTGTCCCCAGACGTGGTGTTCCGCGTGGATGACGGGGCCGTGCCGGCGCACAAGCCCCTGCTCATCGCCGGCTGTGACTGGATGAGGGCCATGTTCCGGGGGGGCTTCCGCGAGAGCTACGCCGACGAGGTGGGGGCCAGGAGGGGACCTGTGCCTCTGGGGGGCACGGTGGGGGTCTTTGGGGTCAGGGGGACACGTGTGTCCTGCCTCCCTCTTGCTGAGGAGAAAGCAGGAGCTGTGCTGGGTTTGTGGGGGCTGTGCTGGGTTTGGGGGGGCTGTGCTGGGTTTGGGGCTGTGCTGGGTTGAAGGGGCTGTGCTGGGTTTGGGGGGCTGTGCTGGGTTTGGGGGGGCTGTGCTGGGTTTGAGGGGGCTGTGCTTGAGGGAGTGGTGCTGGGTTGTGGGGTTGCTGTGCTGGGGTTGTGGGGGCTGTGCTGGGTTTGGGGGAGCTGTGCTGGGTTTGGGGGAGCTGTGCTGGGTTTGTGGGGGCTGTGCTGGGTTTGTGGGGGCTGTGCTGGGTTGTGGGGTCTGTGCTGGGTTTGAGGGGGCTGTGCTGGGTTTGAGGGGCTGTGCTGGATTTGGCGGGGCTGTGCTGGGTTTGGGGCACTGTGCTGGATTTGGGGGGGCTGTGCTGTGTTTGGGGGGGCTGTGCTGGGTTTGAGGGGTCTGTGCTGGGTCATGGGGCTCCTCCAGGGCTGGGGGTGCTGTGCCAGCTCAGGCACTGCCAGGAGGGTCCCCCTTTCCCCCAGCCCCCTTTGGGGGTGCCTCTGAGCTCCCCCCAAACCCCGTGGTCGCACAGGTGTCCCTGCCCGGCACCAACTGCGCCTGCCTGCGCGCCGTCCTCGACTTCCTCTACACGGGGGTCTTCACCCCCACGCCCGACCTGGACGCCATGGAGCTGCTGATCCTCACGGACCGGCTGTGCCTGCCGCGGCTGCAGGCGCTCACCGGTGAGACGCCCCCGCTGCCCGCTCCCCCTGGTGTCCCCGCCTCCCTCCCCTGTCCCTTGACGTCACCTGCCGATACCCTGCCGGTGCCGCGGGCACGGATCGATTGTCCCCTTGTGTCATTTGCTGTCCTTATATAAGCGCGGGGGGGCCCGGGGGACGCGTCCTCGGTGTGTGACCCCCCCCGGCCCCCCTTTTCCCCCTCCGTCCCCCAGAGCAATACGCCGTGGACGAGCTGCTCCGAGCCTTCATGCAGCGCGTGGAGATCGACGAGCAGGTCATCATCTACCTGGAGATGACGCAGGTACGGGGGGGCTGGAGGGCATGGAGACCCCCGGGGGGGGTCACAGAGACTCCCAAGTGATGGGGGAACCCCCAAATCCCCTCTCCCCAGTTCCACAACGCCCGGCAGCTGGCGGCGTGGTGCCTGCACTACATCTGCACCAACTACAACCGCGTGTGCCGCCGCTTCCCCCGCGAGATGAAGTTCATGTCGCCAGGTAGGGCGCGGGCGCGGGGCGGGGGGCGCGGGGAGGGGGGGTCCCCGCAGTGTCCCTGAGCTCCGGGATGTCCCCGCAGAGAACCAGGCGCACTTCGAGCGGCACCGCTGGCCCCCGGTGTGGTACCTGAAGGAGGAGGATCTGTACCTGCGCTCCAAGAAGGAGCGGGAGCGCGAGGAGCAGCTGCAGCGCAAGCAGCACCCCCGCAGCAAGTGGTGCTTCTGGAGGCCCTCGCCCCCCGTGTCCTGAGCGAGGGGGGCGAGGGGAGGGGACCCCCGTGTGGGGCTGGGGGGTTTGGGAGGGTTGGAGGTCCCTGTGCTGAGCAGGGGGTTCGGCCCTAGGGTCCCCATGCAGGGCTGGGGGGCTCAGCTGGGCTGGGGGTCCCTGTGGTGAGTGGGGGGTTTGGGGTTGGGGGGCTTGGCTGGGCTGGGGGTCCCTGGGCTGGGCTGGGGGCTCCCGTTATGAGCTGAGGGTCTCAGCCCCAGGACCCCCACACTTGACCGGGGGGCTCAGCTGGGCTGGGGGTCCCTGTGTTGAGTGTGGGGCTTGGGGCTTTTCTAAAGGGCTGAGGGGCTCGGCTGGGCTGAGGGTCCCTGAGCTGAGTGGGGGGCTCAGACCCAGGGCTCCCATGCAGGGCTGGGGGTCCCTGTGCTGGGCTGGGCTGGGCGGCTCCGGCTCAGGACCCCCACCCTGCACCCCAGGGATCCCACACTGAACGGAGGGCTCGGACCCTGGGACCCCCCCCCACCATTGAGCCAGGGGGCTTGGCCGGGGTGGGGGTCCCCCAAGGGCTTGTTTACCCCCCCAGCCCGGCTGTTTACAGGCTCTGCCGGGTCCCACCGTGCCTTTCCCCGGCGGGGGGGGCCGTGCTGAGCCCCCTCCCCCCGGCAGGGCCGCCCCGCCCCGGCCATCGCTGGTGCTACCTCTGACCGAGCAGTATTTGGGGCTGGGGGTGCGCAGGGAGCGGGGGCTCTGCCGCTCCCCCTTTCTTTTCTGGGGGGTCCCCACCCCCGTAGGGCTCTCTGGTGCTGTATTTTCTCCCCCCGTGGGGCGGGGGGGGCCAAGCTGTGAGCAGGGCGGGGTGGGTGGGCGCGGGGAGGGGTCCCTGGGTGCTTGTGTGGCTGCGAGAGCCCCCGGCTCATCTCTGTGCCTTGGACGGGCCCCCCGGCCCCGGGCGGTGTCCCGGGGGGGGATCATTGTCCCTGTCGCGGGGGCGTGGCATTGTCCCCGTCCCCGGGCTGTGTCCCCCACCCCCCCCGGAGCAAGGGGGGGGCACCGTCCTCGCCCCCGGGCTGAACTGCACAACCGTTTTTACACTTTTTTACCCCAGGAGCACAGCGGCCTCCCCCGGCCCCGGGGCCCCACCCGGCCCGGAGTGGGGCCCCCCCACCTCAGCAGCGGCTGTTTTAACCTTTAATAAAGCTTTTTGTAACGGAGCCTGACTCTGCTGAGCCCCCCTCAAAACGTGAGCCCTGCCCCCCAAGATGCAGTGACACGGGGGGGTGGGGAGGGGCTTAATTTGGATTTATTTATTGGGGAGGGGGGTACAGAGCACATGGGGGGGGAACAGAAGTGGGGGGACCTGACCTGCACATTGTGGGGGACACGAGTGGGATGTATGGAGTGGGGGGGTCATTTAGGGATGGGGCAGATCCCTGGCATGGCAGGAGGGGCTGGGGGGGGTCCCCCCACCCCAGGGCCTGTCCCAAGCTGAGCCCCCCCTCCTTGGCTCCAGGGTTGGGACCCCATTCCCCCTTCCCGGCCTCGCAGGGCCCTGGGAGTGGAGCCTGGCGTCACCTCAGCTCCCACGGGGGGAACAGGGACAGTCGGGGGGGGGCTGGAGGGGACCTTGGGATGTCCCTGGGGTCCCGCTGCAGCTGCTGCTGCTGTTTCCAGCCCCGGAGCACAGCTGGAAACATCTGGCCCGTGGCCATGGGACTGCAGCATCCCACGGGGATTTAGGATCCTGTGTGGGGTTTGGGATGCAGGATCCCCCATGTCCCCCCGATCCTCCCTGCCCCGTTTTTCCCCGTGGCTGGCGGGTGCTGCACCCTGGCACGCCGGGCTGGGCTCGGGGCTCTCCCGGCTGGAGCAGCAGGTAGCACAGGTTTCCCGGGATCCTCCCGTCTGAGCCGGGTCTGTTCCCAGCCACGCCACCCTCCGGGAAGGGCGGGAAGCCACGGGAGGATCCCGGAGCCGGTGGGAGCCATCCTGGGGATGCCCTCGGGGTGGTGGAGCCGGAGCAGCTCCCACCTCTCGGGAGGGCTTCGGGCAGGGGGGGATCTCGGCCGGGCTCCCCCCACGCATCCCACGGAGCTGGAGGGGGTCTGTGCTCACCCCTCATCCACCGGCATTCCCGGTGCTCCCGGCATTCTCGGTGCTCCCGGCTCAGGCTGAGCCGTAGCAGAGGATCTCGCTCAGGTCGTAGCCGGTGACAGCGAAGGTGTCCCCGGCGGGGTCACAGAACCGGGCGCCACAAACCTGCGTGTCCGTCACGCACTCGGCGTGGCAGTGCTGGATCTGTGGCGGGAGCAGATCCATAGGGAATTCCGAGATTTCCACGGCAGCCACAGCTCCAAGGGCCACATCCCCGTGCCAAGTCCGTGTCCCACGCCCCAGGCCCGGACTCACCTCGATGTCATCGGTGTCCGGGTTCCTGCTGAGCTTCCAGACGTGCACAAAGGAATCCTCTGCGCCCGACAGCAGCTGCGAGGGGAGCCGAGGGACCGTGGGGACACCACCGAGGTGGCAGTGCCGTGGGGCAGGGTGGGACACTGGGGTGGGGACACTGGGGGGGGATGCCAGGTTGGGATTTTGGGCAGGATGCCAGCGTGGGACGCTGAGTGTGACACCGGGTGTGACGTCGGGTGTGACACCGGCTGTGACTCTGGGTGTGACACCGGGTGTGACCCGCTGTCCCCTCCGTACCTTGCCGGTGAGCGGTGCCAGGTCCAGCGCGTAGATCCAGCGGGCGTGGGCGCTCACCTGGGCACGGATCCGCCCTGACCCCGCTTCCCACAGCCGGATCTGCCCGTTCCCGTAGCCCGCGGCCACGATCCCGTTCCACAGCGCCACCGAGGAGCACGTGGAGCTGGACACAGGGCCACGTGTCACCACCTCCAGGGTGTCCCTCCCTCATGCCCTGTGGGACCCCCAGGGCTCACCCAGATCCTGGGATCTTCCCCAGCAGGGTGAACTCCTCCCCGGTGCTCCACAGGCAGAGCGTCCCGGAGTCATCGGCTGTCACCAGGTCCCCAGCCCCGTCCTGTGGGGAGAGATGGCTCAGGGGCACCGGGCAGTGTCCCCAGCTCTGGGACAGCCCTGGCACTGCCCTGGCTCTGGGGCTGCCCCACGGGCACCAGGACAAGCTGAAGCAGCTCCTCAAGTGCTGACGGATCGGGCCAGAGCGGGGCCAGCAGCTCCGCTGGAACACGTCCGTGTTTGCCCACGCTGCCACGCCGAGGGTGGATTTCGAGGAAGAATCCTCCGTGAGGATTCCCGGCTCCTCCCAGCCCTGGGAATGTCCCAGCACAGCCCTGGGAACTCTCAGCGCCCGTGGAGCAAAGTCCAGGGGGGTGTGTGAGGGAACGGTGGCGGTGGGAGGTGACACAGCAGCTCCGTGTCCCCACGGTGACACTGCAGCTCGGGAACGGGTTCTGGGGGATGAATTCCTTGGGGATCCCGGAGCAAGGAAAGTTCAGTGACTCATCAGGGAAAGTGCTGAGTGGGAGGAAACCAATGGTGAGGCTGCAGGGACCTGCCCTGCGAGCTTCCAGTGCCTCCAGAGGTTCCAGGAGAGCTGGGAGGAACTCGGGACAAAGGATGGAGTGACAGGACACAGGGAATGGCTTCCCACTGGGGAAGGGGAGATTGGGCTGGGATTTTGGGAAGGAATCCTTCCCTGTGAGGGTGGGGAGAGGCTGGCACAGGTTTCCCAGAGAAGCTGTGGCTGCCACATCCCTGGAAGTGTCCAAGGCTGGGTTGGACGGGGCTTGGAGCAGCCTGGGACAGTGGAAGGTGTCCCATGGGGTGGGATCAATGGGATTTGGGGTCCCCCACCCTCCCCCCATACCGGGGCCTGGCCCTGCTCGGCCGCGATGTCGGTGACGGGATCGCGGTGCTGCTCCAGGACCTCGCTCAGCGTCACGTTGGTCCCTTTTGGGGGGATGTCAAACACCAGCACGGCCCCAGAGGATGTCCCTGCGGGGTCAGGGGGTCAGCAGGGCCGGGCCACCGCAGGGCCACCGCAGGGCCACCGCCCTGGCCACGCCCCGGGCTCACCCACGCAGATGAAGCGGCCGCCGGCTGCGGCGATGCCTCGGGCGAACACGGAATGGGCTGGAAGGGAACGGGTTTGTGTCACCCATGGGCAGGGACCGACCTCTGTGACAGCAACTGGGGGTCACACCCTGCTCCTGGCACGGGTCTGGGCCTGTCACAGCAAGGTAGGGAGGTGCTGGTGGCCAGGGAAGGAGATGGGAAAGGGCTGGAGAATTCCTGAGGGAGCTGGGGAAGGGGCTCAGCCTGGAGAAAAGGGGGATCAGGAGGGACCTTGTGGCTCTGCACAGCCCCTGACAGGAGGGGACAGCCGGGGGGGTTGGGAACAAGGGACAGGACAAGGGGGAAATGGGCCAGGGGAGGATATTGGGACAATTCCTTCCTGGAAAGGGCTCTCCAGCCCTGGCAGAGGTGGAGTCCCCATCCCTGGGGGGATTTCCCAGCTCCGTGGATGTGGCACTTGGGGACAGTGGCACCTGGGGACAGGGTCAGGGGTGGCCTGGGCAGTGCTGGGGGCATTTGGGGGTCCCAGAGGGATTCACCTGCCGGGTGCTCCGGGACGTCCAGCGCGTGCCAGAACACCAAGGTGGAGCCGTCAGACTCGTACATCTGCGATGGAAGGACAGCGTGGGACACTCTGGGGGGTGACAGGGGGACACCCAGGACACCCCAATGTCCCCAGGCCTCACCTGGACCCCGCGCTGGGACGTGAGCACCAGCAGCACCCGGGACGGGAGCTCGCACCACGCGGCCTGGGAGGGACAGAGGGGGGTGGCAGTGGCAGGACCCCACTGTCCCCTCCTGGGGCAGGACCCCCAAATCCTCCCTCCAACCCCACCCCCTCCTGTGGCTCACATGAATCCCCCTCCTGGAGCCCCCCCAAAATCCCCTCCTGGAGCCTCCCAAATCCTCCGCAGGAGTTTCCCCAAAACTCACTCCTGGATTTCCCCAAATCCTCCTCCTGAAGCCTTCCCAACTCCCTCCTGGATCTCCCCAAATCTCCTCCTGGAGCCCCTCAAATCCTCCTCCTGGAGGCCGCCAAAACTCCCTCCTGGAGCCCCTCAAATCCTCCTCCTGGAGCCCTCCAAAATCCCCTCCTGGAGCTTCCCAAATCGGCCTCCAGGAGCCTCCCCAAACCCTTCTCCTGGATTTCCCCAAATTCTCCTCCAGAAGCCCTCCAAAATCCCCTCCTGGAGCTTCCCAAATCTGCCTCCTGGGGTCCCCCAAATCGTCCTCCTGAAGCCTTCCCAAACCCCATCCTGGATCTCCCCAAACCCCTCCTGGGACAGGACTCCCTGATCCCCCTGCTGAGGTGCAGCCCCCCCATCTCACCTGTATCTGACACCCCCACAGATGGGTCCCAAACGTCCTCAGGGACCCGTCCCGAATCCCCCAGACCCCTCAGGGCTCTCCTCCCCCCCTCCCCACACCCCAGCCCTGCCCGATCCCGGTGCCCCCCTCCCCATTCCGGTGCCAAGAGGGTGCCAAAGCCGTGTCCCAGCCCGTGCCCGGTGCCGGGGACGCTCAGCCAAGGCTCTCGCCGCCCCTCACCTGTGTGAGCAGCGGGGTGCTGAGGGCCGAGCCCCCTCCCCGGGCCTGCAGCTGCCGGGGGGGCCCCTCGTTGCCCAGCAGGCTGAGGGTGGTGCCGTGCACGGCTCCGAAGGCCGGCGGCCGGCACGGAGGGCACAGCACGGCCAGGTTGTTGTACAGCGCCGAGCTGCTGCTCCGCAGGGCCAGGCTCCGCTCCCGCCGGTACGGCCTGAGGAGGGCACGGCGGGCCGGGGGCTGCGGAGGGTCCGGAGGGGCAGAGCCGGGGGGTTGGGGCAGATTTTGGGGCGGCTGGAGTGGATCCAGGCGGGCTGGGGTGGGTCGGGAGGGCCAGATCCCGGGGGGGTTGGGGCAGATCTTGGGGGAGCTGGAGCAGATCCAGGGGGCTGGGCGGGGTCGGGAGGGCCAGATCCCGGGGGGGTTGGGGCAGATCTTGGGGGGTCTGGAGCGCACCCAGGGGGGCTGGGGCCCCTCTCCCCTCACAGGGCCCCACATCCCCCGGCCCACGGTTCTCTGCCAGGGACCCCACCCCAGCCCCACCTCCCATCTCCGGCCCCTTCCCGAGCCCCGCGCCCTGCCCGTCCCACCCTCCCCGATCCCCGTTTCCCCCCGTTTCCCCTCTCCCCCTCCCCGCTCACCCGGTGCTCGCCGCCGCCATGGAGACGCGTCGCGGCGTGATGACGCAAGCGGGCGGCGCGCGGTGATTGCGTCACGTTGCCGTGGAGCCCGGGACGCCAAAAGGGCGGGATGGCCGAGGTGGGACTGGGGGAACTGGGCGGGACTGGGCGGGACTGGGGGGACTGGGAGGCGGCAAAGCGGGGCGAAGCGAGCCGGTGTTGGCTGGGAGGGGCTGGGGGTGTGGGGAGTTGGGGTGTACTGGGGTGTACAGGGGTGTACAGGGGTGTACTGGGATGTACTGGGATGAACTGGGAGGCCATTCTGGAGTGGGCTGGGATGTACTGGGATGCGCTGGGATGTACTGGGTTGCACTGGGGGGCCATTCTGGGCTGTACTGGGATGTACTGGGATGCACTGGGAATTACTGGAATGAGATGGGGGGCCATGCTGGGGTGGATTGAGATGTACTGGGCTATGCTGGGATGCACTGGGATGCACTGGGATGTACTGGGATGTACTGGGATGCACTGGGATGCACTGGAATGCACTGGGATGTACTGGGATGCACTGGGATGTACTGGGATGTACTGGGATGTACTGGGGTGTACTGGAGTGTACTGGGATGTGCTGGGATGTACTGGGATGCGCTGGGATGTACTGGGCTATACTGGGATGCACTGGGATGCACTGGGATGCACTGGGGTGTACTGGGATATACTGGGATATATTGGGATGTACTGCAATGAGCCGAGGGCCCACGCCGGGCTGGTGGGGCTGTACTGGTCTATACTGGGGCGCACTGGGCAGGTCGGGCTGGTGGGGCTGTACTGGGATATACTGGGGCGCACTGCGCAGGTCCCGCCGGGGCAGCGGGAGCTGTCGCTGTCGCTGTCACTGTCCCCGCGCAGAAAGGGAAATCCCGCGGCGCCGGCTCCAAATCCAAGCGGGACAAATCCCGAACGCCCGTGAAGGACAAATCCCGGCACTCCAAGGCCTCCAAAACCGCCGGGCGGAGCCCGCCCCAGGAGGAGACCCCCCCGCCAGAGCCCAGCGAGCCCCTGGACCCCGAGCCCATCCTGGCCGAGCTGCTGGAGCGGGTGATAGCCGAGTGCACGCTGAGAGCCGCCAGGAGGAAGGTGGGAGATCCCCCCGGTGATTTGGGGAGGTCCGGGGGGGTCCGCGGGTGGCGGGCGCGGTCTCAGCGCTGTCCCCGCAGCGGGTGCCCTTCACGGTGGCGCGGGCGCGGGATGCCATCGTGTTTGTGGCTGAGTGGCGCTTCCTGGTGCGGGACGATGGGGACCCGGCCCGCGAGGGGGAGCGGGATCTCGAGCGAGAGGGAGTCTGGAGCGAGGATGAGGAGCCCCAAACCTGCTCCTGGGACTCGTGGACACCGGGTGTTGTCCCCGTCGTGGATGGCTCTCTGCTCTCGAAACAGGTGAGACCTTCCCGGAGCCCGCCCGGGCCGTGGGACACGCGCTGTCACCCACACCGGGTCCCCTCTGTCCCCCGGGCAGGTCCCGTCCGAGGATGTCCCGGTGACAGCCGAGGCTGAAGGTCCGCTCGTGTGTCCCGGCGGTGTCCCCGCTGCTGTTCCCGTCCTGGCTGTGCCTCCACCCCTGGATCAGGTGAGACGTGCCCCAGGGGGCTGAGCCCCAGCGGCTCCAGGGCTGCAGGACACCCGGTGTCCCCCAACACCGTGTCCCTTTTGTCCCCAACACCGGGTCCCTTCTGTCCCCCGGGCAGGTCCCCGCTGCGGAGGCGCCGTGCGTGGCTCTCCCTGCAGCAGCCGCAGCTCCTCCCGCTCAGGTCCCCGACGCTGTCACTGCCACCGAGCCAGAGCCATCCCGCCCGGAGCCGCCCAGCGCTCCCCGGCCCCGCGGGACCCCCGGCAAGGGCCGCAGCCTCACACGGGCCCCGAAACCCCGGCCGGCCCCGCTGGGTCCCTCCCGACCCCCGGCTCTGCTCCCGGCCGAGCCCTCGGAGCCCCCAGCGCGGGCACCACCGGAGCCCCGCGAGGCCACGGCGGGGGTCGGTGGCCGAGTGTCCCCTCCGCCGCTCTCCTCCCTCCCCAGCGCGACATCGATGCCGCCGCGCAGACCCTCCCGCGGCACCGGCGTGCCCAGGCTGGGTGCCCGCCGCGTCCCCGCTCGCTGGGTCCTGCCCGAGGTGAAGGTGGTGGACGTGACCATCGAGCCCGAGCGGGCGCGGCCGGGAGCCGGGCGAGCCCGGCCGGTCGCACCGGGATCCCATCAAACCCTGCCGGTAAGCGGGCGGGTCCGCAAGGCCGAGCCGCAGCTCTGTGACCCCTGGCTGGCCTCGGCCCGGCTGGCTCCCGGTGTCACCGTGCGCTGGGGGAGCAGCGAGCGGCACGGGCCGCTCACGGCCGGGCACGGCGGGCACGGCGACGGCGAGAAGGAGGATGAGGCGCTGAGGAAGGCGGAGGAGGAGGAGCTGCAGCCCATCCTGCCCTACCCGATGTGCCGCCTCTCAGACTACGGAGAATGAGAGGAGCAGCTGGGTAACGCGCTGGGAATGCGGGGCTGTCCCTCTCCGGGGGTTTCGCAGCTCCGGGGGGATCCCCGTGCTTGGGGAACTCCTCGCCACCCCGTGTGCCACCTCCACCGGCGCCGGGGCTGGCACCGGGCAGCGCTCCCGGAGCTCGGGGCTCTTTGCCAGCGCTGCTGAAGGGAACAGAAGTAAATAAAAAACCTCAAAATGAGTTTTCCTCCCCCGGCCGAGCACCCGGCGGTCCCAGCGGAGCCGGGCCGGGAGCACCGGGCGCTGCAGCCGTAGTGTCACACGGACCCACCCGCGGTTCGTCCCCTCAGCTCCTTTGTCCCCAAATGAGGAATAAGGGGTGACACGTGTGGCTTCACCCCGTGAGGACGGGGACTCCGGGTCGGGGCTGCTCCAGCAGGACGGGGAGGGCAGAGTTTGCCCGGAGCCTCCTCCGCCTTCCCGGGAGCTCCGGGCGCAGCTCGGGGTCACTCGCTGGGACTGTCCCCGCCCGCTGTGCCACTCCTGAAGGTCCCTGCTCACACAGGGACGTGCTTCAGCCCTGGACCAGCCGTGTCCGGCACTGTAGGACGGGGACTTTGGGGGACACCGGGGACATCGCCCCTCCTGTAGCCGCCCCGGGGTTGCAGCGGCGCGGGCGAGCAGCCCTGGGGTGACACCGAGGACACTGAGGTGGCACAGGGGACACCGGTGTGACACAGGGACCTTTACATGTCCCGCGGTCTCCCCCCTGGGTTATATTTATATAGACCCTCATTAGCACATGAGGAGTGGGCGTGGTTTTAGCTCATTAGCATGAGGTGTGATAGCCGGCGTGGTTTTAGCTCCTTTTAAAGCATGAGATAAGGCCGTGGGCGTGGGTTTCGGGTCCTCATTAGCACAAATGATACAGCAGGCGTGGTTTTCAGTCCCTAATTAGCGTGAGAGTGGTTTCACCGCTCAATTCAGCGCTCGCCGAGGGTCCACTCTGTCGGTCCTACAAGACAAGTACCCCCAAAATCAACAATCCTTTTTGCGACCCCGCTTCTTGCACTCGTGCGATGCCTCCCTTGTTACTCAACATCACGCAGGAAATCGAGGTGCAAAGCGCCGGTTTCGGTTCAGGCTTGGGCGGACCTGAACACGTCGGTGTGTGTGGTTTTACATCACCGAGAGCTTATTAAGGGAAGTAAATGAATTAATTAACTGATAGGGCGGCACAGGGGACAGGGGGTGGCACAGGGGTCATGTGGTTCACCCTCCTGCCTGCTCTGCCGCTCTGCTGTCCCTGCCCGGCTTCCAGCGGCTCAGGGAGCAGAGGGACCCGTGCCGTGCCGTGCTGATAGCTGGGCAAAGGTCCCGCTGTGACCTCTGTCCCCAGCCCCACCCCGTGCCCGGCCATGGAGCTGCTGGGGGCTCTGAGCCCCCCGTGGTGGCTCCTGCTGCTCCTCTTCCTGGGGATGCTGCTCTGGGCCACCCGCAGAAGCCCCTGGGACCCCCGCAAGTGTCCCACAGACCTGACGGGCAAGACAGTGATTGTCACCGGAGCCAACAGCGGTGAGCAGGGCCGGGTGGCGGGGACAGGTGTGCGGGTGATGGTGTGATGGCTGTGGGGTGACCTGCAGGGGACATGAGTGTCCCTTTGCCAGCCCTGGGCCCCAGTCCCCGCTTTGGGGGTGCAGATGGCTGCAGAAGCAGCCGGTGGCCGGTCCTTGGCACCCACACAGTGCTCCTGGCGCCCCCTGCCCACTTTCCGAGGCTGGACCCCACCTCAGCCCTGTTAATGACTGACAGACAAGGCCACCACGCCACCGGCCACCATGTCCCTCCACGGATGGGGTCACTGCTCCCACCTGTGCCTCACTGTGGTCAGGCTGGCACCGCTGGGGACATTGGGACCCACAGGCTGGGACTGGGGTGTCCCTGCGTGCCCAGGGACAGAACGACCCCACACGCGCCGGGCTCCATTCCCACCCCAGTGCCCATCGCTTCCCGCTGGGGGGTTCTGGCTGTGGCAGGGGCTGCCCATACCCTGGGGACAGGGGCACGGACCCGGCTGGGCTCAGCCCGCACCCGCTCCGTGTTCCACAGGCATCGGCAAGTGCGTGGCCATGGACCTGGCGCGCCGTAACGCCCGCACCATCCTGGCGTGCCGGAGCCGGGAGCGGGGCCAGGCGGCTGTGGAGGAGATCCGGGCGGCCACCGGGAACCCGGCGGTGGTGCTGCGGCTGCTGGACACCGGCTCGCTGGCCTCGGTGCGCGCCTTCGCCAGCGCCGTGCTGCGCGAGGAGTCGCGGCTGGACGTGCTGGTCAACAACGCCGGTGTCACGGTAAGTCCCAGGCCGGGTTGTGCAGCTCCAACAGGGGTGCAGAATCCTGTCTTGATGCCCCACAGCATCCCCCACGCTCTTTTTCAGGGTTGCCCTTCACCATCACATCGGAGGGGTTGGAGCAAACCTTCACCACCAACTACCTGGGCCCGTTCCTGCTCACCAACCTGCTCCTGGGTGAGTGCAGGGGTTTGGGGAGTTGGGGGGGCTCTGGGGACCCCTCCCTGCTCACCCCCTGCTCTGCACAGACCTCCTGAAGGCCTCGGCTCCCGCCCGGGTGGTCAACGTGTCGTCGTTCCGGCACAGCGCGGGCATGGCCGACAGCGGGTTCCTGACGGGGCAGCGGAGCCCGGGTGGGTACGACGCCGCCTACAACAGCACCAAGCTGATGAACGTGCTCTTCACTGCAGAGCTGGCGCGGCGCCTGCAGGGCACAGGTGGGTGCGGGGCTGTGCCGGGCTCAGCTGTGCCGCATGGCACCCAGGGGACATCCCCTGTCCCAACTCCCCCTGCTCCTGTGCCACACCTCAGGGGCTGGGTGGGTGTGAGACTCGCTGGGATGCCCCAAGAGTGGCAGAGCCCCGGTCTGAGGTCAGGCTGGGGGCTGCTCCTGCTGCTCCCCGAGGGATTTGGGGTCCCAGGGTCCCCGCCCTGCTGACGGTGCGGCCTGGCAGGGGTGACGGCCAACGCGCTGAGCCCCGGCGTGGTGAGCACCAGCATCATGCGCCACTTCAGCTGGGCCGTGCGGGCGCTCTTCAGCCTCCTCCGCCCCTTCATGAAGGTGAGCAGGGCTGGGTCCTACCCATCCTGGGGGCACCAGGGCGGGTGGGGGAGGTGACAGCCTCTGGTGACAGCCCCCTTCTCGCCCCTGTCCCCCTCAGTCAGCCGAGCAGGGCGCTGCCAGCACCATCTTCTGCGCCGTCTCGGAGGAGGCCGCGGGCATCACCGGGAAATACTTCGACAGCAACTGCCGGCTGGCACTGCCATCAGCGGCCGCCCGCGACGCCGCGCTGGCACGGAAGCTCTGGGAGGCGTCGGAGCGGCTGGCGGGGCTCACGGAGCAGGACTGAGCCACCGCGGTGTCACCCCTCAGCAGGGCAGGAATGGGGACACCGATGCCGCCCTGCTCCCCCTGCACCCACCCTCTGCCACCTGGGGGATGACACGGCGCCGGCCAGGCGTGACTGTGATAATTTTATTAAAAACCCCAGCGCCACCCATGCCGCTACTCCCAGGTGATGTCCAGCTCCAGCCGCTGCTTCCTCACGGCCTGCAGGAAGCCGTCGTAGTCGCGCCGGTGGATGTCGGGGCAGCGGGACAGGTCCAGGCGCCGCAGGGGCCCCTCGGAGCCCAGCAGCTGCCACACGGTGCCAGGGGACACGCGGCTCTCGGCCAGTGACAGCTCCTGCAGCTCCTGCAGCGCCGCCGGCTCCAGCACCGAGTCCAGCGGGAAGGGCACGGCCAGCAGGCGCAGGGTCTGCAGCTGCGGGGCCCGGCACAGCAGCGAGGCCAGCGTGGAGCCCAGCACCGGCCGGTGTGCGGCGGGCACGGGCCCAGCCAGGGTCAGGGAGAAGCTCTGCAGCTGGGGCAGCCCCCGGGGCAGCAGGTCGGTGGCCCAGCGTGGTGGTGGGGCTGGGGGATCCTCGGGGGGTTCCTCGTGGGCACGGGGATCCGGCGGCACTTCCAGCTCGGCGCTGAAGCTCTGCAGGCCGGGGCAGCTGGCGAGCAGGGTGTGCAGCGAGAGCGGGTCGCGGCAGCTGAAGCCGTGCAGGGTCAGGGCGTGCAGGCGGGTGCCCAGGCCCTGTGCCAGCGGCAGCACCTCTGCCAGCGCCCGGCCGTGCCGCCCGGAGCAGCCCAGCGTCACCCGGGACAGGCGCTTCCAGCCCGGCAGCTCCCGGAGCCCTGCAGGGCCAGGACTGTCCCCCAGCCACACGCTGACCTCCTCAGCTTGGGGACACACGGCGTGGACGGTGCCCAGGGCATCCTCCTCCACGTCCTCCAGCTGGCGCAGGGGCAGCGTGAGCGGGGCTCCCTCCGGTGCAGCCCCCCGGCTCCGCGCCAGCTCCTCCAGCGAGGGGAAACCCTCGGAGTCCTCGGTGCCATCCAGCTGCCGCTCGTGGAGCATCCGGAGCGCGTCCGGCAGGGCACTGTGTGCCAGCACCTCCAGGAGCGGCAGGGCCAGCAGCAGGAAGGCCACAGCAGCCACCGTGTCCCCATCCCCGGCGCGCTCCAGGTCGCGGGCCAGCAGGACGCGCAGCGCGGGGCAGCCCGGGGCCCCTGCCAGGGGGTCGTAGCCCAGGTGGCGCAGGGCACGCGGCGTCACCTTCTTGCAGCCGGACACGTCGAGCTCCTGCAGGTGGCGGCAGGAGGAGCCCACGGCCGAGAGCACCTGGACGTTGGCCTGGGTGTGGGCCAGCCCCAGGCGGCTCAGGCGTGGCAGCTCCTCGGCCAGGTCCACCAGCACGGACGGCGAGAGCCGCCCGCAGCCCCCCAGGTCCAGCACGGTCAGGCCCTGCAGCCACACGGGGACACCCTCAGTGGAGTGGGCAGGGGGGCACAGATGCCACTCTCACCCCGTGTACCACAGAGTGTGGGAAACTCAAGGCTCAGGCTGGGCACGCACCATCTGCTCCTCCTGCCCCAATCCCTCAGCCTGTGGACCATGGCACCTCCAGCTCCATGGAGGGTGGAACCCACTCCCTCTGCCCCACTGATGGTGGGCACCCCCAGCCCCACAGAGGATGGGCACCCCTGCCCCACTCTCCCATCCCCACAGAGGATGGGCACACCCAGCCTCACTCCCCAGCCCCACGGCACTCCCAGCCCTGCTCCACCAGAGTGCTGTCACCCCCCGCCCCACGGAGCACGGGCACAGCTGCTGGCATCCACAACCCTACAGCACCCCTGCCCCGCTCTCCCACCCCCATCCCGCAGCCCCCCTGCCCACCTGGCAGCGCAGGACGATGAGGTGGCCCAGGGCGTTGTTGGCGAGCGCGGGGCAGTGGCGCAGGCTGAGCTGGCGCAGGTGTGGCAGTAGCAGCAGGTGCAGCGCCGCGCGCGACAGCCGCCGGCTCGTGCCCAGCAGCCGCAGCAGCTCCTGCACCAGCCCGCAGGCTGGGGGGATAACGGGGCGGTCAGAGGGGTTTGGGACCCCCAGCTGCCCCCCACGGGGGTCCCGGCGCCCTGGCGCAGCCCCCACACCTCACCCAGGTCGTTGAAGGGCCCCACGAGGAAGCGGAACTCGTACTCGTCCAGGTAGTTGTCGCTGTAGTCCTTGGCCCAGAGGCTCTGCATGTGCTGGGCCAGGCTCTGCAGGCACAGCGTGGTCAGCGTGGGCACTGCCCGCCGCCGGGGCATCCCTGGGACAAGGACAGGGACAGGGACAGTCAGGGACAGGCACAGGGACAGCCTGGGCACTGCCCGCTGCCAGGGCATCCCTGCATGGGGACAGGGACAGTCAGGAACAGGCACAGGGACAGACACGGTGAGCACTGCAGGCGGGGCATCCCTAGGACAAGGACAGAGACAGTTGAGGACAGTCACTGTGGGCACTGCTATTGCTGGGGCATCCCTGGGACAGGGACAGTCAGGGAAGGGGAAAGGGACAGTCAGGGACAGCCACCGTGGGCACTGCCCACTGCCAGGGTGTCCCTGGGACAGGGACAGTCAGGGAAGGAGACAGGGACAGGGACAGTCATGGACAGGCACCATGGGCACCCTGCACAGGGACAGTCACCATGGGCACTGCCCGCTGCCAGGGCATCCCTGCACAGGGACAGGGACACTCAGGGACAGCCACCAGGGCATCGTCTGGGGACATGGATGGGGACAAGGACACGCAGGAATTACCTGCTGGGGCACTGACTGGGGACAGGGACAGCCACGGCTGGGGGATGTGACACTCAGGGACAGGACGAGGCACCGCCACCCGTCACAGCCCGCCCTCATTTTGGGGTCATTTCCCCCAAATTTGCTTAGAAACCACCGCCCGGTGCCGGTCCCGGTGCCGGTTTCATCCCAAACCTCACCCGCGGCTCCGGGACGGGATCCCTCGGCTCCAGGGAGTTATCCCGGTGCTCACCGGGACACGGGCGGTGCCGCTGGCTGAGGTGTCCCTGGAATTCCGCAAGAAACGAGGGGATGAATCCTGATGGGATAAACAAAGCCCGACACCGAATCCCGGATCCTCAGAGGCAATCCCAGTGAAACCAGTGGGGAGAGCGGCTGGGAACTGGAGGAAGGGAATCGGGGACCACGGGGACCGGGAAAAGAACATCAGGGATGGGGAAAAGATCCCCGGGAAGGGGAGAAGATTGTCTGGGATGAGGGAAGGACGCGTCCAGGAACAGGAAGAGATTTTTGGAGACTGGGAAAAGACCCCGGGGGATTGGGAAAAAACCTTGTAGGAAAGGAGGAGAACTGGGAAAAGACACTCGGGACCGGGAGGAGACACTCGGGAATTGGGAAAAAACCTCGGGAATTGGGAAAAAAAACCGGGATTTGAGAAAAAAAAAACGGGAATTGGGAAAAAAAACCCGGGAATTGGGAAAAAACCCCAGGATTTGGGAAAAGATCCCCGAAAACTGGGAAAAGACTCTCGGGGCCAGGAGGAGACCCCCGGGAATTGGGGAAAAAAAACGGGAATTAGGAAAAAAAACCCCGGGAATTGGGAAAAAACCCCGAGAACTGGGAAAAGACCCCGGGAATTGGGAAAAAAACCACCGAAAACTGGGAAAAGACCCCGGGAATTGGGAAAAAACGCCGGGAATTGGGAAAAGACTCTCGGGGCCGGGAGGAGACACCCGGGAATTGGGAAAAAAACCCGGGAATTGGGGGAAAAACCCCCGGGAATTGGGAAAAGACCCTCGGGACCGGGAGGAGACACTCGGGAATTGGGGGAAAAACCTCGGGAATTGGGAAAAAGAACCGGGAATTAGGAAAAAAAAAACCCGGGAATTGGGGGAAAAAACCCCGGGAATTGGGGGAAAAAAACCCGGGAATTGGGGGAAAAAAAACCCCGGAAATTGGGGAAAAAAATCCCGGGAACTGGGGGAAAAAACCCCGAGAACTGGGAAAAGACCCCCGAGAATTGGGAAAAGACCCTCGGGACCGGGAGGAGACACCCGGGAACTGGGGAAAAAACCCCGGAAATTGGAAAAAAAACCCGGGATTTGGGATAAAAACCCCGAGAACTGGGAAAAGACCCTCGGGACCAGGAGGAGACCCCCAGGAATTAGGAAAAAACCCCGGAAAACTGGGAAAAATCCCTGCGGGAAGCAGCTCAGACACACAACAGAGGGAAAGGAAAGAGCCCCGGCACACGGGTGAGTAATCAGGGCAGTATCATTGTCGCTCCTTTCCATCGATGCCTTTAGAGACCCCACTTTGGGACCCCCACTTACCTGCAGATTCCCAGCTACGCTTGGCCCCGACTGATCCCGTCCAGCTCCTTCCTCCTCCTCCCCTTCATCCTCCTCCTCCTCCTCCTCCCCGGGCCTGGCGCCGCCATCTCCCGCCCCTCCCTCAGCTCGGCTTCGCCTCACGCAGGGCGCATGCGCAGTGAGCGAGGACCCCTTCCGCCCTTCCCGCCTTTTTTGCGGGCTGCCCCGCGCCGTGCCTGACGCCCAGCGCGGCCGTACGGCCGCGCTGGGCGTCTGGCACGGCGCGGGGCAGCCCGCCCGGGGGCCTTGATACCGGGCGGTGTCGGCGGCACCGGGAGCGGCCGGGCCTGGAGGTACCGGGAGAAGCCTGAGGGTGATCGGGAATGGGTGGGGGATGTGGGTTAGGGGGCGGCGGAGAGAGGTGGTGGTGGTGGGATGAAGGGCGTGCTTCGTTGTGGGGGTTTCGTGTTGGGGGGGGGGGGTGGTGTGAGGGGGGATTTGGGGGGTTTTGTGAGGGGATTTGGGGGTTTTTGTGAGGGGATTTGGGGGTTTTTGTGAGGGGGGATGGGGTGGTAAAGGGGTGTGGGGTGGTGTTGCATGGGTTTTTGTGAGGGGTTTGTGGGTATTTGGGGGTGTAAGAGATGATTTAGAGGTTTAGGGGGGTGTGTGAGGGGTCTGAGGGGGCGTGAGGGGGAATTTGGGGGGTTTTGTGAGGGGATTTGGGGGATTGGGGTGTCTGAGAAGGTTTAGGGGTTTTTATAGGATGTTGTGAGGGGGATTAGGGGTTTTTTGTGGAGGGGGATGAGGGTGGTAAAGGGGTGTAGGGTGGTGTAAAGGTGGTTTTGGGGTCTCTGTGAGGGGTTTGTGGGTATTTGGGGGTGTAAGAGATGATTTAGGGGTTTAGGGGGGTGTGTGAGGGGTCTGAGGGGGTGTTTGGGGGAATTTGGGGGTTTTTGTGAGGGGTTTTTGGGGGATTTGGGGGTGCTCGAGAAGGTTTAGGGGTTTATAGGGATGTGTGAGGGGGAATTTGGGGGTTTTTGTGAGGGGTGATGAGGGCTCTGTGTGGGTGTAGGGTGGTGTAAAGGTGGTTTTGGGGTCTCTGTGAGGGGTTTGTGGGGATTTGGGGGTGTAAGAGATGATTTAGGGGTTTAGGGGGGTGTGTGAGGGGTCTGAGGGGGCCGTGAGGGGGAAAATTGGGGGGTTTTTGTGAGGGGATTTGGGTTTTTTGGTGAAGGGGGGATGAGGGTGGTAAAGGGGTGTGGGGTGGTGTGAAGGGGTTTTTGGGGTTTTTGTGAGGGGTTTGTGGGGATTTGGGGGTGTATGAAAAGGTTTAGGGGTTTAGGGGGGTGTGTGAGGGATCTGAAGAGGCGTAAAGGGGAATTTGGGGGTTTTTGGGGTCTCTGTGAGAGGTTTGTGGGGATTTGGGGGTGTTTGAGAAGGTTTAGGAGTTTATAGAGGGATGTGCGAGCCATTTGTAGGGTTTTGGGCCGTGTTTGGGGTCTGTGTGAAGAATTTACTGGGGTCTGCAGAGGTCTGGGGGTGTTTGGGGTTCTATGTGAGGGATTTGGGGGTGTCTGAAGGGGTTTGTGGATATGGGGGTGTTTTTGGGGTGATTTAGGGGTGTATGAGTGGGTCTCTGGGGGTGTTTGGGGGGATTTAGGGGTCTGTGGAGGTATTTGAGAGCATTTAGGGGTGTTTGAGGGCATTTGGGGGTGTTTGAGGGGTATTTGGGGGGCTATAGGGGTCTGTGGATGTGTTGGGGGGGATTTAGGGGTGTTTGAGTGCATTGGGGGGAATTTAGTGGGAATTCAGGGGTTTATGAGGGTGTGTAGGGGGGTTTAGGGGTCTGTGGGGGTGTTTGGGGGTTATTTAGGGGTCTTTGGGGGTGATTTAAGGGTGTTTGAGGGCATTTAGGGGTTGTGGGGGGTTCTGCAGGGGTATTTAGGGGTGTTTGGAGGTGACTTAGGGGCGTTTGGGGGCATTTAGGGGTTTTGGGGGTGATTCAGGGGTTGTTTGGGGGGATTTAGGGGCGTTTGAGGGCATTTAGGGGTTTTGCAGGAGTATTTAGGGTTTTTTAGGGGTATTTTGGGGCTCTTGGGGTGGTCAGCGATGGGATGAGGGCGGCGCTTCCCCCTCAGGTTTGCTGTGTGGGATGGGCAAGGTTTGATGAATGACTCAGCCCTGGGGTTAATTACTGCCCGGGCTAATTGGGGGGAGCTCATTAAGGGTTATCAGGATTAGCACGGATGGATTTTCCCAGTCCTGGATCCCGGGGAAAAAAACCACAGGATCTTCCAGCAGGGGAATTCTGTGTGCTGGGAATTCTGGCAGAGCATGACCCGCCCTCGTTAGCACAATATGAATAATTAATTAACAATGAATTAACAATGATTAATTAAGGGTGGAATGCAGGCAGGGCCCTTTACCTGTGTCAGGTGTGTTGCTCCCAATGTCCCCGTTGGTGCCATCTCTGACTCTGGGCTGCTCAGGGAATTCCAGAATCCCAAAATTCCACAATTCCAATCAGGAGGGACCTTCCAGCGCCGTTCCCGAGCTGCTCCACTGCAGCATTTTTGGGTTTTCGTGTTGGTTTTTAAGAATTCCAGGTCTATCCGAGCTCAGAAATCTGGGAATTCCGGGAATGTGCGGCTGGGTGTTTGTCACCTGCCCAGGTGACCTTGGAGCGATTCCTTCTCCTCCCTCCATTCCCAAACGCGGAGCTGGGTGGTGCCTTTGGGAATAAACACAAGGATTAAATTCTTTAGGTGTATTTAAAGGAGAAAAGGAGGAAATTTAATCAACTGAATTTAATGAATTTTAATGGAATTTAGTGGATTTGAGTGTAGGGAGCTCTGGGTGCCCCCCCCAGGGGGTGGGGGGTCACGTTGTGCTGATTCTCCCGAGCCCCAAATCCCACCCAGGAATTGCTGAAGCAAAATTTTGGGAGGGTTTCCACACCCATCCCTGAGTTTTTTAGGGGAAAATGCCTGAAGAATGGAAAACAGGGTGGTGAGGATGGCAGGGATGTGGGAGCTGCGTGCCAGTGCTGGATTGCCCCCTTGGCATGGTGCAGAGCGCTCTGCTCCCAGGTTTTCCAGGGATTTGGGGTTTTGATGGATTGGGGTTTCTGGATTATGGAATGCTTTGCAGCCCTGGGTATTCCCCCCTCCCTGCGTGCCCTCATTTCCCAGCCCTCAGCTGCTCAGGAATTCCGTAAAGAACGAGGGAATAAACTTTAAATCTGGGATTTGTTCGGAGCAAGATCCGAGGGGGTTTGGGAGGTCGGAAATGCAGGGATCGCTGCTCCGCCAGCCCAGCAAAGTCCCGCATGGAACGGGGCAGTTCTGTCGCTCCCACTCCCGGAGGATCGAGCGCTTAAAATCAGCTTTTCCTGGGAATGATCCCAGTTGGAATCAGCCGGGAATCCCGCGGGGTGTTCGAGCTGAATATCCACTGACCTCCCGCTGCATCCTCGGCGTGTCCCGGGCGTTGCTGTGGCTACGGAGCATCGATCCCGCGGCGGAGGAGCCGGGAATGAGCCGGGATGATCCCGCGGGGTCGGGGTGGGAGGGAAGGCAGGGAGGGAGGGAGGGAGGGAGGCGGCTGCGGGGGCTGCGGTGCCGCGGTGCAGCCGTGCAGGGCGCAGGCTCCAGCGCCGGGTCCTAGCGCCGGCGTCCTCCTCACCTGGAATGAGGTCCCGAGGGAGAAGATTTGAGGGGAAAATGGGATTGGGAGGGACTTCCTGGCTCTGCACAATTCCCTGATGGGAGGGTGGAGCTGGGAGAGGTCCGGCTCTGCTCTGCTCGCAGGCCTCAAGTTGTGGTAGGGTCAGGTTGGATATTGGGAGAATTCCTTTGTGGAAAGGGTTGTCCAGCCCTGGCAGTGGTGGAATCCCCATCCCTGGAGGGATTTAACGCCCTGTGGATGTGGCACCTGGGGACATTGTCAGTGGTGGCCTGGGCAGTGCTGGGGGAACGGTTGGACTCTGTGGTCTCTAAGGAATTTTCACCCTAAACCACTCCAGAATTCCATGGAAGTTGATGTGTGATCCCAGTGGGTGACACCACACAGTGTCCCCCCTCCAGTTCATGCTGTTCCCAAGTGACCTCATTTTGAGTGGTGGCTGTCCCTAATTTGGGGAGGGAACTGGTCAAGGGGGACTTGAGTCAAGGGATGGAGGGACAGGACACTGGGAATGGCTTCCCACTGGGAAAGGGGAGATTGGGGTGGGGTCTTGGCAAGGAATTGCTGGGAATGGAATTCCCAGATTTGCTGTGGCTGCCCCTGGATCCCTGGGAGTGTCCAAAAAGCCAGGTTGGACGGGGCTTGGAGCAACCTGGGACAGTGGAAGATGTCCCTGACCAGGATAGGGCATGAAATTATTGGGATTTAAGATCCCCCCCAATGCAAACCAGAATTCTGATTCCCCTCCACACTGGGACTTTTGGGGTCCCCTAGGAGTGTTCAGGGCTTGGAGGGGAATTTTAAAGAAGTCTTAAACTCGCTCTGGATTTCTTTTGACACATTAAAGACCAAAGTCCAAATTCTGGTTTAGGATTTCTGTTCTGAACTCAGTTTCCTGACAAACTCCCAACCCCAAAATCAGCTTTGTGGAGGAATTCCACCAGGGAGATTTGTGTGAAAAACAAATCAGAATGCAATAAGGTGGAATTTTGCTGCTGCTGGATAAACAGTGGGAATTTCTGAAGGTTTTTAACCTCCTTCCTCCTCGTGTTCCTTGAGCTGGGGGTGTTCCAGCTGCTCAGCAGGGGGCTGGCTTTTATCCCAGATCCCAGGGAAAAGCCTGGAGCTTGAGAGGGGATATTTCTGGACCTTTTTTTTTCCCCTCTGTGATTATGAATTAGACAGAGTTTGGGCAGCAGAAAATCCACGTGGATCCTGCAGAGTGGTTTGTGGGGGGATCCATGGCCTGGGAAGTGGAGTGGGTGGCACTGGGGATCCCTGGAGGTGGCAAGGGTGGCACTGGGGGTCCCTGGAGCTCTGTGACACCTGGAGCTTCCTCCCAGGAGAGCAAGGATTGCTCCATCCCCAGCCAGGTTTGACCCTGAGGATGCTCTGGGCTTCTCCATCCCAGTGTCCACACAACTCCAGAGTCTCTCACTGAGCAGGAGTGGGAGCACAAGGCCTGTGGTGATCCTGATAAATCCCAAAATACCTGGGATGGGGTCCTGCTTCCTGTGCCAGTCCCATCCCTGCTCAGCGCACCAGGAAATTGATTTCAGAGGTTTAATCAGGTTTTGGGTGTGTTTTGCTGGAGAAGGGGATGCTGAAATTCCTGGAAGGCTCAGGAAGGTTTATTTATCCTGGGGATTTTTTTCAGCTGGAGCAGCAGTTCATCCCGACAGGGCAGTGCCTGAGTTTGGGGGACAATTTGGATTGTTCCCCTTGGTACAGAGCAGGTTTGGCCCCAAATTTGTGGTGAGGGTGGAGCAGCCAAACCCCATTGGAGATTGGGGTGTTCCCAGAGGGCTCTGGATCATCTCACAGAGCTTTAATTACCAAAACTTCCCATATTCCCTTAATTCAGGCACTAATAAAGCTCCTGTCCCACCTCAGCTTCTTGTTTAAGCTCAGGATCCTTGAGGGTCTCTTCCAGCTCAGGAATTTCCAGGATTCTTCCCCTCAGGGGTTCGTTTTTATCCCAAATCCAAGTAGTAAATGAAGCAGGAGATGGTGAGTGGTGCCTGTGGCTTTGTTGTGTTGAGAAATGGGATATCCATGAAAACCTGGGACTCACTGTCCTTCAGGGTCACCTGGTTTGGAATGGAAAATGGGTTTAGGTTTGCACAGTGATGGAGTTGCCATCCTTGGAGGGATTTAGGCTGGAAACTGGGAAAATTCCTCCCAGGGCAGGGGGGAGTCACCATTCCTGAAGGGATTTAACAGCCCTGTGGATGTGGCACTTGGGGACACGGTCACTGGTGGCTTTGGCAGTGCTGGTTGGACTTGATGGGCTCTGAGGGTTTTTCCAACATGAAGGATTCCATGATTCCATGATTTTCAGCATGGAATTCCCAGAGAAGCTGTGGCTGCCCCATCCCTGGAAATCTTCCAGGCCAAGTTGGACAGGGCTTGGAGCCACCTGGGGCAGTGCAAGGTGTCCCTGCCCGTGGCAGGGGGTGGCACTGGGTGGGCTTTGAGGCCCCTCCCAGCCCAAACCATCCCGTGATCCTATGAAATTGTGTGGAAAAAATCCCCTCGTGCTTCAGTTGAACACAGAAAACTCTGACTGGGGAGGAGGAGGAGGAGGAGCCGTGTGAGATCTGTAATTTTCTTTTTAAATTAACAACTCCTCGTCTGCTCCACCTGGGAGCTAAACCTGTCTGGTATTCCCTGGCCTTTTCCTGGGTTTGGGTTTGTCCTGCCATTCCCAGAGCTCTGTGGGGAGTTCCCATAGCTCACCCTTCCTCCCTGCTGAATTCCCGCTGAAATTCCGTGGCTGTTTCCTGCTTTTCCTTGCGCTTGAAGGAAGCTTTCTTGAATTTGAGTTCCCTCTTGGCATTCCAGCCTCTCCTTGGAACACAACCCCCGCCGTCGCTCCGTGGGCTGAGCACCTTCCAAGTGTTTTTCTCCGTGGCTCTTGCTCTGCTCTCTGGCTCTGGGATCAACCAGGATCCCCGAGGAGGATCCTGCAGGGGAGAGGAAGAGCAGAAATCCTTCAGAATTCAGGAATTAGGAAGGAATCCTTCCCTGTGAGGGTGGGGGAGGCCCTGGCACAGGTTGCCCAGAGATCCCTGGATCCCTGGAAGTGTCCAAGGCTGGGTTGGATGGGGCTTGGAGCAGCCTGGGATAGCAAAAGCTGTCCCTGCCCGTGGCAGGGGGTGAGATTGTTGGGATTTAAGATCTCTTCCCACCCAAATGATTCCATAAATAGGTGACACAGGTGATATTTGCTCCCAGATTCTAAGGGAAGCACTGTGAGCTTCCAGTGCTGGAGAGGGTTTCTCCTGTGGATAAAATAATTCAGATTTCCTAAATCTTCTGAACTGGTTCAATGCCTATCATAGAGCCTGAGGCTGAGGGGAAGGAGCGCGTCCTCTTTGTAGCTTTTTGAAGAATTTTGGGTGGATTTGGTGTGAAGTTTCCTTTAAACCATCATGGAGAGGGGAAGCAGACAGAGCTCTGGTGACCCGGGGTGACTCTGGTTGAACTCTTGATGGACCCAGGGAGAAATTCCCAATTTCCAGCTGAGTTTTAGTGTTATTTATCCTGGTTTTGTATTGTTACATCTTCCCTGAGTCTCAGTGCTGTGTCCTCGATGGCCACCAGCTTCATTCCGTGGGACATTGTAGCCTTCCTGTCCCTGGATGTGCCCTGCTCAGTGACAGATCTGCTTTTTTGGGGGCATATCCATGGTTTTCTCACTCTTCTCCCAGTTCTTGAAGCCAAATTCCAGCTCAAGTGAAGGTGTTGGGTCACTTTTGCACCCTGGAGGACGGGCAGCTCCGATCTCTGCTCCCGTGACTCGTGACAGGACCCAAGGGAACATCTGGAGCTGTGTCAAGGAAGGTTTAGGTGGATAAATCAGGAAAAGATTCCTCATCCAGAGGGTGCCGGGGCACTGGAACAGCTCCCCGGGGAATGTCACATTCCCAGAGCTCCGGGAGTGTTTGAACGACGCTCTCAGGGCCAGGGTGGGGTTGTTGGGATTGCCCTGTGTAGAGGAGTTGGATCCGTGACCCCGTGGGTCCCTTGCACTCGGGATATTCTGTGGTTTTGGGGGTGGTTCCATGTGTTGGGATCCCGGGTTTGGAATGCCGGGCAGTGCTGCTGGCTCCCAAATCCCCTCGTTAGGCTGTTTAGCACCGGGAACAGTGCCCAGAGAAGGGGTCAGGGCTTTAATTCGGGACCCGTCAGCTCGGCCAGGAACAATGGGACACAATGTCACCTGTCACAGCCAGGAGCGGGACAATTAGCGATCATTCCAGCCGCCCGTAATTAACCCTTTGAGCTCCATCCACCCCCAGGTGCTGCTCCCGGGGGTTTGGGACAAACCCCGCTCCCTCCAGGGCGTTGTTTATCCTCAAAATTCTCCGTGAAGGGAAGAGCGGGTGGGACAAGCCTTGTCTGGGGTGATGGCGGGCGCCGTGCGGGTGGAATTTAGGGTGTCCCTGCGCAGTGGCCACCGCAGGGCGAGCAGGGGGTGGCCTGGGATGTCGCGGGGCCGTGGTGGCCCGGTGCCTCCTCCTGCGGGGAGCGTTAGGACCCAGCGAGCCGCCGGCGCCGTGACAAGTCTGGAGCGGCACTGGCGCAGAGTGGCTCCATCGGCAGCGCTGGAATTCTCTGTATCCCTCCCTCGGAGCATCCTCGCCCAGAAAAGGGCTTCCCTCCCCTCTGTACCGCCCGGCAGAGCCTCGGGGGAGGGGGGAACGAGGATGCTGGGATCGGCCGGGACGCTGGGAAGCGCCGCTGGATGCTGCCGGCCGTGAGCTGCGAGAGAGCTGCTGGCTGCAAATCGGGAATCTCTGGAGCGCGGCAGCATGGCCCAGGGCAGGAGGCACGCGTCCGGCCGGGTAAGGGCAGGGGGGGCTGACTCAACAGCTCCTGCCTCCGCCGCCTCCTATCGCGACAGATCGCGACGCTGTCGCAGCGAAAATAGCGGGGTTGTGTAGGGAAATCTCGATTGTGTGCCCGGAATGTGGCACCTCCCTCGCTGACAATAACGCCGGGAGGGGAGGTGGATGCTCCGGCTTTCACCGGGGCCGGGTCTTTTGGCCGGAGTTATCTGCCCGTGTTGGTGATTAGCCCAATTCATTACCGCGATTAATTACCTCGGCAGCCGCCGAGCCTCTGCTCCTGCTCAGCCCCTTCCCGGCACAGCCTTGCCGGGGCTGCTCGGCACAAAGATCCCGGCGTGTTTTCCTGCCTGCTGCGGGCTCTCCTCCCTCCCTCCCTCCGGGCCGCTTTTCCAGGCAGCTCGGAGCTTCCGCGGGCCTGGCAAGCGCTTCCAGGTTTTTCCGTATTGCAGCTACCCCTGGGCTGTGCGGTGCCAGCGGCCCCCCCGGGCCAGGCCTTTCCCGGGAGTTCCTCTCCCTGTCGCTGTGTCCCTGTGTGGCCGCCGCGGTGACATTGTGTCCCAGACCCTGCCGGGCACCGCCAGCGCCTTTGGGCCTGGCTGTGCCAACTTGGCAGCGACTCTGGGATGGAGCTGGGGAGGGCAGACCCTTCCCACTGCTCCGTGGGCACCCCCAGACCCTCCGTGGGCACCGTGTCCTGCCCGCTGTGGGACACACCAGGCCCGGAGCCGGTGGGATTTGGGCTGTGGCCGGAGGGATTTGGCTGCAGAGGGAGCAGCTCGGGAGAACTTCCCAGCCTGGAGCTTTTTTTTTTGCCCACCTCGGCAGGGTCTGAGTGTGTCCGTGTGGGTCTGTGGGGGCTGGAGCCCCACACCTGCCCCCCAAACCTCCCTGTTTTCCATGGGGGAGCAGGAGGAAGGGGGTGGAATTCCAACCTGAGTCCTGACAGCTCTGTCACGACAGCCTGGGGGGATTTGGGGGCTCCAAGGGGATGTGGCTGCAGGACTGGGGATCATGGGAATCCTGGGGGTCCCAGGGCAGCGTTGGGTGCTGCAGGCAGGGTGCTGGGAGCAGATTATCCCTGTTTTGCTCACATGGATTTTGGAATGGGCATTGCAGGGACCGCGGCTGTGCTGGCCCTTCCTGGGGCTGTGTCCCTGCCAGATTTTGGGGACGCTGCTCCCAGTGACACCCAAACCTTCCCAGTTCATCAGCCTGGAATCCAGTGCCACCGTGGTGGTGGGGACTTCATCCCAGTGCCACATCCTGGTGTCACCCACGGCAGCCACCCTCAGTCCCTCCTTTCCACAGGGATGTCGTGGCAGCAGCGCCATCCCCTCGCTGCTGACCAGGCTTAAACCCGGAATTCTTCCCAAATCTTTCCCTCTTCCAGCTCTGTGGGTCTGCACCTGGAATTTGGATCCTGTCAGAGTTGGCTGCTCGGGATTCTCCCGAAACTTTTGATCTGAGCTGTGAGTGGCAGTTTGAGGCTCCACCAGTCTCACCTGCGCGGGGAGGAGGAACACACTGAATATTCCGAGTATTCCCAGGGTGATCCACTGGGATGGAGCACGAGGGTGACCCAAATCTCTGGGAATTCATCCCGTTTTCAGTGCCTCAGCACCAGGATCCTCGCATAGCAGAGCAGAGAGTCTGTGGATGTCTTCCATGCTTCAAAAAAGGAGGAAAAACGGGAAAATGCTGGATTTCAGAGTGATTCCAGGCGGGAGGTTGTGGGGAGCAGTCTCTGGTGGTGGTGGCAGCACAGCCACGTGCTTGTCCCTCACCTGGTGTCCCTGGAGCGGGATGGGAGCTCTGGGATGTGGGACAGGCTCCTCCTGGGCTGCTCCAGAGGCTCAGCATTCCTGGTTTTTCCTCTGGCTGCCCCATTCCCACCACCTGCCCTGTGCCCCACTCGGATCTCCCAGCTGGCCCCCACTGTGAATCCCTGCATTTCTCATTTACTGGGATTTAGGAGCTTATTCTCCCTCCAGGCTGAGCGGTGACAGGGCTGTCACCTGTCACCCCAGCCCTTCTCCCTTCCCATGTAGCTTCCCACATTTCTGCTCCTCCATCCCCTTCCCTCCCTTTCTATACCCCCCATTCCCAGGATTGGGATATCCTGAGTGTTCCCCTGGGAATGTCGGCGTGGCTGAGGGGATCCACGAGGAGCTGAGGAAGTTGTGGGCTGTGTCACCAGCTGCTGTGTCCCCAGAGGTGACTGTCCCCATGTTTGTGGGGTCTGCCCCCTTCCTCCTTCCACGGGGATTGTCACCTCAGCCAGGAGGAGTGACCACAGCTGTGTCCACCTCTCCTGGGATCGCCATTGGATCCCCAGCCACGGTCACCTGGCTGGGAATGCCCATCCCACCTGCTTCCAGCTGGGACAGTTCCTCCTCTTCTAAAACCTCGATTAATCACTTTAGTTTTATGGGAATTCCAGTCGGGGGTTTATCCATTGGACTGGACCTTCCAAGTGTCTCACAGACCAATTTCTGATTAGCTGGAAACAGAAGGGGGGGACCCAGGGCCTGCTCCTGAGGGATGGGATGGGATGGGGTGGGAGAGATTCACTCTGGGCTCTCCTTCTTTTCCCAAGTGCAAAAGATTCAGGAAAGGTTTCCATGAAATTAGTGCTGGTTGGTAAATGTCCATCAGGGACAGGCTGGGAGAGCTGGGAATGTCCAGCCTGGAGAAGAGGAGGATCCAGGGAGAGCTCAGAGCCCCTTCCAGTGCCTAAAGGGGCTCCAGGAGAGCTGGAGAGGGATTTGGGACAAAGGATGGAGTGACAGGACACAGGGAATGGCTTCCCAGTGCCAGAGGTAGCCCCAGGGCTTGGTATGTGTCACATCCAACAGATCTTACCTGGCTGCAGGTGCCAAATGGGCACCAGGAGGAATAAAAACTGCTCCAAAACCCTTTCAATTTACTGGGAATTTGGGATTTTCCTTTGGGCTTCTTGCTTTCTTTGGGCTCTGCTCTCATTTTCCATAACACCTGGGACATGATTTTCCAGGTGCTTGCAGGATGTTGCTCCCAGAACTTTGGGAGATATTTGGGTCTGGAGCATCAATTTTGCCTTTGAGGTCTTGGGGTGCTTTGTTGGTCGATGGATTTTGGGTCTTAATATGAGATAATTTTGTGCTGTTTGGTTTCTGCTGGTTGTGTTTGGATGAAACCTGGAATTCAGGATTGAGGGAAAACCCCCATCCCTGGTTTTAGCCACAAAACCCCAAGCTCGGTGGGTTCACTCTGCATTCCAGCCTTGGGTTTGTTGGGATTCCAGGAGCTTCCAAAGTCCCCTGCATTCTTGCACAGGCTGAGAATTCCCAGAATCTCCCAAAGCCCCTGTGGTGTGCAGCTGTGGCTGAGGTTTGTCCTCAGGACCTTCCCGACCATTCCGAGTGAAAGAGGCTCTGTTTTCCCGGGATAAAGAGCAAATTCTCTGGCTGAAGCCAGACCCAGAGCGACCAAAACTCCGCATTTTTGCACCATGACCAGAACCAGTGACACACAGGGTGGGGGAAATGCCAAACTGGTCCCAGTTTTGGGGACTGCTGGGAGCTTGGGATGAACGGGAAGATGGAGCTGAGCAGGACAGGGAACATCCCCATCCCCTCTGGGATGGAGGAAGTGGGATTGAAAGGTGTCAGGGTGTGAGGAGAGGGGGTTTGGACACAGACATGGAGTGCTAGGACACAGGGAATGGCTTCCCACTGGGAAAGGGGAGATTGGGCTGGGATCTTGGCAAGGAATTCCTCCCTGTGAGGGTGGGGAGGGGCTGGGCTGGAATTCCCAGAGAAGCCTGGATCCCAAGGCCAGGTTGGACAGGGCTTGGAGCCACCTGGGACAGTGGGAGATGTCCCTGCCCCTGTCACAGGATGAGCTTTAAGGCCCCTTCCCACCCAAACCATTCCAGGATTCCATGATTAATCCCTTTTACTCAGGCTGGTGGCAGAGCAGGAGGCGTTGGGGGTGGATCCCAGTAAATTCCCTGTGATTTCAATAATCCTGAGGGTCTCCAGTACCCGTGGAATTCCTCCCATCTGTCACCTCACTGCTGCTCCAAGAGCATGGATCACCTGGATAACCACACCTGAACCCAGCATGTCACACTTGGAGTGTCCTGGTGCCCACTGGAATATAAATATGGATGTGGTGTTCAGGATAGGATCATGGAATCATGGAATTGTCGAGGTTTTAAATCCCTCTAGGGCTGGGGACTCCACCGCTGCCCTGGGCTGGAGAGCCCTTCCCAGGAGGAATTTTCCCAAACCTCCCCTGGGACAACCTGAAAGTTTTTTCCTTTCTCCTGGATAATGGCAATCCCACCTGGAAAGCTGCTGGGCTTTCCCACCCACATTCCAAGGTGGGATACCCCAAACCCAGGCACAGGAGAGTGCCAGGAGCACCATGGGGGCCACCAGATCCTGACAGTCCAAAGGGATGGGACAATGCCCTGCCTCTGCTCCTGGGCACAGAATTCCCAGGCTGGAAATCCATGGGAACACTGCTACAACGGGAAAAGATGGAGCAGGAGTTGGTTAAGGCTGATCCACTGCGCTGCTCTTGGGGTTTCTTTTCCCCCCAAGGATTATAAAACTGTTATAAAAGAGGATAAATCAGATTTGTGAGCTTGGAGTGACCATTGATGGAAGTGTCCAAGGCCAGGGCTTGTGGCTCCTGTTCAGGAGCAGAAGGAATTACCCAAAATAAAAAGGGGTGGAGGAGACGAGCGGGGACGGATGGGAATGAACCATCCCAACATCCAGACCTCTTATCCATGCCACCTTTCTGAGCTGTGCTTTTCCCTGCTCCCCAGGATGAGCATGGATGGATGGGAATGAACCATCCCAACATCCAGACCTCTTATCCATGCCACCTTTCTGAGCCGTGCTTTCCCCTGCTCCCCAGGCCTCCAGCACACCCAGGATGAGCGGGGAATGAACCATCCCAACATCCAAACCTCTTATCCATGCCACCTTTCTGAGCTGTGCTTTCCCCTGCTCCCCAGGCCTCCAGCACGCCCAGGATGAGGGGGGACAGAGGGGAATGAACCATCCCAACATCCAAACCTCTCATCCATGCCACCTTTCTGAGCTGTGCTTTCCCCTGCTCCCCAGGACGAGCACGGATGGATGGGAATGAACCATCCCAACATCCAAACCTCTTATCCATGCCACCTTTCTGAGCTGTGCTTTTCCCCTGCTCCCCAAAATCTCCAGCACACCCAGGATGAGTGGGGATGGGGGGAATGAACCATTTCGACATCCAAACCTCTTATCCATGCCACCTTTCTGAGCTGTGCTTTCCCCTGCTCCCCAGGCCTCCAGCACGCCCAGGATGAGCGCGGACGGCGGCAGCAAGCCCCTCAAGGTGGGCTCCCGCGTGGAGGTCATCGGCAAGGGCCACCGCGGCACCGTGGCCTACGTGGGGGCCACCCTGTTTGCCACGGGCAAATGGGTCGGGGTCATCCTGGACGAGGCCAAGGGCAAGAACGACGGCACGGTGCAGGGCAGGAAATATTTCACCTGCGAGGAGAACCACGGCATCTTCGTGCGGCAGTCGCAGGTGGGTGGCGTCCTGGATCCTCGGGATGGGGTTGTTAAACTCAAGGAAAACAGCCCTGGGGTTTTTGGGAATCTCCAAACCCTGGTGGAACCTCAGCTTCTGCACATTCCTTGAGGTCCTGGAATGAAAAGAGCGTGGTGAGTTCCCAGTGGTTTCATTCTGCTTCCCGAAGAAGCGCCCAGCTCGGTGCTGCCCTGTGTTCACCACCTGCAGCAGGTGGGGTTTGGGATCGATCTGGGATGTTTACCTGGAAGCAGAGGCAGGGAATCTTAATTAAATCGTGTTTACCTGGAAGGAGATAAAAATATGGTGTGGGTGTAGCTGCTGAGCTGTGCTGCAGCAGGAACCAGAGCAAACACCCTCCAGGGTAATTCCCTGTGCCACCCTCCAAGGGCAGAGAGGTGACACTGGAGCCCTCCAGCCCCGTGTCCCAGCCAGCTCCTGTCCCCTCCCTGGCACAAAGGAGGGGGTGGCCTCTCATTGGGTGACAGAGGAGAGCTGAGCACAAAATGAGGGGATTTGGGTCCTGGGATCCACCTGCTGTCCCATCCATTGGATCACACATGGCCAGAGGCTGCAGCAGGGGCTCCTCCAGGAGAAACTCCAGGAATCACTGAGGTTGGAAAAGATCTTTGAGATGAGTCTCCATTCACTGCTTGAGTCCCTTTGTCACCAGCCTGAGGCAGGATGAAGGAAAATGATTCCCATCCTTTAAATAATGGGATAAACACAAGGAGCTGAAGCCACCAGAGCTGGAGGCAAACTCACCAAGGAGCTTTTTGTGTTTTTATCCAACCCAAACGCTGTTGGTGTGCAGGAATTGCTGGATGGAGCTCTGCTGCTCTCCAGGGATCACCACGGAGATTTCCCAAATCTAATCCCACCACACTCCCAGTTCCCCACACAAGAATACTGGACACACGGATCCGTCTCTCTCGGCCTCTCCTGGCAGCTGGGAGAGGCTTTGAGGGGTTTACAGGGAAAAATTCGGGTCTGCAGGACCAGGAGGGACCTCAAAGCCCGCCCAGTGCCACTCCCAGACAGGCAGGGACACCTTGCACTGTCCCAGGTGGCTCCAAGCCCCAATGTCCAACCTGGCCTTGGGCACTGCCAGCGATCCAGGGGCAGCCACAGCAAATCTGGGAATTCCAGCCCAGCCCCTCCCCACCCTCACAGGGAGGAATCCCTTCCCAAGATCCCACCCCAATCTCCCTTTCCCAGTGGGAACCATTCCCCTTTTTGGCCACCTCGGCCTCTGGGGTGATGCTGAACCCCTGCCCCAAATTCCAGAGCTGGGGGATGGATCAGGACAGGAAACAGGACCCCAAATCCCCCAAATCCCTCAAATCCCCCAAATCCTCTGTCCCAGAGCAAAGCCAGGGGTGCAGGTCCCAGAGCCCATCCTGAGCCACCCTGGGGGCACAGGGAGGGTCCCCAGTGTCCCCCAGCTCCCCCCTGGGGCACAGGGAGGGTCCCCAGTGCCCCCCAGCTCCCCCCTGGGGCGCAGGGAGGGTCCCCAGTGTCCCCCAGCTCCCCCCTGGGGCACAGGGAGGGTCCCCAGTGTCCCCCAGCTCCCCCCTGGGGCACAGGGAGGGTCCCCAGTGTCCCCCAGCTCCCCCCTGGGGCACAGGGAGGGTCCCCAGTGTCCCCCAGCTCCCCCCTGGGGCACAGGGAGGGGCAGAGGGTGCTGAGCTCAAGGCTCTGGGTGGGGCTGGGTGCATCCCCCATCCCTGGAAGTGTCCAAGGCCTGGGACAGTGGGAATGTCCCTGTCCATGGCACAGGGTGGCACTGGGTGGGATTGAAGGTCCTCTCCCATTCCAGGATTCCCTGATTCCACCTGGGCTGGCCATTCCAAGCCCTTCCTTTCCTGATGCGTGGAAATCCCTGATTTTGGCATCACCTGGAGCTGCCTTTCAGCTCCTGCCTGGCAGAGGAGCTCGATGGCCGTGCTGTGCCTGGTCTGTGGTGGCACTTCCCAGTGTCACCCTGCTCTGTCCCTGTCCCCAACCTCTCCAGCAGCTCTGGAATTCCCACCTGGGCTGTACCTGCTGGGAAACCCCCAGACCACTCGGAATTCCCACCCTGTGTATCTGCAGGTCTCACGATTTCCTCGGCATCATCTTTTCCTTGGTCTCCTCATGGCTTTTAATTCAATTGAATCATTCCTGGTGCTGGGAATCTTCCCGAAATGGAATTCCTGTCTGACAGCTTCCCAGGTTATTTTGATTTTTAAGCTGAACTCGCAGGTGGGAGGTGCTGATGGATCAGGCAAATCCCCGCAGGAACAACTTGGGAGGTGCTGATCTGAGACTCGAGGATGGTTCTCTCTCAGGGATCTAATCCCTCCCAGCCTCATTTCCCATGTGCATCCAGCAAAAAATGCATCCAAAAATAGTCCACCAAGAGAATTCCCTGAATCTGCTACGGATGTCAAATCCAGAGCGTGAATATTCCGTATTCCCGATGGGAATAACGAGCGTGTGGCTGCTTTCAGGAAGGGTGATGGCAAAGCTGGAAGGATGGAATCAAAAATCTGTGCCAAAACCATGGGATCTGCTCTGCTGCACCCATTCCCAGAGGGATCTGTTCCCTGCTCTCCCTGTTTGGGAATTTTGGGCAGTGATGGGCGTTGTGCTTTTTCCAGATCCAGGTGTTTGAGGATGGAGCGGACACAACGTCCCCGGAAACGCCGGAATCTGCTGCCATGAAGGTCCCTAAGAGAGGTATGGCCTGGCTGGGAAATCCTTCCTGGAGAGGTGGGAAATCCTTCCCAAGGGTGTGGGAAATCCTTCCCAAAGGCTTGGGAAATCCTTCCCAAGGGTGTGGGAAATCCTTCCCAAAGGCTTGGGAAATCCTTCCCAAGGGTGTGGGAAATCCTTCCTGGAGAGGTGGGAAATCCTTCCCAAGGGTGTGGGAAATCCTTCCCAGAGGTGTGGGAAATCCTTCCCAGAGGTGTGGGAAATCCTTCCCAGAGGTGTGGGAAATCCTTAGTGAAGAGGATGGGAAATTATTCCTGAGGGGGATGGGGAATCCCTCCTGAAGGAGTGGGAAATCCCTCCTGGAGGGGTGGGAATTCTACCTGAAAAAAATGGGAAATCTTTATTGGAGGAGTGGGAATCCCTCCTGGAGAGATGGGAATCCTTCCCAGATGAGATGGAAAATCCCTCCTGGAGAGACAGGAAATCTCTCTTGGAGGGGTGGGAAATCCTTCCTGGAAAGGTGGGAAATCCTTTCCTGTAAGGAAGGGGGAAACCATGGAATATATCCCAGTGGGAATGCAGACCCGCTGAACCACTCTGACCCTTTGGAATCGCATCATCCCTGTGGAATCACAGCCTCCCTGTGGAATCACAGCCTCCCTGTGGAATCGCAGCCTCCCTGTCTCCACCCGGCCTCAGCGATCCCTTCCCGCTCCCCTCCGAGCATTCCCTCCCCTTTTCCCACATCCCTGGCCGCGGGCCCAGCCAGGCTTCCCCCCCCCCGCTCCCTCCCTGTGAGCTCTGCTTTGTCGGGAATGTTTTCCCCGGCGCCGCGGGATCCCGGGAGCTGCCGGAAGGGGCTCTGCCAGCTTCCTGCCTTGGCTGCTCCGCCGGCTCCCTGTGCCAAGCCGGGAGCTCCGTGTGGGAAGCGTTTGTGGGGTCGGGATTGACGGCTCGGGGTGGGGCTGGGGGCGGTGGGTGTTGGTTGTGGGTAGGATTTCCCCTCTCCCTGGAAGTAGGGAGTGAAATCAGTTGGGAAAAATGGAATGGATCCTTCCTTGCTCCCTGCTTTGGGTCCTGCAGTCGGTGTGGAATTGTGGAATAGTCATGGAATCATTTGGGTTGGGAAAGGTCTGGACACAGCTGAATCCCTCACAACTGACAATGTCCCCGAGTGTCACATCCACAGGGCTGGGAAATCCCCCCAGGGATGGGGACTCCACCCCAGCCAGGGCTGGACACCCTTTCCAGGAAGGAATTTTCCCAATACCCAGCCTGGCACAGTCTGAGGTCATTCCCTCTCCTCCTGTCCCTGTTCCCTGGGAGCAGATCCCAACTCCCACCTGGCTCCAGGAATTCAGGGAGTTTTGGAGAGCCACAAAGTCCCCCCTGATCCCCCTTTTCTCCAGGCTGAGCTCCCTCAGCCACTCCCGGTACTCCAGCCCCTTCCCAGCTCCTCTGGACACGATGGAAGCTGGGTTGGGACAGGACACTGATCCCAGTCCCCCCATGCCGGTGTCCTGGAGCTCGGGCTGCAGGTGGGGTGTGGGATGAGGCTGTCAGGGATGCAGGGCTGGGATGTGGCTGCCTGCCAAGGGTTTCCATGGGAACAGCAGCTGCTGCAGCAGCACTGCAGTGAGGGATGCAGGGATGGCTCTGCCGCGGATCCGCCACGGGAGGGGACACGTGGGGGGAGCTGCTGGGGACACCTGGGCGAGGGTGGCAGTCCAGGCACACCTGCCAGGGAGGGACAGGACACAGGGAATGGCTTCCCACTGGAAATGGGGAGATTGGGAAGGAATTCCTCCCTGTGAGGGTAGGGAGGGGCTGGCACAGGGTGTCCAGAGAAGCTGTGGCTGCCCCTGGATCCCTGGAAGTGTCCCTGGAAGTGTCCCTGGAGCACCCTGGGATAGTGGGAGGTGTCCCTGCCCATGGCATGGGGTGGGATTGATGGGATTTAAAGTCCCTTCCCACTCAAACCATTCCATGATTCTGTGTCCCCCAAGTGCCACATCCACACAGGTTTAAACCCCCCCAGGGATGGGGGCTCTGCTGCTCCCTGTGCCTCGGGAATCCCTGAATTCCAGGGATTCAGTCCAAGGAGAGCAATGGAACTGCCCCAATTCCAAGTCCTAATGCTTGCCTTCCTCAGCCAGCAGCTCCCATAAGGAATTCTCTGTTCCCCCAAACCCACACCCCACACTTTGCACCATTTCCTGCCATTTCCTGTCTCTGCTTCACTCCCACTTCCCAAAATTCCCACTCCTCAGGCTGCAGGGACACCAGGATGAGGACAGGGGTGTCCCTCATGCTCATGGCTCCCTTTGTGCTCTCTCCACAGATTCCCTGGATGCCAGCAAGGCCAGCAAACTGGTGAGTGACCCCAGCAGTTTGTCACCTCTGGGAGGTTTTCATCCCACTGGGAAGAGCACACGGACACACTTTCATGGGATGAAATGCCCGTGGAAAAGCAAATTTCTCCCCAAACCCGTGGGAAAACCAAGTGTAAAAAATGTCATTTTCAGCCCCTGGCCAGGAATCAGTCGGTTCCTGAGGGATTATCCAGCACAGGTCCTGGGTCACATGGTTTGATCCGAGTTCCTTCCTGCTTCCTTCAAACCCTGGCCCTCATGGAATCGTGGAAAGGACTTCAAAACCCCCTCAGTTCCTGCCATGGGCTCTCCCATCCCATGGGAATGAGTGACTTTGGCTCTCCCTGGCTTCCATGGAAGCGGTGATCACCTCTGAGTGTCCTCATCCAGGAGGGACATGGATAGGGATGTGTTGTACCCAAATGTGAGGGGTATTCCTTTAGGAATGGGATTTTGGAGAGGGTTCCTGTCCTCAGGAATGGCCATACAGATGTGGGATAGTGAGGAATCATGGAATTCTGAGGCTGGAAAAACCCTCTGAGACCATCAAGTGCAGCTGTTGCCCCAGCTCACCGCTCCTGGGGACCAGGGGTGGAACTGGGTGATCCTGGCTTTGTTCTGGGGCAAAACTGGATTTTCCATAGGGATAAACTGGTCCAACTGGGATGTGGGAAGCTACAGGAAAGGAAATGGTGGGGACAAGGGGCTGCTGTGCATGTGGCACCTGCAGGGCCGGGTCAGGGCCACATTGAAGCCCAGCCTCCTGCACTGCTATTCCAAACAATTCCCAGGAGTGGGAATTCTGCTCCCCACCCCTCTGTGGGGTCTGGGAACAGCTGGGATGGGGATGGAGCAGCACCCAGGGGTTTGTTGGGCTCAGATCCCGAGGAATGTGAGCTCCAGCTGGTGGAAGTGGATTCCCTGCCCTGTAGGAGAGGGATTTGGGAAGGTTTTTGGCTCTTCCTGCTGTGTGGGGTGTGATCCATCAAGCCCTGGCACTGCTGGAGCCTGTGCTCCGTGTGCTCCCTGCCTGATCCTCCTGCTTTAATTCCACCCTGGAATTCATTAGAAGACAAAAGAGAATTTTTAGGAAACCTCAGCGTTCTCGAAATCAGGGGATGGGGATTGTTCCTGGGATTTTTTTTGTGCTGCTGATGTGGAGAAGGAGTCAGGAGAGGAGATGCTGCTCCATGTGTTTGTCACGGAACCATGGAATGGTTTGGGGTAGGAGGGACCTCAAAACCCATCCAGGGACATTTTCCACCATCGCAGGTGGCCCCAATCCCCATCCAGCCTGGCCTTGGACATTCCCAGGGATCCAGGGGCAGCCACAGCAAATCCGGGAATTCCATCCCAGCCCCTCCCCACCCTCCCAGGGAGGAATTCCTTCCCAATACCCCATCCATCCCTGCCCTCTGCCAGTGGGAAACCATTCCCCCTTGCCCTCACACCTCTTCCTCCTGCATCCTGGGAGATCCTGGCCCCCCAATCCCATTAACCTGCACCATGAAATGCTTTATTCCCCTTTGGATTTGTCCTGACTCCCCAGATTCCCCACGCTGGGGTCACAGGAGGTGGATCCGGAGCGAGGGGGTGACTCCAGGGCTATTTCCTCCTGAATTTACTTCAATTTCCCTAATTCTCTTTCCCTCTCCTGCCTTTCCTGCAGCCTGGGGGGGTTCCTAGGGAGCCTCCAGGCCTGTCTAACATTCCTTCTGTTCCCTCCTCACGCAGCGCGGAGCGAAGCCCAAAAAGGTGCCGTTTGTCCCTTTCCCCGCGCGCGGCCGCATGCCGGGGCCATCGTCATCCTCACTGTCCCCATCCCGCTCCATCCCAGCGCTGCATGGCTGTCCCTGCATGTGCTCCCAGCCAGGGAGGGGACATTGCTCCGGGTGGTGTCACATCGACGTGGAATCGTGGAACGTTTGGGTGGGAAAAGGCTCTGAGGACAGCGAGTTCCCCCAGGTGTCCCCAAGTGTCCCCAAGTGTCACAGCTGCAGGGCTGGGAAATCCCACCAGGAATGGGGACTCCCCTCCCTGCCCCCAAAGCTTTCCAGCTCTTTCCATGAAGGAATTTTCCCTCTCTCCAACCTGAATCTCCCCTGGCACAGCCTGAGGCCGTTCCCTCACAGATATTTTTACAAACCCTAAACCCGCCGGTGACTCGGGGACAAGTGGCACCTTCTCAGGGCTGTCCTGGGCTCCTCTTGGGGACACCCAAACTCACCTGGTTTGTGACAATTACTGAAACTAAAAATCTTTCGGACAAGGATGAGCTGGAACTCCAAAAGTCTTGGCAAAGAATCCCGGAATGGTTTGGGTTGGGATGGACATTAAATCCCATCTCATTCCTTGCCACGGCCAGGGGCACCAAATCATCATTCCCTGCAGGAAATCTGGGGAATTTTGCTTTTCCCCTTGGGAATTTTGCCGAGAGGAAAGCCCAGGTGGGCGCTGGAGATGCGGGAGAGGAGAGGGAGGTGGTACCTGTGTGCTTCCCTTCGGTCCAGAGTTGCTTTCCAGCCACTTCCGTGTCGATTTTTGGGTGGAGAAACGGTCCAAGGAGCTCAGTTTGTCCATGGCAAATCCAGAGGAGAGGAGTGATGTGGAATCTGCAGAGAGCCTGTGGAGAGGGGCCGGGTGCCCCCAAGCGTCCCCTCCTCGTGTCCCCTCCTCGTGTCCCCCCAGATCCAGGTCCCTCCATGTCCCCGAGGCTTCAGGGTCCGTGTGGATCCCCCATCCCGGTCCTGCCAGCTCCAAGGGGCTCTGCTGTGGGATGGAATTCCCCTTTGGGATGCTGGGGTCTTCCTTCTGTGTCCTTGTTCTGGCGGGTTTGCAGCTGCTCCGTGTCCCCGCAGTGTCCCCTCGGTGTCCCCGCTGTGTCCCCGCTGTCTGCTCGGAGCTGCGGCTGGGATTAGGATCACGGGGGTGTGACTGTCACTGTCCCCAGGATCAGGGATCTGTCACTGCCCCGGGGACCTGGGGCTGTGACTGTCACTGCCCTGAGGATCATGGATTTGTGACTGGCACTGTCCTGGCAGTCACGGGGGTGTGACAATCACCGTCCTGAGGATCATGGTGTGTGACAGTCGCTGTCCTGAGGATCCTGGGTCTGTCAGTGCCCTGAGGATCCTGGATCTGTCACTGTCACTGTCCTGGTGACCGTGGGGGTGTGACAATCATTGCCCTGAGGATCCTGGATTTGTGATTATCCTGGGGATCTGGATCTGTGACTGGCACTGTCCTGGCAATCGTGGGGGTGTGACAGTCACCGTCCTGAGGATCATGGTGTGTGACAGTCACTGTCCTGGGAATTTGGGGATGGGACTGTCACTGCCCTGAGGATCCTGGATCTGTCACTATCCTCAGGATCCTGGATTTGTCACTGTCACTGTCCTGGTGACAATGGGGGTGTGACAATCAATGCCCTGAGGATCCTGGATCTGTCACTATCCTCAGGATCCTGGATTTGCGACTGCCCTGGGGATCTGGATCTGTGGCTGTCACTGTCCTGGGGACCATGGATCTGTCACTGTCACCATCCTGGGGATTGTGGATCTGTCACTGTCCTGACCCCTGTCCTGGCCCTGTGGGCACACCTCACTCAGGGACATCCCCACTGAGGGACAGCCCCATGCCAGGCTCTGCTGTCCCCTCAGAATGTCACCTTTTCAGCCATCAATGACCCCAAGAGCCCCCCCTGGCCCTCGGGCAGCTCACAGGGATGTGCTGTCCGGGAGGGGGGGGTGGATAATGAGAGTAATTAGCGGCTAAATCCTCGTTCCGGAGATTACGGCGGCTCCTGTGTGTCAAATATAGACTTTAATCGTGTCCTGAGCTGCTGCCAGATGGGCCTTTCCCCCCTGCTGTGCTCCTTCCCTGTTTTCCATGGATTTGGGAGTGCTGTGGCCATTGTGGCTGTTCCCAGGGCTTGGAGCAGGGCCTGCAGGACACGGGGGGTCCTGTCCTGTCCCTTGGCTGTGACACTCTGTGGGGGTGTCCTCAGAGCAGGAGGTGCTGGCCTCTGTCCTGGGCCAACCTGGCTGAGAAGGGTCCCAAAATCTGGTTAAAGAGCAGGAAAAGGGTGTTTCCCAGGTCATTTTTGGGATGAAACACGTGTCACCTTCATCCCCGTGACGATGTGTCTGTGGTGGTGACAGGCCAGTCCCTTGTCCTGCCGCAGTGCTGGGTGACGCTGGGTCACAGATGTCACCTCCCAGGGACACGGAGGTGGCAGGGCTGTGTGGGAGCAGGGGGCTCCCAGGGATGCAGGGAAAGGCTCCAGCAAAAGCTCTGCCTCGCTCGGGGGTGTCAGGGCGGGCTGCTGGGATCTGAGATCATGGATTTGTGGAATATTTAGGTTGGAAAAGCCCTCTGAGACCACTGAGTCCAACTGTGTCCCCAAGTGCCACATCCACAGGTGGCACGTGCTGGTGCTGTGACCCTGCTGCTAAACCCTGTCCTGTCACCTCAGGTCACCTGTCCCCTGCAGCTGCAGCCACTTTGATCCCTGAGATTTTCCCTCAGATGGATCGGTTTTGTCCCCCTCCGGTGACATCCCCGTTCCTTTCATCCTCCCAGCAGCATTCCATGTGCCAGGGCTGGATTCCCTCTCTGCTGGGCACCTGCTCTGATCCCATCCCAGGGTGACCACTTGGTGGCCGGGTTGTTATCCTGGTGTTATCCCAGTGTTATCCTGGTGTTATCCCGGTCTCCATGCAGGAGCGGTTGGGTCAGTGTCTGGGTTGTTATCCCGGTGTTAGCCCGGTCTCCATGCAGGAGCATCTGGGTCAGTGTCCGAGTTGTTATCCCAGTGTTATCCCGGTCTCCATGCAGGAGCATCTGGGTCAGTGTCTGAGTTGTTATCCCAGGATAACATGCAGGAGTGTCTGGGTTGTTATCCCAGTGTTATCCCGGTGTTATCCCGGTCTCCATGCAGGAGTGTCTGGGTTGTTATCCCGGTGTTATCCCGGTCTCCGTGCAGGAGTGATTGGGTCAGTGTCCAGGTTGTTATCCCAGTGTTATCCTGGTCTCTGTGCAGGAGTGTCTGGGTTGTTATCCCGGTGTTATCCCGGCGTTATCCCGGTCTCCATACAGGAGCAGATGGCCCATTCCAGCCCGGAGCAGCTCCCAGCTGGTCGGTTGAACGCAGAGGGGCCACTCCAGGCCCCATTAATCCTTTAAAGGAATGGATAATCCGATCAGCTCCAAAAACCCACCTCATCCCAGCTGCCCAAAGCCTGTCCCAAGGCAGGGCCCAGATGAACCCGGAGCTGATTTTCCAGGTGCTGCTGTTCCTCGGGCCGGGTGACACCCCTGTGACATCCCTTTGTGTCCCCAGGGGAGTCTGTGGCGAGGTCTGAGGTGATTGTTTTGATGTGACCCTTTGGGGCCAGGAGCTGAGCAGCGTCTGGTGCTGACTCCATGGAAAAGAGCTGGAGTTAACCCTGGCAGCTCCTCTGCAATCCCCCCAAGAGCCAGGAATTCTCCCATCCGTGGTGGTGCCACAAATTCCTTCTCCCTTCTCATGGATTTAGGATAAAAATCCTCCCTTACCCATCCCTGAGGAGCTTCAGGGACAGCCCAAAGCACCCAACACCATTTCCCCGCGGTTAAATTGCGTTTCCTCCCTGCTGCTGCTGCATTTATTGGATCCTGTGTGTGGGAAGAATTGATATATTCTGGATTTAGGGAGCGGAGGAGAGGAGCTGGTTCATTAGAGCAGCTCTAATCCCCGTAATTATCTTAAAGTTAAATCCGTGCGAGCCCGCACGTGGCTCCTCCAGAGATGGACACGGCACTCGGATCACTCAGAGGCTTAAGAGCCACGGATCCGGGATGATTCCATCTGGAAATGCTTCCTAAGGGGGTTCCTTTCCCAATGGTTTGGGTGAGGGAAATTCACTTGGAGCGTTGGAATAGATTTGGGTGATGCCAAAAGCTGGGTCTTGAAAGGGTGCGTGGTGCTCAGGCTGGTGGAGCACGGGGGTTCTTTGTTAGGAGATGGAATTACAGCTCCCAAAAATGTCCCTTGGGACTCCTCCCCTGTCCCCAGCGCCCGCCAGCAGCCAGAGGGAGCTGTGGGAGAGCGGATCGTGGGATGGGCTGGGTTGGAAGAGACCTCAAAGCCCATCCAGGGACACCTCCCACCATCCCAGGTGGATCCAAGCGCCAGTGTCCAACCTGGCCTTGGGCACTGCCAGGGATCCAGGGGCAGCCACAGCAAATCTGGGAATTCCAGCCCAGCCCCTCCCCACCCTCACAGCCAGGAATTCCTTGCCAAAATCCCATCTAAATCTCCCCTTTCCCAGTGGGAAGCCATTCCCTGTGTCCTGTCCCTCCAGGCCTTGTCCCCAGTCCCTCTCCAGCTCTCCTGGAGCCCCTTCAGGCCCTGCAAGGGGCTCTGAGCTCTGCCTGGAGCCTTCCCTTCTCCAGGGGAACATTCCCAGCAGTCCTGACTCCAGAATCCTGGAATGGTTTGGGTTGGAAGGAACCTTAAAACTCGTCTTGTTCCATCCCCTGCCACAAGCAGGGACACCTCCCACTATCCCAGGTTGTTCCAAACCCAATCCAGCCTGGCCTTGGACACTTACCCCGCAGCTGCTCTGGGAAATCTCTGATCCGGGGGTTTTTCAGGAATCAGACCCCACCACGGATCAGTTGGACATAGAGGGGCTCCTTCCAGGGAATGTCAGCCCTTGGGAAAAAGGGGCCTTTAAAGGTTTTTTTCCCAGGAGATTTGAAGGGTTGTGCTGAGGGTCTGGAAATACTGGAAGTAAAATTCCCTCTTTGTGTGTGGGGTTGGGTGTGCTCAGGGCACCCCGAGCTCCTCTCCCCTCGTAGTGTGGGAATATTGGAAAATAACGCAGTTGGAATGGGAGCTGGGTGAGGTCTGTGTTCATGTTACATAATACAATATAATATTATGGGATTTAAATGTGCGTATCAAGGGAGCTGCTGTCCTGGTCTCCAGCGCTCCGTGGGGCAGGACACAGATCCATGGAGAGCTCGGAGATGGTGCTTGGTGACATCCTGTGGGTTTCCAGCAGAGTTCTTATCCAGGGACAGCGGGAATGCCGGGCAGGAATTGCGGGAATGGTCCTGGCAGGGCAGCGAGGCTCAGGACGTGCTGGACACCACCCTGGGTCCGCAGGGATTTAGGGGCAGGGGCTCTCCGCACCCTCAGCCGTGCAGGGCTGCCCTGAGCTCCCGGCAATCCGCCCGTGTCGGCCCGAGGCGCGGAGCTGGCAGCGCGGCAAGACAGTCCCTCCGTCCATCTGTCCATCCCTCGGGGCTCGGCGCCGTCCGTCTGTCCATCCGCGCTCCGCTCCGTCCGTCTGTCGGCTCCCGGGGGATTCGCCCGGCGCTCGCAGCCGCCGGCGCGGGGCGGGTTCGCCTGCGGGCGCCGCGCCGATGCCGAGCGCAGTCACGGAGCCGCCCGCACCGGGGAGCATCGCGGCCGCACCCGGGGGCTGTCCCGGGGGGCTCTGAAGCGCCGAGAACCCCCCGTCCCCTCCCCGAGCGCAGCATCACATCCGCGCCATCCTCATCCCCATCCTCATCCGCACACCGCCCGGCTCGGTGCAGCGCCCGGCGGTGCGGCCCCTCCGCGGTGATGTCATGAGCCGCCGGGGCGGTGGTTGGAGCCACCGGCGGAGCGGGGACGAGCGGCCGCGGCCGGGGGGGGCTGCCCTGGACCCCCTGAGCCCCCGCTGAGCCCCCGCCGAGCCCCCGGGCAGGACGTGGCGAGCGGCCGGCGGCGGCCGCGGCCATTTGCCGTGTCCGGCCGTGCTGACTGACCCGCTGCTCCGTCTCCTCTCGCTCCGGCCGTCCCTGCGCGACGATGAGGCAGGCCCCGGCCACACGCAAGGTACGGTCCGCGCCCGCATCCCCCGGCATCGCATCCCCGCTTCCCGGCCGCCTCCTCGCTCTTTTTCCCCGTTTTCCCCCGTGTTGATGCTGCCGGGCTGTAATTGGGAGCGTGACGGGCTCGGGGAGGAGGGGGGCGGTGGGTGAGCATCGGTTCATGGCTGGCTTTGCCTCCCGAGCTCTCGGAGTCCCCTCTCCGTGTCACCCGGCCAATGCAGCGGCTCTGCGGCTCCGCCGGGGCCCTGTCCCCGCTGCCGGTGCCATCCCTGCTCTGGGGGATGCTGATGCCATCCCTGTCCCCGGCTGCCGATGCCATCCCCGCTGCCTGGGGGTGTCAGTGCTGTCCCTGCTGCCCGTGTTGTCCCTGCTCTGATGGTGACACCCTCACTCCATGGGTGCCCATGCCATCCATCCCTGCTGCTGTCCCTGTCCCCGCTGCTGGTGCCATCCTCACTCCAGGGGTGCCCGTGCCATCCCTGCTGCTGTCCGTGTCCCCAGTGCCATCCCCACTGCCTGGGAGTGTCAGTGCTGTTCCCGCTGCCGGTGCCATCCCTGCTTCCAGTGCCACCGGTGCCCACCCTGGGGAAGCTGCATGTCCCTAATCCCGGTGTTGGGATCAGCCTTTGGCATTCCCAGAGGCTGGCAGTACCCGGGTCCCTGCCAGGCTGCCATTCCCGCAGGTGACAGCGCGGGCACTGGCCTATATGTTTATTTTTAGCGTAACCACGATGTCACTGCTCAGCTTAAAGAGAAATCCTGGGAATTGCTGGCTGATCTCAGGGAATAAACCCAAGCTGTGCTACCTGGCAGTGAATGCTCCTGATTTACACCTGCACCTCCCTCAGAGCTCAGACACCGACGCTCCTCGTCACGTGTCCCTGTTAATCCTCCTCCCCATGGAAAGTTTCATGGATGCTGCTTTCCCTCTGCCCCATTGGAGCGGGGAGCAGGAGCCACCCGTGCTCAGCCCCACTCCTGGATTCCATCCTGCTTTTCCTCTCCTTGCCCATGGAATCACACCCGTGGGACCAGGCACCTGCTGGGTGGTGCTGGTTGTTTAAAATGCGGAATTCCCAGCAGTATCCCAGGGAACCACACCTCAATAGGCTCATCCTGCTGCCGGGGGCTGAGACTCAGCTCCAGCAGAGGGGAGGTGCCTCCAAGGGGCCAAATTCCTGGGAATTGAGGGGGATGGCATCAGCATGGACCAGCAGTGGGTCAGTGCCTGGGCATCACCTCCAGCACCGCCTGCCCCGCTCCGGAGCTGCTGCCAATTGGAATCCTCCTGGAAACCCTGGGAATCCACAGCAGCAGCCACAGTCTGTGAAGTTCAGCTTTTTCCCATCAGAAGCCTTGGAAGTTAATCCAGGAGAAGGCTCCAGTGACACCTCCCCTGTCCTGCCCGCTGGAAGGTGACATTCACACATTCCTGCTCATCCATCTCACACTCCCTGCTCCTGGCTGGATCGGGATTCCCACACCTGGAGCAGAACCGACTCAGGAGGAGCCTGTGTGACCCCCACGTTCAGCAGGCACGTCCTTGGTATCCAGGAGGATTTTTCCCGAGTTCCTGCTGCTCCAAGTCCATCTCATTCGGAGCCCCCGGCGCTCCCCCGGGAGCAGAGGTTTTATAATTCCATCAAATATTGATGCAGCAGCATTACACAGCAGAGCCCAGAACCTCCAGTGGAACATCCATCCCCAGCGGGGGGGTCGGAGCATCCCGGATCCAGGAGGGTCCAGCTGGGCTTGGAGCCTCTGCGCCCAGCGCTGGCACAACGCCAGGCACCGGAAAATCCATGTCCCATCCTGGTCACCGGCCTTTCCAGAGCCCAGGGGTGACCAGCTGGGGACAGGTGGATGGACAGGAAGATGCCATCCCCCATTCCTGATGGAGAGAGCAGCTGGAGTATCCCAGAGCATCCCTTTGCCAAGGATCCCAGAGGTCTTGGAGCTCCAACTTCTGGTGCCATCACACGGAGAGGACCAAAGCTCTGGAGGAGGCACAAAGCAGGATTATTCCCTGTCATTCCACGTGGCTTTAGGGATGGTTTCTCCCTGTTTTTAGGGTTCGGTGTGGTTTGAGTCAGGGTTTGAGTTGGTGTCCTCCACCCCATGGCCAGGACAAGGCTCAGTGTCCCCAGGACAAGACTGAGTGTCCCCCAGTTCAGGGCTTGGTGTCCCCCAGGACAAGGCTGGGTGTCTCCTGGGACAGGGATCGGTGTCCCCTATCCAGAAAGAAGCTCAGGGAAGGATCTGGTGTCCCTCAGGTCAGGGCTCGGTTGTCTCAGGTGACATTTCCCCATGTCCAAGGACTCCGTGGTCGGTGTGGGACCCCCCAGCCCTGCCCCACTCCTGAGTCCCCCCACGTGCGTGGCAGGGAGTGGGGACATCTCCACCTGCGGAATTCCTGAAGAAGGCGTTTTCCAGGCGTTTCCCAGATTTTTGTTGCTGCTCCATGTCGCTTAGCTGGACTTCGGGAAGATGCTGGAGAACTCCTGAAGGGCATCCTGAGGGTTTCACCTGAGGGTTTGGAACTTTTGCTGCTGTCATTCCATTTTCCTGGCAAATTTGGTCACGTGGAAGATGGGAATTGACATGGAGTGCAGCCCTGGGGAAAAGGCTGGAAGCGAGCAGAGCAGGATTTAGCTGAAGCAACGCCGGAGGAGATGGGAAGTTCGGAAGTGCAAACACATCCAGATTTCTATGCAAATAGGGAAACAGAGCTCCGAGGTTTCGTGAGGCCTCGGCAGGGAACACAGGGATGTTGGATGGCTGGAGCTGCTGCTCCCTGGTGGGCTCCGTGCGCCCCATCCTGGACACGGGATCATGTGGCAGCACCATTATCCATCTGTTCTGCTCCTGCTTATTCCCAGCTGGGATTAGGTCGTGGAATCAGAAATGAGGGACGGCGTGGAAGTGCTCCAAGGCTGCAGCTGGACAGATGTTCCCAAAGCCCGCGCCGGGGGCTCCTGCCCATCCTCTGCCACGCGGGACCAGCCTGGCCACTCCCTCTTTTCCATCCATTTTTAAGGGGAAAAACACTAATTAATGTCATATTAACGCCCCGTGGCCTCCCCTCCCTGAGCTGCTGGGAGCTGCTGCATGTGCATGGAGGGATGTGGGGGGAAGGATCCTGCCCCAAAATCATGGATGGTTTAATTCCAGCCATGAAAGGAAAAGTTGGGAGTGTGGGATCAGCCTTGTGGTGTCCCTGGGATTTTTGGTTTAACAAAGCAGAGCCTGGGGGCTCTGGGGCAGCTGGTCCAGGGTGCTCTGGGCCCTTTGGAAAACCAGAGGGATGAGGAGTGGAGAAAAATCATATTTAAGATTAAATCCTTTCCACTTCCTTCTCTGGGGACCTTTGGGAAAGGCAGGGGAGGTCAAACCCCCCTTTCCCACAGAGCCTGGAGTGCCCGGCCAACCCAAACCAGGCTTTGCCTCTGAAGACCAAAATTCCTTGGAAATCAAGGTGGATCTGCCCTCCGGTGTTTGTGGGGTCGGGATGGGGGGTCAGGATGTGGGTTCAGGATGTGCCCTCTGTCCCCACACTGGGCTGGAGGGGTGGGGACGGGGCTTGGGGGTGACCAAGGGCTCTGCTGCCTCTGGACTCTGCTCCTGTGATCCCATGGGATCTGTGCCAGGGGATGCCATGGGATCTGTGCTCGTGGGTCCCACCCGGAGCGGGTTGACGAGCCCCCACGGTAACGACGCCGCGCACACCCGGTGCCACCGGGCACGCTAACGAGGCCGGGCACACTAACGATGCCGTGCTGTCTTTTGTCTCCTTTCCCTGCTCTGCCGCCCCGGCCGCCGCCGGCTGTTCTCTGCTCCTCTGTCCCTGTGTGACTGTCTGTCCTCTCTGCTTCCGCTCCCGCTGCCCTCCAGAGCACCGCCCGCCGGCCCAAGGTGAGCAGCCACGGTGGGGCACCGAGCGCGGGGGGCACCGGGCACCGACGGCCCCGTGGGCGCCAATGTCACTCACAGCATTGGGTGCCAACCCCATCACAAACACGGATTGCCAACAGGGACTGTTGGGTGCCAGCCCCACTCAAACACGGGCCATTGGGTGCCAGCCCCACTCAAACCTGATCCATTGGGTGCCAACCCCATCACAAGCACGGATTGCCAGCAGGGTCTGTTGGGTGCCAGCCCCACTCAAACGTGATCCATTGGGTGCCAGCCCCACTCAAACCTGATCCATTGGGTGCCAGCTCCATCACGAGCACGATCCATTGGGTGCCAACCCCATCACAAACACAGATTGCCAACAGGGTCTGTTGGGTGCCAGCCCCACTCAAACACGGGCCATTGGGTCAAACATGGTGCATTAGGTACCAACCCCACTCAAAAATGACCTGTTGGCTGCCAAAACCACCACAAATGTGATCCATTGGTTGCTAACCCCACTCAAAGGTGATCCATTGGGTGCCAGCACCACTCAAACATGATCCATTCATTGCCAACCCCACTCAAATATGGCCATTCTTGTGGATGCCAACTCAAACATAACCCATTGGTTCCCAACCCCACTCAAACATCATCCATTCATTGCCAACCCCACTCAAACACAGCCCATTGGTTCCCAACCCCACTCAAACACGACCCATTCATGGCCACCCCCACTCAAACATGACCCATTTGATGCCAGCCCCACTCAAACACAACCCATTGGGTGTCAACCCCACTCAAACATGACCCATTGGGCCCCAACCTGACTCAAACATGACCCATTTGATGCCAGCCCCACTCAAACATGACCCATTAGTTCCCAACCCCACTGTGCATTCCCGTTGTCCTTCCACCTCATCGTGCAGAGCCCAGAGGAGCTCACAGGGATGTTGGGCTCCTCTGGGACAGATCCAGACCCCTGGGGACCCTCTCCCAGGGTGGAATGGCTGTGGAAGAGCGTGAAATCCGTGTGGCAGTGCCCAGGCTGTGCCAGGTGATCCGTGCAGGGGTTGCTGCTCCCTGACTGTCCCAGTTTGTGCAGTGGGATCTGAGAGAGCCTCAGGGGTCAGGCAGGGCCGTGTGATCCCAACTGCTCCTCAGGATTCACCTTGGGAAGGGGCTCGTGGCTGGAGGAGAGGAAATGTGGGAGAGAAATCCTTAAAGACTGAGGGTTTTTTTGGGGGGCGGGGGGGGATGCAGGGAGGGCTCCATCCTCACCAGGTGCTCCCAGAACCTCACCCCAGGCAGGGCTGGATCCCATCCCTTTCCCTGGGTTGGAATGTTCCTGTCTCTGCAGGGATGTCCTGTGGGACCTCCTGCTCCCTTGGCCTCACACCTGCACTGGGCAGGGGTTGGATGGAATTAGGATTCTGGAATCATGGGATGGGTTGGAAGGGACCTAAAGCCCATCCAGCTCCACCCAAGAGCAGCTTCCACGATCCCAGGTGGCTCCAAGCCCTGTCCAACCCGGCCTTGGACACTTCCAGGGACGCAGCAGCCACAGCTTCTCTGGGAAACTGTGCCAGGCCATCCCCACCCTCACAGCCTGGAATTCCTTCCCAATATCCCGCCTAACCCTGCTCTCTGTGAGGGATTTGTGACCCCTAAAGGATCAGGAACAACAAACATCCTTGTTTTGAGCTGTGTGTGTGTGAGAAGGCATGTGGGGATTGGTGCCACTGAGATATTCCCTGTTTTCTGTGCCTGGGAGAACTGGGATCATCCCAGGAGGGCGGGCTGGGCCTATCCAAGGGGTGCTGGAGTTGCTGCAGTCGAGTTAACTCAGATTTGCCTCAATTTTGGGTAAAATAATGGCAGAGGTTGGATGTTTCTCCTTCTCAGCTGTGCCCATGGGTGAAACCACCCACCTGGTGAACCCTCATGGCACCAAAAATCCCATTTCCAGGGATAAAATTAAGTCAGGAGATTTAATTTACACAGCCAGAGGTGAGTGCTCCAGAAACAGGACCCGAGAGGAGACCAGTGGGAGCCTGGGGGGCACCTGGTGCTTCCCTCACCCCTTTCCCATCACCTGGGTTCACACAGTGATTAATTAACAGCCTCATAAGCGCTAATGAAGCAGCTCCAGGCCCCACTGGACTCTGGGAGCTCACTCCTTGTTGGTTTTCTTGTTGCTCCCCTAAAACTGGGTTCTCATCTTGGTGGGCTCTGAGGTTTTGCTGTTTCTCTCTGGAGCTGGGACCTTTAATCCTGGATTTATGGAATGGTTTGGGTTGGGAGGGACCTTGGGGATCATCCCTGTCCATGGGCAGGGACACCTTCCACCATCCCAGGTCTGGCCTTGGACACTTCCAGGACAATGAGGCAGCCACAGCTGCTCTGGGAATCCTTCCTCAATGGATTATCCATCAATCCTCTCCAAGACCAGAATTCCTGGGGGTCCCACAGTGGCACACACACATCAGGGTGTCCCCACTGTCACCCCTACTGGAAATGGGAATCTGGGAGCCACCTGGAGCAGCACCATCCCTTGGGATGTCCCCCTGAGTCCCCCTCACCCGTTCTGGTGTCTTGCAGCCCACCCGGACCCCCACGTCATCGGCGTCCGGTGGCACGGCCGGGCCCTCGGGCTCGGCCTCGGCGTCCGGCGGGGAGATGAGCAGCAGCGAGCCTGGAACGCCTGCCCAGACCCCTCTGGTGGCTCCTGTCATCCCCACGCCCTCCCTCGGCTCCCCAGGGGCACCCCCGGTCCCCTCGCCCACCAAGGTGAGCTGTGCCCAGGTGAGATCTGCCCTGAGCTGTGCCCAGGTGAGCTCTGGGCTCTGAGCAGTGCCCAGGTGAGCTCTGGGCTCTGAGCGGTGCCCAGGTGAGATCTGCTCTGAGCTGTGCCCAGGTGAGCTCTGGGCTCTGAGCTGTGCCCAGGTGAGATCTGCTCTGAGCTGTGCCCAGGTGAGCTCTGGGCTCTGAGCTGTGCCCAGGTGAGATCTGGGCTCTGAGCGGTGCCCAGGTGAGATCTGGGCTCTGAGCTGTGCCCAGGTGAGATCTGGGCTCTGAGCGGTGCCCAGGTGAGATCTGGGCTCTGAGCGGTGCCCAGGTGAGATCTGGGCTCTGAGCTGTGCCCAGGTGAGATCTGGGCTCTGAGCGGTGCCCAGGTGAGATCTGGGCTCTGAGCGGTGCCCAGGTGAGATCTGGGCTCTGAGCTGTGCCCAGGTGAGATCTGGGCTCTGAGCGGTGCCCAGGTGAGATCTGGGCTCTGAGCGGTGCCCAGGTGAGATCTGGGCTCTGAGCTGTGCCCAGGTGAGATCTGGGCTCTGAGCGGTGCCCAGGTGAGATCTGGGCTCTGAGCGGTGCCCAGGTGAGATCTGGGCTCTGAGCTGTGCCCAGGTGAGATCTGGGCTCTGAGCGGTGCCCAGGTGAGATCTGGGCTCTGAGCGGTGCCCAGGTGAGATCTGGGCTCTGAGCTGTGCCCAGGTGAGATCTGGGCTCTGAGCGGTGCCCAGGTGAGATCTGGGCTCTGAGCGGTGCCCAGGTGAGATCTGGGCTCTGAGCTGTGCCCAGGTGAGATCTGGGCTCTGAGCGGTGCCCAGGTGAGATCTGGGCTCTGAGCGGTGCCCAGGTGAGATCTGGGCTCTGAGCTGTGCCCAGGTGAGATCTGGGCTCTGAGCGGTGCCCAGGTGAGATCTGGGCTCTGAGCGGTGCCCAGGTGAGATCTGGGCTCTGAGCTGTGCCCAGGTGAGATCTGGGCTCTGAGCGGTGCCCAGGTGAGATCTGGGCTCTGAGCGGTGCCCAGGTGAACTCTGGGCTCTGAGGGCATAAGGAGGAGGAGGAGGAAAAAGGGAGGAAGAGGTGCCGTGGAGGGTCCTGGGGGTGGTCACTGGGCTGTGGCAGGAGCATTGGGACAGGTCAGGACACTTCCAAAGAGAATTCCCAGTGCACCTCCATCCCTTCCCCAGGTCCCCGTGAGACACATCAGAGCCACCAGAGTATGGCAGAGTTGAGGCTCTGAGTCAGAGTTGATCCCATTAAATCCAGAGGGTCCAGTTAAATCCAGAGGGTGCTGGGAGAACGGGGGTGGAGGGGCCAGGGGCCCTCCTGCCTTGGGATGCAAAGCCCACCTGCAGAGATCCAATATTTCCCAAATTCCAGTCATTACAGAGTTATTCCCGATTTGATTTTTAAAATACTTTTCCATCCTGCTTTGATTAATGAGTTAATTAGAGCCTGGGAGAGATTTGGGGCACGAGGCCAGGGAGGGAATAGCAGGAGAGGATGAAGCTCTGGGATTGTGTGTGTAAGGAAAGGCTGGAGAAGGCACCACAGGGTGGGAAGAGGGGATGTCCCCTCCCATGTCCCCATTCCCAGAGCTCTCTGGTTCCTGTAACTGGCTGCAGAAGTGGCTTTTTTTGGGGACATCAGGATGTCCAGGCTGGGAAAGCAACAGAGGAGGAATCTGTGGGAGGTTCTGGATTTTTCCAAGGCCTGTCCCTTGCTGTTCCTCAGCTTTGGGATTTGAAGCTTTATCCCTGTGGCTGCTGCCAGGGAGGGGAGGTCACATCCCTTTGTCCCTGCAGCCCTTCCTCCAGGAATGCTGGCATCAGCCTTTCCCTGCCCGGGGAGCTGAGCTGCTGGAAAAGAACCTGGATCAGTTTTCCCTGGGGGGAGATCACCTGGGAATGATGTGGATGGAATTCCTTCCCAATATCCCATCTAACCCAGCCCCCTCTGGCATTGGGAAGCCATTCCCCCTTATCCTGGCACTCCAGGCCCTTGTCCCGAGTCCTTCTCTTCTCATTCTGCCCCAATATCAACGGCAAAAGTCAGGCCAGGTTCTGTGGGGTTCCAGGAACATCCCCAGAGCTCTCTCCAAAGGATGTCCCTGCTCCTTCCCTAATTCCTGGCTTGATGCTGCAGGAGGAGGAGAATCTCCGTGCTCAGGTCAGGGACCTTGAGGAGAAGCTGGAGACGCTGAAGATCAAGCGGAATGAGGACAAGGCCAAGCTCAAGGAGCTGGAGAAGTACAAGATCCAGCTGGAGCAGGTGCAGGAATGGAAGAGCAAAATGCAGGAGCAGCAGGCCGACCTCCAGAAGCGCCTGAAGGAGGCCAAGAAGGTGAGGGAGTGTCCCTGGGAACGGGGCAGTGCCCAGGGAGGTGATTCCAAGGGGAATTCCAGCCCTGACAAACCTTTCTGGGAGGAAGTTTTCCCAATATCCAACTAAACCTCCCCTGGTGCAACTCGAGGTTTTTCTCCTCTGCTCCTAATCGGCATCAGGTGTATTTGGGAATCAGGCTGAGCCGAGGTGGGACTTGGAATTCCTTATTCCCTCTCTTTCCAGGTGCTTCCTTCTCCCCTCTTCCTTCTCTCTCCAGGTGCTTCCTTCTCTCTCCAGGTGTTTCCCTCTTTCCAGGTACTCCACTCTTTCCAGGTGCTTTTCTCTTCCCTCTGTCTTTCCAGGTGCTTCCCTCTTCCTTCTCTCTCCAAGTGTTTCCCTCTTCCCTCTTTCCAGGTGCTTCCCTCTTTCCAGGTGCTTCCCTCTCTCCAGGTGTTTCCCTCTTCCCTCCTTCCAGGTGTTTTTCTCTTCCCTCCCTGTCCAGGTGCTTCCTTCTTTCCAGATGTTTCCCTCTTCCCTCCTTCCAGGTATTTCCCTCTTCCCTCCCTGCCCTGGTTCTTCCCTTTCCCCCTCACCTGTGCCTGCAGCTCCCAGGATTCCATCCAAGCAACCAAGGAGCATTTCCTTTTCCCTGCCCTACTTTTCCAGGGTGGATTCCTGGTTCCTTTCCCCAGGGATTTCTCTGTCTGCTCCAGTGTCTCCATGCCATTTTCCTCAGCTGCAGAGGGTTTTCCTGCCAGGCTCTCTGGGTGTGGAGCAGGGAAGAGAGGAGTGGGACACCCTGGAGCGCTGGGCCATCCCCACATCCCAGATAAACCAACGTCCATTGGATTTGGGAGAGCCTTGAGGGACAATAATATCCCAAGGTCCCCCCAGAGTTTTGGGGTCCCCTCACCTGCTGTGCCCTCCCACAGGAAGCCAAGGATGCCCTGGAAGCCAAGGAAAGGTACATGGAGGAGATGGCGGACACGGCCGACGCCATCGAGATGGCCACGCTGGACAAGGAGATGGCCGAGGAGCGGGCAGAGTCCCTGCAGCAGGAGGTGGATTCCCTCAAGGAGAAGGTGGAATACCTCACCATGGACCTGGAGATCCTCAAGCACGAGATTGAGGAGAAAGGTGGGAAGGAGGAGGGAATTCGGGCTTGGAGAATGGGGAATGGGGGTGGGGTTAGGTGGGATATCGGGGAGGAATTCCCTGTGGGGGTGGTGAGGTCCTGGAGTGGATTTTTCCAGAGAAGCTGTGGTTGCTCCATCCCTGGAAGTGTCCATGTTGGATGGGGCTTGGAGCAACGTGGGATTGTTGAAGGTGGCCCTGCCTGTGGGAATGGGTGGGATTTAAGGTCCCTTCCCACCCAAACCCGTCTGGAATTCTGGGATTCTGATTCTTCCCTTCCTCCTCCTCGCAGGTTCCGATGGAGCAGCATCCAGCTACCAGGTCAAGCAGCTGGAGGAGCAGAACGCCAGGCTCAAGGAGGCTCTTGTCAGGTGGGAGCTCAGCTGTGCTTCCCAAAATTCCTTCCCAGGCCTCTCTTCCTCCCTAAATCCGAGAGCACTGATCCCAATCCCTCTCTGGAGCAGCCCATGCCATTCCTGCTGATGGGTCTGGGATCTTTGCCGAGCTCTTAAAGCACGCACAGGGAAGGGAGAGTCCCTTGTCACAGGGGATCAGTGGGGATAGGGACAAAATGAGCCACTCCAGACCGTTCCCGTGCCTAATTCCCTATGGATGTGGTGCTCAGTATCCCAGCACTGCTCTCCAGACCCTGCCCAGCCCTGGGATCTGCGTGATCCCTGGATGATCCCACCTTCCACACCTTGGGACTCAAAGGGGTTTTATTTGGGAATCCACGGCCAAGAAGTTCAGGTGGGACCCACCCTTCGCTGTTAACGAGCTGAATTTTGGGAACGTTGCTCGTGTCCCCACCAGGGAGGGGCTGATGGGGATGGAGGAGCTCCGTTATCCCGGCTGGAGCGGGAAGGGGGTCTTGGTGCCCAGGGAGGGACCAGGTGCTCCTGGGCTGGCCCTGACGGGAGCCGTGGCTGTCCCAGGATGCGGGATTTGTCCGCCTCGGAGAAGCAGGAGCACGTGAAGCTCCAGAAGCAGATGGAGAAGAAGAACACGGAGCTGGAGTCGCTGCGACAGCAGCGGGAGAAGCTGCAGGAGGAGGTGAAGCAGGCGGAGAAGACGGTGGATGAGCTCAAGGAGCAGGTGAGGGACACGTGGGATGGGATGTTTGGGATCGTTCGTGGACATTTTGGGGACATTGGGGGCATTTACACTCCTGGAGAGCCACATGCAGTGATCCCACTGCAGGGATCAACGCTCCTGGTCCCATATTCCCGAATTCCAAACCCTATTCCAGCAGTGGGGCTGTGCCTGGATGTGGGGTGACCCCTGAGCACAGGCCACGGACGATGCTCCGTGTTCCAGGGCTGCTCCCATCCCACCTTCCTGCTGGGACAATGATGGTCCTTCCTTGGGAAGGCCCCAGGAAGGATCCCTGCTCCCTGCCATCCCTCCAGGCTGGGTCACACCTGCGGTGGCTCAGGTGGGCTCTGGGCAGAGGTGATGTCCCTGGCACAGGCATGGATTGGGATGTGTGTCCTGGGATATGGATGGATTGGGATGTGTGTCCTGGGATATGGATGGATGGATTGGGATGTGTGTCCTGGCACAGGGATGGATGGATTGGGATGTGTGTCCTGGCACAGGGATGGATTGGGATGTGTGTCCTGGCACAGGGATGGATGGATTGGGATGTGTGTCCTGGGATATGGATGGATTGGGATGTGTGTCCTGGGACATGGATGGATTGGGATGTGTGTCCTGGCACAGGGATGGATTGGGATGTGTGTCCTGGGATATGGATGGATTGGGATGTGTGTCCTGGCACAGGGATGGATTGGGATGTGTGTGCTGGCACAGGGATGGATTGGGATGTGTGTCCTGGGATATGGATGGATTGGGATGTGTGTCCTGGGATATGGATGGATTGGGATGTGTGTCCTGGCACAGGGATGGATTGGGATGTGTGTCCTGGCACAGGGATGGATTGGGATGTGTGTCCTGGCACAGGGATGGATTGGGATGTGTGTCCTGGCACAGGGATGGATTGGGATGTGTGTCCTGGCACAGGGATGGATTGGGATGTGTGTCCTGGCACAGGGATGGATGGATTGGGATGTGTCTCCTTGCAGGTGGACGCAGCGCTGGGTGCTGAGGAGATGGTGGAGACTCTGACAGAGAGAAACCTGGATCTGGAGGAGAAGGTCCGGGAGCTGCGTGAGACCGTCGGGGACCTGGTAAGGCAGAATTCCCTTGGGATAACGGCTGCTCCGGGGGGTCAGGATGGGGGGGGTGGAACGATGGAGCCACAGGGATTTGAGGAAACTGCCACCGGGCTGGGGCACGTCTGAGCCACACGGTGTGCCCGTGATCCCGGCCTGCAGGAAGCCATGAACGAGATGAACGATGAGCTGCAGGAGAACGCGCGGGAGACGGAGCTGGAGCTGCGGGAGCAGCTGGACATGGCCACGGCGCGCGTGCGCGAGGCCGAGAAGCGCGTGGAGGCCGCCCAGGAGACCGTGGCCGACTACCAGCAGACCATCAAAAAGTACCGCGAGCTCACGGCTCACCTGCAGGTGAGGCCCCTCGGGACACCCCCGGCTCCTCACGGAGCTCAGGAGATCCTGTGGGAGCATCCCCTGTGGATCTGGGAATGGCAGGATACGGCTGGGGGCTGAGCGGGTTCCTCATGGAGCTTCCACAGGGACACCTCCTCCTACAGGGATAGGCTGGGAGGGCTGGGAATGTTCACCTGGGGAAGGCAAGGCTTCAAGACCTCAGAGCCCTCAGTGCCTTCTCCTACAGGGATAGGCTGGAGAGCTGGGAATGTTCACCTGGAGAAGGGAAGGCTCCAAGGAGACCTCAGAGCCCCTTCCAGTGCCTAAACAGGCTCCAAGAAAGCTGGAAAGGGACATGGAACAAGGGATAGAGTGATAGGACAAGGGGGAATGGCTTCATGCTGGAAAAGTGGAGGTTTAGATGGGATATTTGGGAAAAATATTCTTCCCCGTGGGGTTATCCCAGTCCTGGGCTCAGGTCTCCTGGCAGGGAAAGGGGCTGGAGAATGAACCTGTGGATATTCCTGGGCTGGAACACGCTCGGTGCCTCTCCCTGTCCTCCACCTTCACTGGGTGTTGCACAAGGAGCCCCCCAAGGGGCTGGGAGGTTTGGGGAGGGGTTGCTGAGGCTGTGGGGTCCCTGATCTCCGTGTCCCCGTGTCCCCATGTCCCTGTGGCCAGGATGTGAACCGGGAGCTGATGAGCCAGCAGGAAGCGTCGGCGGAGAAGCAGCAGCAGCCGCCCCCCGAGATGTTTGACTTCAAGATCAAATTTGCAGAGACGAAAGCCCACGCCAAGGTAGGGCCAGCAGGAGACCTGGCTGGGCTTATCCATGCCCTGGGAAAGGCTCCTGGGTATTCCCAGAGCTGTGGCTGCCCCTGGATCCCTGGAAGTGTCCACAAGGTTGGATGGGGCTTGGATCCACCTGGGATAGTTGGAGGTGTCCTTGCCCATGGATGGGGTGGAATGGGATGGGCTTTAAGGTCCTTCCAACTCAAACCATTCCATGATTTTGGAGCCTCTCTGCTCTGCAGCCAGACTGGGAGAGCTGGGAATGTTCCCCTGGAGAAGGGAAGGCTCCAGGCAGAGCTCAGAGCCCCTTGCAGGGCCTGAAGGGGCTCCAGGAGAGCTGGAGAGGGACTGGGGACAAGGCCTGGAGCGACAGGACACAGGGAATGGCTTCCCACTGGAAAACTGGAGATTTAGATGGGATTTTGGGAAGAAATTCCTCCCTGTGAGGGTGGTGAGACCCTGGAATGGATTTCCCTGGCTACCCAACCCCTGGAGGCATCCAAGGCCAGGCTGCAGCCCCCTGCTCTATGCAAGGCGTCCCTCCCCATGGCATGGGGTGGCACTGGCTGTGCTGGGACATCCCAGCCGGGGATTGAGGCATTCTCCAAGGAGCAGCATTCCATGATTTATCCCCTGAGCTGGGGAGGGGCTGACTGGGTGTCCCCACCCCGCAGGCCATCGAGATGGAGCTGCGGCAGATGGAAGTGCAGCAGGCCAACCGCCACGTGTCCCTGCTCACCTCCTTCATGCCCGACAGCTTCCTGCGGCACGGCGGCGACCACGACTGCGTGCTCGTGCTGCTGCTCATCCCACGCCTCATCTGCAAGGTGGGAACGCCTCTGGAGAGCCCCAGGTGTGGCTGGGAAGCCACGCCTTTGTCCCCAGGGAATTGGGGGTTTGAGTTGGAGAACGTCCCCAAGTTCTTGTGTGGCTGGAGTCGCCTCCCTGGAGGGGTTTGGGTGGGATAGTGGGAAAATTCCTCCTGGAATTTCTTCCACCAAGCCCTGGCAGTGCTGGAGTCCCCATTCCTGGGGGGATTTAACAGCACTGTGGATGTGGCACTTGGGGACATGGTCAGTGCTGAGGGAAGAGTTGG
>JAVTVJ010001512.1:0-15628 GCA_034509425.1 Eopsaltria australis | reverse complement strand
GGGCATGGCCACACCCAGTGACCATGAAGCCTTCTTTGCATAGAAAGGTGCGTGGCCTAACACCAACATCCACACTCGCACCTCATTTGAGTGAAGTCGGTGAATATTCCTACTTTATTTGCATTAATCCAGGAATGATTCAATCAAATCTCATTAATTCCTTTGTAATAAAGTTAATTTACATAGACAGCAGAATCCATCAGCGTTATTCAATCCCATTTACAAAATTTGCATAAACCGTTCCCCCAAACCCTCCAAAAGCTCCAAAATGACACAAAACTTCCCCACAAAATCCCCAAAATCACCCAAAACTGCCCCAAAATCCCCCTTTTCCTCCCTAAAAACCGCGTTTTCCCCTGTTTTTACCCATTTTTACCATATTTGGCCATTTTTCCCATATAAGGCTGCCTCCTTTGCATAGCGGCCGTGGCTCTGCTCCCAGGGGCGTGGCCTGACGGGCGCCTCCTCCCCCAGCAGGTAGCGCATGCTCAGCTTGTGCTCAGCCTCACTTTAGCCCAGGAGGCAGTCGGATCTAGGCGTGGAGCCGGGCGGACGCGCGGGGCTCCAGGGCGGCTGCTCGGGGCCGGGCTGATGTGATTTCAGCCCCGGGAGTCGCCCCCGCCGCTATTTGCTCCCTCAGGGCACCGTGGGGGCAGCAATGGCAGATCTGGGCTCCCCCAGCGGGGCCCAGGTGAGGTCTCCCCCTCTGTGTCCCTCTTTTCTCCCCCTCCTCCCCCTTCCCCGACTCTCTCTCCACTTCTGAACATTCCCCTCCCTCGTGTCCTTGCCCCCCTTCACACCCCGACCCTCCACTGTACCCATTCTTCCTCCCCCTCCTACCCCGTACCCGGCTCCCTCTCCTCTCCTGAATCTCTTCCCCTCCCTGCTCCCTCCCCTCCTCTCCCCACACACCCCGATACTCGCTCCACTCTACTCCTCCTTATTCCAACCCCTAACCCCGTTCCCTGTCCCCTCCTCAACCCCCCTTCCCTCCTGTCCCTACCCCACCTTGCACGCCCAGACCCCCCACCCCTCCTTCCTCCCCTCTTCTTCCCCCCGGGTACTCAGCCCGATCCCCCCATTTCCCCTCCACCTTCCCTACCTACACCCTCCTTCTCCCGCACCCGGCCTCCCCTAAACCGCTCCCTCCCCCGCTTCCCTACAAACCCCGACCCCGCTTCTATTCCTCTTTCTCATTCTCCACCTTCTCTGCCCGTCTTGCTCCTCTCTGCTCCTCTGCGTTCCCTCTCTCCTCCCCTCCTGACCTCCCCTCTTGCTCCTCTCTGCCTCCTCTACCCTCTCTATTCCCTTCGCTGTCCCCTCTTGACCTCCCCGCTGCCTCTCTGTTCCCCCATTCCCTCTTTGACCCTCTCTCCCCCCTCCATCTTCTCTATTTTCCCCATTCCCCGTTCTGTCCCCCTTATCCCCCCTCTCTCCCCTTATCCCCCTCGCATTTTCCCCTCAGCCGCGGGGTTCGGGGCACCGGAGAATAAAGCCCAGAGGGCCGGAGCCAGCGCCCCTTGTTTAAATCCCCATACAGATCTCAATACTGCCCCACACTGCCGGGGTTTCGGCTTTCCCTACATCACATTGGGGGGTCGGGGTTGGGGGTCAGGGTGGACCCCCTCCGGAGGAGGGGGAGTTTAGGGTGGGTCCCCTCCTCCGGAGGGGTCCCTGGGGGGTTGGGGAGAAGGGGGGGAGGGACCCTCCGGAGGGGTGGGTCCTGGGGAGGGGGTTGGGGCGGGCCTCCTCCGCAGGAGGGGATCTGGGGTGGGAGGGGTTAATGGGGGTTTGCCCCCTTAGCCCCTCCCACCCCAGGCCCTCTCCTTCCGACAGGGTCCGACTCCGGCCCCTCCCTGGGACCCCCTCCTCCGGACAGGGGCCCTGGGGGGGTCAGGGTGGGTGGGTGGGGGTGAGGCTGTGGGGAGAATGCTGCTGTCATTAACAATGTGTGTAATTAGGGTGCAGAGTGACATGACCCCCTCTTGGTCCCGGGGAGGGGCTGAGGCAGGACCCCATCTGGAGGAGAGGGCGCAGGCTGGGAGGGGCTAAGGAAGCAGAAGTAAAATACAGTGCAGGGCTTCACTTTCCGCTTGCCCCACGTAAGCCACATGAAGCTCACACGGTGCACTCTGTCCTCTTCTCTGCTGCATCTGCCATTGTGTCCTCTGACTCTGGGAGCATAAAGGCAGGAGCAGCTGTTTCCCCGAGGGGCTGGAAGAGAGATAGGTAGCCGCGCAAGCAGCCCTAGCTGAACTTTTTCCTTAGTTCTGACAAAAAGAATTTGCTGGCTGGCCAGTGGCAGCCACGCTCCTCTCGCTGTCAGTGCGCTGCACACGCAAGCCCTGTACCGTGCGGCTTCATTCTTCGCCTTGCGTGAGCCACGGCAATTTCATTCTCTCGGTGCGGAGAATAGTCCTCTGTTTCTCGCACAGAACACTTTGCCGGCAGCCAAGCACTGCTAAGCGATGCTTCAGCCGAAAGGCACTCTGGCAGCACACTTAGCTTCTCAGCCCGTATTGCACCTCTCTTGCCGTCTGAATCTAAACTGAAAGCTTTCCGACTACGGCTCACTTGGAGACCTGTGCCAGGATAACAAGGCTGCCTGCAGCTCTCCCCTGCAACTTGAGCAAACTTGTATTTGCACCTCATTCCACGGGCAACTCTTTCCTCTGCTGTCTGCAAAGCAGCATCACAGCCCGGTGCTCTCTTGCATGGACCTTGTCACGGTGAAGGAGTGCCGCGCACGTTCTAGCCTCGCAATGACCAAAGATCCGGCTGGCCGTCTGGCCGAGGAAAAGGAGCCAGGAATAAAATGTCTGTTTCCTCGCCCCTTGCCGTCGCCCAACTTTGTGGTGCTGCTTTGAAAGTCTCGGGCGGTAAAAGACTAACGCTGCAAGTGCTTCTTTCCTGGCACAGCTTGCTGAGCGACAAGCTAGATGCACAGCCAGCAATCTGCGAAGAAGAGAGTCTCACTCTACCAGGAGCTGAGGGAAAACCGTTTATAGCATGCTGCGGATGCGTGCAGTACAGATGCTGAAAAGCAGCAAAGCTGAATGCCGTCGCTGGCTTTCAGTTGTGTCCAAGTCACATAGGGCGAAGAGAAAAGCTGCAGGGAACCGGGCTTCTTTGCGCAGCATGCAGATTGCCAGAGGAGCGTGCCTGAGAAGCTCTCGCCCTGCCGATGTTGCGTTAGCAGTCCAAAGCCACAAGATGGCGCTGTCGACTCGCAAAAGAAGAAAACGCTCCGAGGGCAGCTCGAAACCACTCCGAGGCTAGAGCCGCCTTGGAAACGTCCCTGCTCTCAAGCGTCCTGTTGCCAGCGCGAAAAGATTTGCCTGCTCTTCCTCTCCCAAGTGCGGAGCCTTCTTTGCACCGCACTCAAATGGCAAGACGAGCTCCTTTGCCCTACATCTTTCCACTCTAGCTGAATCTGCCCACTCGGAAACATCTAGCAAAAACAGAGCTGGCAGAAGTGCCTTTGCTGTCTGCAACTTCAACTGCACCCATCGAGCTAGCAGCACACAGCCTGCTCCCGGCACTTTCCTTCTCAGCTCTAGCTACCATCCAAAGCCTTCACTCTCACAGAGTCAGGATGCAAACGGAACAGCACCAGGGACTGCTGACACACTAAAGCTCCCAGGACAAAATGCTCAACAGCCTGTCATCTGCCTTCGCACTGAGACTTCAGCAGCTCAAGCCCAGAGAACTGCCTATTGGCAAAAGCCCCTTCATTCGTTGAGGCCACCCAGTGTGCACGTCTAAACTTGCTTTCTTTACCAAAGAGTGGTAATCCAAAGAAATGGCATGGCCTCCTCCAAAATGTGGACTGATCCACATGCAGTATTGAATGGCCAACAATTGCACCTACCTAGAAGGTGTCAGGACAGAAGAATCTTGCCAGACTCTTCCAGCCCATGATATCATAACATCTGCTCCAACAACGCTGGCACTATGTCCTCTGTTTCCCAAAGAAAGGCACTCCAAGTGCCTCGCCCTTGCCTTGCCTCCAGTACCTTGCCTGGTTTTCCCTCGCCTAGCCTTGCTTTGCTTCCCTTGCCCACGCCTGTCTTACCCTGCCCTGCCTACGACTTCCTTGCTTTGCTTGGCCTTGCCTACCACCCTTCAGCTTGCCTTCCATGCAAGCAAGGCAATGCAAACCAAGTGCAGGCAATTGGAGACAAGTCAAGGGAATGGTAGGCGAGGCCAGAGCAGTGAGGGGAAAGCAAATGGAGTGGTCGGCGACAGAAGGCCCAGAAGTTCTAGGCAAGGCTGGCCAAGGAAGGTAGCTCCAGCGATGGGTAAGCCAGGCAGAAACAGGAAAGGCTAGTCAAGGCAAGGCTCTGCGGGAAAGCAGTTGGCAGGTCAAGGGTGGGGCATGGGCATGCAAGGGAATGCAAGGCTAAGGAGGGTTAGCAGAGCAAAGCAAGGCAACGGCTTGGTTGCCACTGCAGGGCAAGTTAGGAGAGAGGCGCAATCAGGGATTGCTGTTACACAAAAGGAGCCAGGACAAGCTGCTTTCTCCACCCTTGGTCCCTCACAGACCATCTCTAATATGCACCTAAATTACTGGCTTTAATTTGCCTGCTTTCCTTCACGTGCAGAAAAACTCTCCTGGTCTCCCGAGGGCGACATGTCAATTGCCCGTCCAAAATTCAAGACATGCAAGGACAAAAGCTGCAAAGAATGATGAGTCTTGGCAGCATGGGACTTCCCCTGGGCTTCTTCTCAAGTGCTCCTGAAACACTGGCGGTACATGAGAGCTTTGAGAATCATAGGCGGAGCAGACAGGGCAGGAGGGCAAGGCTTGGAAATGGCATGAAAAAGGCGTCTTTAGTTCCAGGTGGGGGACAGGCAAGCAAGATAATGCAAAGCGAGCGAGGGATTCAAGGGCAAAAAGAAGAAGCTTCGTAAGGCAATGAGAGTCTTAGAAGGAGAAGGAAATGAAAAGGACGTGGACGAATAAAAAGGGAGGTCACGAGGGGGATGGGTGAGCAAGTCAATGCAAGGTACTGAAAGGAGGAAGACTGAGACAAGGCTACAGACCGCATAGCAAAGCAATGCAAGGCATGGCGAAGCGTGTCAGTAGTGAGCACTGCCAGACGGCCGTGGCGGTGAGGGTGGGGCGGCTGCGTGCAGTGCAGCGCGTGTGGGTGTGGGTGCGGGGTGGTGTGTGTTTGCAGGGCTGTGTGGCGGCAAGGGTGTGCTGGGGTGTGTGAGGTAGGCATGTGTGTGTGTGTATGCAGGGGGTATGTGTATGCTGGTGGTGTGTGCTGGGTACATGCGTGTGCAGCGCAAGTGTTTGTGTGTGTGTGTGTGTGTGTAGGTTTGTGGAGTAGATGGGGGGGCAGGGTGTGGTGCCAGGGGGACCCACCCCACCGCCAAGCAGGTGTGGGACTGAGAGAAGTAAGATGACTATGTCTGTACAAAGAGCCCGTGTGAATCCGCTTGTAGACAGGGGTAGGAAGCGATAGGTAGGCAAGAAGGGAAGAAGCTGTTAGTTGGAGCAAATGTTACTAATCAAGACAGACTGTTGCTCAGCCAAGGCAGTGTTCTATTCCTGAACCTAGAGCAAGAGGACAAAGACTTAATTGAATGATGATTAGTTTCTTTTTCTCTCTTTCTTTCTTTCTTTCTTTCTTTCTTTCTTTCTTTCTTTCTTTCTTTCTTTCTTTCTTTCTTTCTTTCTTTCTCTTTCTTTCTTTCTTTCTTTCTTTCTTTCTTTCTTTCTTTCTTTCTTGTACCAAAATATAAGAGATATTAGAATGCGGCTGTAGTGGTTTTAGTTCGCTTATTTAGGTTTGTGGTTAAATGTTAGTACACTTACTTAAATTTATTTGATTGCTTGTTGTGAGATAAGGATTAGGAGTAGGTAAAGTAGGTTCAAACTTTATAAAGTACAAAGAAGTTTTATTAATATATCTAAGACAAAGGGAAAAAAGAAAAAAACTTAAGAAAAAAAAAAACTAGAACAAACTCTCTAGACTACCCCTCCTTCCCCACCTCTCTATTTTATTTTCTCTGACAACATACAAAAGACAACACTTTGACTTCTAGTTAGTTTACTACTTCAGAAACAGTTTTTGTTTTAGTTTATTTAGGGAGAGAAGTTTTTTTTGCTTACACTATGGATTTTTTGTAAGAAAAATATAGTTTTTATGGGTCTTTTGCTTTACCATTAACCGCCGCCCGGAGTAAAGTCTAGCTTAATGGTGGATCTCTCCCACACTAGTAGCCTTCCCACAGCCACTATGGTGGGTTATGAACAGTCTACAAGGTACTTGTTTTAAGGATGTTCAGTTCAATTGCAGCAATAAAGAAAATCCCTTCTTCTGTGCTTAGCAGCACAGGTTTTCCTGACAACTTAGGTTCTCTAGCATTCTCCCCAGGACCAGGGCTCTGAGTCACAGCTTTTCTTTTTTTTTGGTTCTAGTTTCTCATTAGGCTGTACTTTTTTCAACACTTACTTGTCTGTACTTAGGTATTTTAGTTCATTGGCTGTAATAAGAACCTCACATCCCCCTTTGGACTATATCTTCATATATTACAGAGAATTTATTAGCTCAGTCTCTAACTATGGTTTTTTAAAAGAGTTTTCAGTTTCACTTTTGAAGCAACTTCCCATGCACCCCCTTTTTAGTATCAGTTTTGCTTTCTTCACTGACTGTAAAGTCTCTGCGCTGCACTATGTAGATGTCCTCACTCGTTCCTCTCTCTGCGAGGAAGGATGGGTGTCTGTGAGTTTAGTTTAGGCATGGAGAGAGTTAATCTCTGTCTCTCTCTCTCTCCGGCAGTGTGAGGATTACGTGCTCTTTGCCGGGCTGCTTGAACAGGTCCGAGCTGGATGCTAGACGCTCTTAGAGTCTCTCTGCTTGGCTCGGCCAAGCTGGCTCGGCCTGCTGGGGCCATCTGGGCCCGGGGTGACAGGGCAGGGCCTGGCCCGAGCTGGATAGAGTCCGGCCTGGTCCTTGCCTGGCCCGGAGCAGGGGCCTGGCTCTCTTTCTTGTGTAGCTGGCACACCGGCTGAGTTGTATTTGCTGAAGATTCCAGCCGTTCCTCCCCCATGCCCGGCTGCAGCGGCACGGCTGCCGTAAAACCTCCCTTCCCCCCTCCCCCCATCCCTCCTTCGGAAGGAGGTGGGGGGGGGCCTTACCAGTGAGAGAAGCAGGAGCTGCTCTTCTCTACACAGCAGCAGCAGGTCTAAAGAGGAAGAGCGTCAGAGGGTCTCTGCTTATATATGGTTTTTTCCTCGAAGGCGGATCAACTTTTTAATTGGTTTACCTACTTATCAACTCTTAAAACTACTTGATTATTGGCTCTCTCTCGCAGGAAGGAAGTTGTATGCCTTCTTGCAGCACAGATCACTTCTTAGATTTTGACCCCTCTGGCCTAAACTAGGACATTCTACTTCTCGCCTTCGGGGAAAAACTATATATAAGACTTATTATCAAAATTACATTAATTATACAATCTTTACTTAGAATAAGAAAAATTACTAAACTAAACAGAAAGCTTCTTACACAAACTTCTACTTCTAGACTTTACATGACTACTACAATACACAGTTTCTACTACTATTTATTTTATCTTGTATTTTAATACATGCTTTGCTTATTATTTCTCTTAATTAATTTTTATTTTAAACTTTTATCAATTTGCTTATTATTTGGTTTGAAAAACCGGGCGGAAACACCATTGAATGTAGTGGTATTAGTTCGCCTATTTAGGTTTGTGGCTAAATGCTAGCACACTTACTTAAATTTATTTGATTGCTTGTTGTGAGATAAGGATTAGGAGTAGGTAAAGCAGGCTCAAACTTTATAAAGTACAAAGAAGTTTTATTAATATATCTAAGACAAAGGGAAAAAAGAAAAAAAACTTAAGAAAAAAAAAAACTAGAACAAACTCTCCAGACCACCCCTCCTTCCCCACCTCTCTATTTTATTCTCTCTGACAACATACAAAAGACAACACTTTGACTTCTAGTCAGTTTACTACTTCAGAAACAGCTGTTGTTCTAGTTTATTTAGGGAGAGAAGTTTCTTTTGCTTACACTATGGATCTTTTGTAAGAAAAATACAGTTTTTATGGGTCTTCTGCTTCACCATTAACCGCCGCCCGGAGTAAAGTCTAGCTTAATGGTGGATCTCTCCCACACTAGTAGCCTTCCCACAGCCACTATGGTGGGTTATGAACAGTCTACAAGGTACTTGTTTTAAGGATGTTCAGTTCAATTGCAGCAATAAAGAAAATCCCTTCTTCTGTGCTTAGCAGCACAGGTTTTCCTGACAACTCAGGTTCTCTAGCATTCTCCCCAGGACCAGGGCTCTGAGTCACAGCTTCTCTTTTCTTTTGGTTCTAGTTTCTCATCAGGCTGTACTTTTTTCAACACTTACTTGTCTGTACTTAGGTATTTTAGTTCATTGGCTGTAATAAGAACCTCACATCCCCCTTTGGACTATATCTTCATATATTACAGAGAATTTATTAGCTCAGTCCCTAACTATGGTTCTCTAAAAGAGTTTTCAGCTTCACTTTTGAAGCAACTTCCCATGCACCCCCTTTTTAGTATCAGTTCTGCTTTCTTCACTGACTGTAAAGTCTCTGCGCTGCACTATGTAGATGTCCTCACTCGTTCCTCTCTCTGCGAGGAAGGATGGGTGTCTGTGAGTTTAGTTTAGGCATGGAGAGAGTTAATCTCTGTCTCTCTCTCTCTCCGGCAGTGTGAGGATTACGTGCTCTTTGCCGGGCTGCTTGAACAGGTCCGAGCTGGATGCTAGACGCTCTTAGAGTCTCTCTGCTTGGCTCGGCCAAGCTGGCTCGGCCTGCTGGGGCCATCTGGGCCCAGGGTGACAGGGCAGGGCCTGGCCCGAGCTGGATAGAGTCCGGCCTGGTCCTTGCCTGGCCCAGAGCAGGGGCCTGGCTCTCTTTCTTGTGTAGCTGGCACACCGGCTGAGCTGTATTTGCTGAAGATTCCAGCCGTTCCTCCCCCATGCCCGGCTGCAGCGGCACGGCTGCCGTAAAACCTCCCTTCCCCCCCCCCCCATCCCTCCTTCGGAAGGAGGTAGGGGGGGGCCTTACCAGTGAGAGAAGCAGGAGCTGCTCCTCTCTACACAGCAGCAGCAGGTCCAAAGAGGAAGAGCGTCAGAGGGTCTCTGCTTATATATGGTTTTTTCCTCGAAGGCGGATCAACTTTTTAATTGGTTTACCTACTTATCAACTCTTAAAACTACTTGATTATTGGCTCTCTCTCGCAGGAAGGAAGTTGTATGCCTTCTTGCAGCACAGATCACTTCTTAGATTTTGACCCCTCTGGCCTAAACTAAGACAGCGGCATACTCTAGGAGATTAGCTCAGCCGATGGGGAAAAGGGAGAGGGAGATGCAGCCGGGAACATAGGAAAAAAAGGAGGCTACATCCCGGCAGGATTTGAGAGAGCCCAGGGCAAATGGCCCATGGCCTGTCTCCTTATTGAAATTAAGTTAGGGGACTAGTCTGTTCTTCTCTTTGGCCATAAACATGTGGAATGTGGATGAGTTTTGCCAGCAGGAGGGACTTGCTGCGGGATCTCAGTGCACCCCAACCCCTCCAGCCCCCCCACCCCCCCAGCCCCCAACCCCCTGTATCCCCCAGTTGTGAAGCCACGTCGCTGCCTGCGTGGGCAGGACCGGGGCCCCTGTCAACAGCAGCCAAGGGGGCGTGGAACGGGTGGCTGCGGCACGATGGGCTGTGTGACACCGCCCGCTGGCGCCGCCTCCATCTTGCCTTTCGCTCGCCTCCCCACCGGGCGCACTCTCGGGCGGCAGCGCTCGCCAGGCGCTCAGTGCCACCAGAAGCCAGCAGCCCCCGAGACTCTTCCGGCAGGGCCGTGCCCCGCCTTCGCCCGCCGCTCGGCAGGAATCGGCTGCACGCGTGCTGCGTGGTGCGAAGCACAGGCGTGGCGGGGCAGGCGCGGCGGGCCCAAGCGAGGAGAGAGGAGCTGCGGGTGGGGCGGGCGTGGCGCTGTGCGCATCCGCTTCCTGTCGCTCCGCGACCGCCTCCGGCAGCGGCCCGGCGGGTGCCGTGTGAGCTCGCGGGTTGGCGGGGCGGGGCGGGCAGCGCGAGGCCTGGCATGCGGCCGGAGGCGGCCGCAGCGAGAGGCTCCTGGCACTGCCCGTGCGGTGGTCCGAGCGGGGAGCAGAGGCCGGCCTTCCGGGGGGCTATGAGGCGTGCCCGCCTTTGCCCCGCTGCCCTCCGTGCCGCACGTGGCCGCACGTGGCCCATTGCAGCCAATCGGCCGTCCCCGCAGCGGCGCCGGCGGCGAGGCATTTTGTCCCCCACGGTGGGAGAGCGACATACGGTACGCTGAATGTGGAGGCTGCCTGTCAGCGGGAGCAACTTGCCTTCACTGACCACCTCTTTTTGGCTCCCGATTTCAGGTACCTTGCGCTGGTGCTGAAGAGTTTGGCAGCGAAGCTGGCGGAGGTGCTGCAAGAGCTCAATGGCAAGGAGCTTTTCAGTGCGACGCTCGGAGGTAGAAGATCCATAGCTGAAAGCAAAAAAGGTCAGAGCATGTCATCGGCCACAGTAATGCTAAGTTGTTCATCTTTTCCAACTGCTTGCAGAGTTGCTCTTTTCTTAGGTAATGGGGCCAGAGCTGCACGGGCTCAGGATTTGGAGATGATGTTAGGTGCGGGCTTGGTGAAGAAAGTGGAGCGGTTGATGCGGCATTCTGCCAAATTGTGACAGGTCTTTCTGTATTCCTCAGTCCTGTGACGTTAGCAAAAGCCTGAAAATAGGTTTTGCAGAACATCCGTTTTTTTTTCCTACTAGCAGTAGTCACCTTGTCTTTAGGAAAGTAAAGGTTCTTTATTTTTCTCCATGAGCATCAAGTGCTTTTGATCAGCGTTGGTGTGCATGCCTTAGCCTTGTTGTTGTCTTCCTTGGAGAACTTGTGCAATACTCAGATGATCAGTGGAGGTTTTAGACTGCAGTGGTGGACTTGAAGGCTTCCAGTAGCAGCAGCAGGGAGATGCGGTCCACATTTTGGATTTTCCTTTGTCTGAACCTTGTGCAAGGTTTCAGTTTTCAAGCAGTTTGAAGAGCTGCAAAGTTACCACTGATGGTTTAGTCAAGTTATCCTGTGATTTAAGTGACTAGTGAAGCACGTGCTAAGGCAATGTACAGTAGCATCCCAGAAAGGTTGGATTGGAGAACAGGCAGTTCTGAAGACAGCTGTTTGTTGTAGGAGAAGGAGAATGTAGGAGTTGATTGAAGAGCACTGCATGCACAAATGGTTAAGGAGGAGCCATCTTTGGATGTCCCCTCTATGCTTGTTCTCATTTGAAATACTGAACATTCTGCAGGTTGGTTTTGTAAGGCATGTGGGTTTGTTTTGTTTTTTTATTGGGGGGGGGGGGGTGAGGGAAGGGGGGGAATGATGGGTGTTGGGTTTTTTTATTTCCAGAATAGTGTACAAAGAACCTATGCCCAAAACCAGCACTGTGAAACAGTGCAAGTGTAAAAGAAGTTCCCAGAAATGTAGGACAATATGAATCAGAAAATGCTTCAGTATTTACGCAAGTGTTTCACTCCAACAAGGTGATTGTCCTTCACAGAAATGTAGTGGCAGGCTTTTACCATACTAGAAGTGATGTCCTTTCTCTGCCCCAAATCGACCAGCAAAATATTTTGGCTTTGGATTTAAAACCCTGAGCCAGCCATGTTTCAGGCGGCAGAAGCTACAGCTGCTGTGGCAGAGGCGGGGTGCAGCCCTGCGCGCCAGTCAGGACCTGGCATCTACAGGTGGCTGCCGTCGGCACCTGGGGTTCTGCAATAAAAGGACGCAATAAAACAGGGATGTAGCCTACAGTGGGAGCTCCTGTGATTTCTCTCAAAACATTTGTCCTCTCCAAATTGATCTCTGGAGCAAGCTTTACCCATTCTTCTACACCCGAGAGTTCTTCCTAAAGAAACCTGGGGTATTTGTTGTGTGACAGTCCCAGCTGTGCACCTCTGTGCCTGGCTCACAGACCATTTTCACACAGCCGTGGTCCGGAACGTGGGCAGATTCCATAGCAAGAGTTTTCTCTTGCCCACATGACTTCTCAGATTCTTGTTGTGTGATTATTGCATTAATTTTTGAAATAATTTACCGTGCAGTTTTGAATACAGCATGAATACGTATTTTATTCTTAGAAGTCTGAATATGAGTTCTATTTACTAGTAGTTTGTGAGTAGTATGGCAATGAAGCTATGACCTATACCAATCAAGCTTGTAAAGAAAGCCATGTTATCAGTCAATCTCTTCAATATATTCATGAGTTTAGATGTGATTTTATTCCTATATAAGAGACAAAAAGATAGTAATTTTTTTCTATTGATGCTAATGAAAGTTTTAGTTTACACTGACTTCTTGCAATAGGTGTGACTGAATGCACATCGTTGGTGATGTACTTATGTCCTCGTGTACATAAGACTTCCTTTACTATCCAGTGTGTGTTATGGCCCAAAAGGAAGCACCACTGCTCTAAGTGATGCTGTTCCTGCTGATTTCATTCATTCTTATTTCAAACTTCTCAAGATTAAAATGCTTTTGAGAATGAAGGCATATTTAACAGAGAAATAATCCTTTTTGAGCAGTCGATAGTTACGAGGAAAGTATATAGCAGCTGGGAACATACTGGTTTCAAAATGCATTAAACAGCTAAAGACTATTCTGTTATCATGGTTTTGAAGATACAGATAGCATGATTTGTCCGGCATCTTCTGTGAAAATGATTAAATTGTTAAGAGCTGTTTTCTTAAGGAAAATATCATTTTTAATTAATTCATTAAAATGGAATGAAAGTTGTATATTCTGACAGGGACTAATTTTTAGGAAACTGAAAAGAGGACATGACCCCCAGTAAACGTAAATGTGTATATCTACATATACAGATAGACACCTATGTGTGTATACGCACGTGTAGCTATAAATGTATCCACGTGTGGACTTTTGATTTTGGATGTCAGATAAATGAAAAGCAGGGCTTCTGTTAAACTCTACAATCCATTTTTGGGAGCGCATAACCTCAGAGCACTTGCTAGTAAGCTAATTTCCCTCTTGAAGTTGTGTTCTCGTGCCTGTGAAGCAGGTGCATGAATTACTAGTTTTTTCAACTGCAGGTTGATCGCCATATTCTGGAAACAACATCACGACGACTCAAGCTAAGGAAGGTCAGGTTAGACTGAAGGTTTTTTTGTTTTATTTTCACCTCTACAAATGTCGCAACTTCCATTCCTCTCTGCTGTTCCAACCTCCGAGGGGGTTCTTCGTGCAAATGTAGGTTCAGACAAACAGCAAAATGTTCCTGTGTACCTTGGACAGAGGCTTACTGGTATTTGAGCGTTTATTCCAGGCATAATATTTGTAAAGTGGGGTCAATAATTTGCATGGCTAGTGCATGCCAGGCATGTGCTTAAAAAAGCTACACCAGTGCTACTGCCAGCAAAAGCAGAATTAATTGGCATTGGAATTACAGTGAGTGGTTAGGAAACTCATACAGGATATAACTCAATTATTTGATTTGTCTTGTCCACGTCAGGCAGGAGACCTGAATTATAACGCTTCTCCTTTCGAGTTGACTGCCCTTAGTGCTGGGCCATTCTTGTTTGGATGTCCGAATCCCTCTCTGTCTCTTACTCTTCTTCGTTTTTCCTGTCTGGAAGAATATTTGGTTAAAAAAACGTTAGTAATTTTGCCTGATGCAGGAAGAGGGAAAGTAACTTGGAGATTTTGGAAGCAGGAAGATAATTTCTTGCCCTCTGATGTTATGAAAAAGCATGGAGGGGAAGGAAAAAAGCTGTTAGGAAAATTCAGATTTATCAATTTAAACAATTGCATTGCTCCACCAACAAATATGAAGGGACCAGGTTTATACACAGCTTTAAACTTTTGAAGCCCTCTTAAAAGAACAGTTGGAAATAGACTCATCCAAGTTTGTTCTATTGAAAGACTAGATGGAGTTGGGGGATCAGGAAGATGAGAAAGTGAGTCCGTCTATATTATCTGTTGCAGTGGAAGAATGCCTTTAGTTTCACTCACGACCTTCCATCTGCTCCACATGAAGTTGTTTTCATTTGGTGAGAGTAGAAGGTGCTGAAATTCTTCAAAGTGGTGCCTGAAAGGTCATTCAGTCCCTTTACGATGCAATGGAATTTGTTGATGTATTCAGCAATCTGATGCTGTGGTTTGGAGTCCAGACCACAAATGGTCAAACTTGTGCTGATGGTAGTAGGAAGACAACCAGATCCAAAACTTGGATTTGATCTTTTTTTCTGCATAAATGTGGAAAAGGGATATGTTTTTCTTTGTCTATTGAAAGAGGCAGGGGTGAAACAAATCTTGAAGAGGTCAAGAATGTTTGAGCAGCCATCTGACCTGCAGAAGATTGCTTCCAAACTTTCTGGTACATGCTGACAATAAGAGCCCGTGTTTGTTTGCTTGTTTGCTGGGGCTTTTGGATCTATTTGAGACGTTTGAAAATGTCTTTGTCAGGTTTCAGTATGGAAATCTTAGAAAAGTTGTGTTAGCCCATTTCACGTCAGTCTAAACCTGGCAAATAGAAGTGCCAGGTAAAAAAAGAAAGGTTTGGTCTACGCTTGCATGTGTGAAGGGAAAAAACATGACGCTTACCCCTTTGTTTGTATTTGATCCTGGATGTTATTATTTGCTGAAACCTTTGCTTAAAGAGGAAGTTTGCATTTTCTCTTGACTCCTTTTTCTACTTGTAGTAAAATGTGTTTTAGCTTGACTTTCTAAAAGTGCATAGCATACTTCTGCTACAGAAGCAAGCAAGCATCTGTGTTGCTGCAAATTGTGATTTTGTTAGCAAGTGGAGCACTTCATGTTTCTTTGAGCTTCTTTCTATACTTGTATTTCAATAGGATTAAAAGCAGAACATAGACTTGAAGGTCTCCATTTGTGGAGGCGGTCCTCATTCACTTGCGGTGAATATAGCTGAAGAGCCGCTTTGTGATATTGGCCCCATATGGTGTGTCCTCAAGGGATCCCTGGGACTGCAGAAAATGGGAGCGCCCTTGAAGCTGTGTGCCACATGTGGCAGCCTGTGAAGATCCAGCAGGCACTGCAGTGTCTGAAAGCGTGCTCGGAAGGCGGACGTTGTAACGTCAATAATTTCCCGAGTTTCTGGAGCAAAGAGCAGGTCTGTAAACATCTTAATGGCTTTTAAGGAACTCTTGCATTTCTGTAAGCACTGTTGAAATGAGTTGGTTTTTGTAGCGGACAAGAGGGATCCTATAAACTGATGCCTTACTATGGGACGGGATGAGACTGAACGGGACGGGAGGGGATGGGATGGGATGTAATGGGATGTGATCGGATGGGATGGGATGGGATGGGACGGGATGGGATGGGATGGGATAGGATGGGATAGGATGGGATAGGATGGGACAGTATGGGATGGGATGGAATGTGTTGACATGGAATAGGATGGGATTGGAAGGGATGCGATGCAAAGAAATGGACTGGAATTAAATGGAATGGAATGGAACGCGACAGGATGGGATAAGATAGGATGGAATGGGATGGGAAGATAGGATGGGATGGGATGGGATGGGATGGGATGGGATGGGATGGGATGGGATG
>JAVTVJ010001508.1:0-136033 GCA_034509425.1 Eopsaltria australis | reverse complement strand
ATGTTTGTGAGGCTCCTTTTGGGGGTAATTTGGCCACCCACTCCAACTAAGTTTCCTGGGGAAGGTTTTGTTCCCCATTCCGCTGGCCATTCTGTCTCTGCTATAACAGTGACGTCGGCGCCTGTATCTAGCATTCCCACTCGATCTATTTCGGAATGCTCATTTCGCAGTCTACATTGAAAAACAGGCTTGTCTTTTCCCACAACACTTGTCCACCACACACACGGTGTGCGAGCATTTCTAGGTATATTCTCGGGCAGCACAATCGCTTGTGCCAGCCAGGTACCTTTTGGAAGAAACCATGGTATGTGGTTGGGTTGTATGGTCACTGCAATGTTCTTCCCCTGTGTGTAAGTCTTAACTTCAGGAATCACAAAGATCCCCGGTGGACTCTTATTGGAGTCACCAATAATTAATACAGTCACGGGTGTCATGGGTGGATTTTTAACTGTCGCAGGAACACGTTGGGTGTCATCACGCGTTATATGTTCAACAAAAGCACTCACCAATTGGAGTCCCTCAAATGGTGTAGGCGATGAGTCTCCTGGATAAAGCTGTTGGTGTTGGAAGTTTCTAGGCTCTAATGGTGTAGTGTCGTCAGAGGTAGCAGTCCTTAATTTGTTGAAGGAGCGCGAGGCTGCTTCGCGCTCCCATCCTGGTTTCCCGACCAGTAGGGTGATGGTGTTTGAGGGATCCACCATGGCATCGTTGGTGGGTACCATCCCCACGGCGGAGGATTGGGTGGCGCTTGCGGTTGTGGTGCTGGTGGGAAAGACTTGGCAGAATTGTTAGCTTGAGTCTTATTCTTATTTAGTTTTGGTTTTTTACAGTCCTTTGCAAAATGTCCAGTTCCATTACAATTGAAACACTTTTGTTCTTGTTGACCTGCATTTGTCTTTGATGTCTCCTTAGTATATTGAGTTTCTACTGTATATGTCACTTTACATTTATGTCCACACATTTTTGATTCATTCCCTGGTACACGTGGTTTAATTTGTGCACACTTTTCTGTAATTTGCTCAATCGTTGGTGGGGGGTCAATGGGAAACATCTCAATAACTCGTTTACACTGTTCATTCGCATTTTCTTTAGCTAAATCAGTTAGCATTTCTCTCAGCATCACTGGATTGCTGATAGCTTTACTCATCGCCTCCCTGAGGCGATCCACAAAGGCTGTGAAATTCTCATCCGGGCCTTGCCGGATCGTTGTGTAACTAACTGGAGGCCCCATGTCAATAGACATGGTGAACAAAACGTTTTTTGCTGCTAACTGTGCATCCCTTAGTATTTCCTCTGGAATGTTATTTGCTTGGTCACGAGGTTTGGATTGATTCCCCTCCCCCACAAGATGGTCTATAGTAATATTGGCTTTATTTGGGTCACCTTTATATGATTCAAGCAACTTTGTTAATTCTCTTCTCCATCTTTTATCCCATATCCAGTAGTGACTCTCAACTAAAAGACTTGACATCAGCGTTTTGATGTCATCAGGTACTAAGACAGATGATTTAAAGGTTGCATTTATAAGTCCTTTAAAATATGCTGAATCTCTTCCAAATTCTTTTGAGGCTTTACAGATTTCTTTTATCGTTTGTTGTGGGAGAGGCTCCCATCTGGGATTGGCACCTGTCCTATTGTATGTCACTGGTGCTACAATGGGTGTGGGCAAGGCTGCTGCTGAGGCTTGTTGGCTATAGGCTTCAGGCACACCCCCTTCCGGTGTAGACCCGTGGGAACCGAAAGCCTGGGCGTGGGAAAGTGGAAGGGGGGCGGGGTTCCCAGGGGAGGAGACAGGGAGGTGGGCGGGGTGCGCGACGGCAGGGGTGGAGGGTGTTGGGGGGTGGAGCTGGGAAGGAGGGAGGGGACCCGTAGGATTGACATCGCCAGCCGCAGAGGGTGGGACCGACGCGTGACCAATCGACGCCAAGGGGGTAGGGCTAGGGGAGGGGGTTAGGGGGTTCCCGCCGCGATCTCCCACGCATGTGCCCTGAATTCCGCATTGCGGCAAAACTAATTCAACGGTATACCGTGGCGCAGTAAGAATTTCCCCGCCGCCATTTCCCGATGGCGCAGTAAGAATTCCCCCGCCGCCGGTCCCCGATGGCGCGGTAAGAATTCCACCGCCGCCGTTTCCCGATGGCGCGGGTTTAAATTCTATTAAACTATTATAACGTGGGGAGGGACACACAACCGGTGCAACTGGGGACGGAGGGAAAGGAATAAGGGCTTGGGTGGGATCTGTCTTGGGTGGATCCGTCCCAGGACAGAAGGGGTCGGTGGGATCACGAACAGAATAGGAGCTTCTGTGGCTCCGGATTTCTCCCTCACGCTGCTCGCTAATGAGGGGTATCCTGCCGTTTTCCACACCGGAGGGAAGAGGGATCGGGTTAGTGGCATTAGGTTCACTTTTCGGAGAAGGGGGAACAGCTTTATCTAAACCAGAACTCTTCTCCCCGTTGTTAGATAAAACTTGATAAATCGCGATTTGTAACCCGAAAAATTTCTGAACTGCAAATCGCCCCTCGCTGTCACATTCGTTTAGTTTAAATCCTACACGATCCCAAAATTCTAAAGTAAAAACCTCTTTTGGTGCTTCAAAAGAAACATTTTCGATTACCCACTTTACAAATTTCCGTAATAACTTTTTGTCAAATTTTTCCCCTGAAGTAACTAACTGCACTTTTAAACCATAATAAATAAATGAAAGCTCCTTTTCCCTCTTAGCAAGGTGGTTGCCCATCCTTACTATAGAAGAAAACTCCCCCACCTTAAACTTAAAAAAAAAAAAACGCGGCGGAACAAAGTCCGAGCACTCACTTGCTCTGCGAATTCTTCTCCGAATTCTTTTTCGCCGGCTTCTTCAAATTCCCCTCTCTTCTCGAGGGTCCCCTCTCTTGTCGAGGGCAAACCGCCAAAAGAAATCCAAAGAAATGGGGGGGCCTTTGTGGAGTGAGCTGCTTTCCTGCTCCCGGAGCCGGGGGTCGCAGCTCGACCTGCACAAGCTGCTTTCTTAAACGAAAGGCAGCTCCGCAGGGAGTGGCCCGCAACGGCGTCTTCGCTGCTGGTAGCGAGCTGTCTTTCGTGGTTCCTCCAGGAACCACTCACGTTGGGCGCCAACTGTAAAGTTTTATATTATTTTCGGTGTATTACCTACTCGTCCTCCGATCCCAGGCACGGTGCCTCTGCTCGGTGGTTGTCTTCCTCACCACTGTGCTACCTCAACCCCCTGTCCGTTAGGATGAGAGCCGAGGGAACCCCGAGGATTCCACACAGGGAGGAAGGCGTGGAGGGTCGTCTTGGGTTTGGTTCAGGAGGAATCACAAAGGCAGGAGCGACTCTAAGCTTCAGGCAACAGAGAAGTTTATTCCCTGGAACCCCAAAGTCAAAGGAGCCCCGACTAGCTCTCGACAGCAACTTATATAGTACAATAAACAACCAATCAGGGTAAAGGCTCGGGGTGGGATTAAGGCGGGAGCTTTCAACAGCAGCAAATAATATAGAAACAGGGGAGTGGTTTGGGGATAACAACAAATCATAAACAGGGGTACAGAGAACTTTCCAGAACAACCTGTCAATCACCTGTGTGATAGACAAATAACATATTCAATAGGAACAAGGTGGTGTCAACTTTGGGTGTTAACTGGGGTGTGACTACAACCAGGCTAAACCATGGATGTTTTTATAGCAGGGGGGCGACTCCCCGATGGACCAATCCACCAGGAAGTCCTCAAGCCCCTAGGTCTCGTTTCTATATTGACAACTGCCACATGCTGCTACATAATCGCACAGAAATTAATGCGCTTGTTAATGGGAAATATGCAAATGGTACAAAGCTAGCTTCAACACCTAAACTGCTTGAGCCCCAAGAAGTTGACATCTTAGGATCCATTAGAGCTTCGACTTGCGTACGGTTTAAAGCTTCGCAAGCACGGTCTGGTGAGTCCTCCAATGAGGTGTCACCCATCCAGCCATGGTACTCTAATGTTTCGCTTTGGTGTAATGATAGCTCAGGTGTTGCTTTTACTAACCAAGTGCCAAAACAACTACCCTCCGGTTTGTTTTTGCTTTGCGGGGATCGTGCATGGGCTGGCCTCCTGTCCAATATGATAGGTGGACCATGCACGATTGGATGCTTGACAATGCTTGCTCAAAATCTTTCTATGGTGGCAGACATGTCTCATTCATTGCACCGTGGGCGAAGGATGATGCATTCTTTGCACCAGAGACGGCATCTTGATTCCTTTAACAAAAACTGCAGAGATGATCCAACGTTTTGGGGAAAGGGATCGCGAATAGCTGCTTCAGTGTTTGCTCCGGGTGTTGCTGCAGCTCAAGCTTTAGCTACGCTTGATAAATTAGGGTGCTGGCTTGCTAAACGTACTAACGAAACTTCAGCAGCTTTAGCAGGATTACTAACCGATGTTCGCTCAGTAAGGCATGCTACCTTGCAAAATTGTGCAGCCGTTGATTTCTTGCTTTTAGCACATGGGCATGGTTGTGAGGATTTTGAAGGAATGTGCTGTATGAATTTGTCAGACAATTCAAAGCCTATCTTTGCAAATATTCAGGAACTGCAGTATGGAGTGCAAAAGTTGAGAAAAACTGTTAGTGGGTTTGATACATGGTTTAGTGGCTGGGGCATCATGGGATGGTTCAAAGATCTGTTGAAAATGGCAAGTGTCATCTTGCTTGTTGTATTTTTGTTCCTACTATTGGTGTCGTGTTTGTTGTCTTTTCTGCAAAGGGCCCTGCAGAGATCGATAAACACTGCTTTCTTAGTAGTAAAACAAAAAGGGGGAATTGTGGGGATGGATGAGGCTTACAGCAGGCCTGAAAGCCTCTTGGACATGGACTTAGAAGCGATCAGAGTTTACCCGTGAGAAAGCGCCGTGAGAAAGTGATGGTATGACCACCTGCAGCCACAATGAAGGACAGCCAAGAAGATAATCAAGGGGGATGTTTTGCACCTGACCAAGAGATGGCCTCACTGAGGAGCATCAGGAATGTGGTGGAGGACTTATAGTGTATAGTTAACTATTTGTGTAGCTTGTTAGGACGTGCTGGTGTTAGCGTAAGAAAACACATAATCACGGAATGATTATATGGGTGCTTTAATAAAAGGGCCCTGGGAGCCAGGGGTCGTCGGACCCAAATCAAGCTCCGCCATGGGTTCAAAAAATGGTTACATTTATACCATAACTAGCTTATAATCATCAGTTAATCATTAATTCAACACCACTCTATCGCATACATTGTTTTCACTCAACCATGCGTTTCAGCCCCCCCTTTCCGACTACCCCCTTACATTTCTCAGGATTGTTGCAAGTGAGTTATTATTCTCACTCCTATTTTCTACTCAATCGTTTCATTTATCTTGTCGTGAGTATTCATTATGGAGAAGCACACAGGTGCAGTTCCCAAGGGTATTTTCCTAACAGAACAATACCTAAGGTCTACCTCCAGGCCTATCGTCCCCACAACCTAAAACCACCACCAACCCCTAAATCACTTTAACCCCTACGCTATCATTCCCTCCTTTGAAAGTATTTTCATTTTTTAGGTGTAAATGCTTTCACTCAATATAGTCCTTTGTTTCTGAATTTATACTGGATGTTCGTCTTCAAATCCTGGGTTGTCATTAGCGTTGTCCTGGATGTTGTCACGACTCGAGGAATTCAAGGATAACGCAGGTGGTGGAGCCTTGCTTCGTGTCAGTGCCTGCATGATTCTTCGGTTCCAGGATGTTTTCTTCTGTATTTCTCTTTTTAGTATGCTGTAAACTAACCAGATTACTAGGAACATAACTAATAAGATTATTACATTTTCAGTGAGAGATCTAATCCATGAACTCACATTCCATCCCAACCCTTTGAAAACTTTATCTATCCAGCTTGTAGTCAGGTCTTTTTGTTCATCTTGTGCCTCATGTTCTATGTGTTTTAACTGACTGATGTCATGTTCTACATCTACAGTTACATTTGGGATGTGGACGCAACAATGACCAACTTGTTCTTTTAAAAATCCACACACTCCATGTTCTTTCAGGAGCAATATATCTAGGGCTAGTCGATTTTGTAAAGTCATTTTGGTTGTAGTTTGTAATTGTAGGTTTAGTTCTTTGAATCCTTGCCCAGTAACCCTTGCTAGCCTTTCTACTTGAACGGTAAGTCTGTACATCATTTCTCTGTTCTGGTAATTTGCTACAGGGCCGAACAGAGATTCTAGAGCCCACTCAAGTTTTACTCCACTAGAGGGTTCTTGCCAAATTTCATCCTGATTTTCATTATTTGAAATTTCTCGCCGTCTTCTTATCTGCAAAAGCTCACGTTTTCCATGAAATGGGGACTTTTTCCAAATTGGGCATAAAGTAGGGAGACCTAAAGTAAATTCTCTTACCTTTCCATCGACAGGCAGGTGGGTTGTCCAGGTACCATCACTTGTGGCCCAAACAAATTGTCCTGGGCTGCTGACTAAACTTTTACTACATCCCACCGTTATCCTGTGATTTATGTGATCTTGTTAATGTTTGGTTCTTCTACAGGCACAACCAAGCTGCATGGCCACTGCCAGTGCCGGCACCTGCTTTATTTCTACATCATCAGATGTGCAATCATAAGTTTTGTCACATGCCCACCAACTTACTTTATCTGCCCGCATTCTGCTACTAGTGGCAATGTTTGTGACCGTTGGGTCAGTGCCATTTTCGGGGCCTTCCCATTTTAGACACCAAGGGGTGCTGGCCATATACTGGAATTTTTGAAGTATACTCACGGACCATGCACTGTCCCAGGGTTCTGTTTGATCTTTCTTATCTTTTGCTCCACATTTCCATACAAGGGTGGTCTCTGTGACATTTTCCTTGATCTTTTTATAGTGTGGTAAAAAGCATTGCCACTCCACAAGGTCAGGATCTTCAGTCTCCTCTTCTATGATTTCTCCTACTCTCCCATGACTTAAAAGACATTCCAGTTTTCTCATAGGCCTCATCCACTCCCCAGCTACCCTCCAAATATCTTTGACTTCCTGCCTGGACTCGGGTACCTGTTCACATGCAATTGTTTTATTGTCTGGTATTTTGGGCAATTTTGACATTACGATTCCCCAGTTTATTGGGTCTCCTGCTGCTTTTGGTATTGGCAGACAGGCAGTTATTCTACTGGTGTTTTGCATTTTGGCAAAGTCTCTGATTAGTCCAATCATCAAATTTTCAGCTTGATTTGCACTGGGGCCTTTTATCACTTGTGGTTTTGCCTGCACCTCTCTCTTCATTCTAGAATGAAGAGTGGTTAGTTGATTTTCCTGCATTCCACATCCTAAAGCAAAATCAATCCCAACAGGTAACATTAATGTCCGTAAAATGAGCATTGGCACAAGTACTAAACCCATTTTAAACAGTTAAACACGTCTTATCTGCAGTTTCATTGGTCCCACAGGTTGCACAGTCCACAGTTTAGCGTTGGCTTTCTTCACTTGTGTATAATATATCCAAGGCTCCACTCCAGCTACTTTGACTGCTGTAAAAGTGGTCAGCAGCACTTGATGAGGTCCACTCCACCTTTCTTTCAGCGGTTCCTCGCTCCAAGTTTTGATGTACACTTCTTCTCCTGGGAGGATGTCATGAACTGGATTTTCGAGAGTCAGCGGCCTATTCCACACGAGGGCGCTCTGAAGCCGAGCCAGAGTTTTCCCAAGAGATAAAACATAATTATATACATCTTGTTTCCCCGTGATATGGATGTTTGGGTTGGGCTCAGGAGACTCATATGGTTTCCTATATAATGTCTCGTAAGCGCGTCCAGACATTCCGCTTCTTGGTTTCACCCTAATTCTCAGAAGTGCTATAGGTAAAGCTTGTGGCCACTGCAATTTGGCTTCCTGGCATATTTTACTGATCTGTCTCTTTAATGTCTGGTTCATCCTCTCTACCTGTCCACTTGATTGTGGTCTCCATGGTGTGTGGAGGTCCCAAGCTATCCCCAGTAACCTGCTCACTTCTCTTACCACGGTAGCTACAAAGTGAGGACCTCTGTCCGAAGATATCCCTAAAGGCACCCCAAACCTGGGAATTATCTCCTGCAGTAGCCACTTTACTGTCTCTTTTGCCTGATTGGTGCGACAGGGAAGGGCTTCAAGCCACCCTGAAAATGTGTCAACTCCCACCAACAGATATTTGTACCCTCGAGTTTTTGGTAATTCTACAAAATCTACTTGCCAATAATCTCCTGGTTCTATCCCTACACGGAGTCTCCCTAACTGTGCCTGTCGTCTAGCTACGGGATTATTTTTCAAGCAGATTTCACATTTTGACATTATTGATTTTGCCACTGTTAGCATCTGTACCGAAATTACACTTCGTTTTAACAATTTTACCAATGCTTCTGCTCCCCAGTGACACTCGTGTTTCATCTGTAGGACTTCTCTCATTATCAAGGGGGGTAGCACTATTTGTCCTTGTGTAGTTACATACCACCCTGCTGAATTCTTCTGTGCATTTAGTAGATGTCCCAGCTTCTCATCTTCTGTTGAATATTTCGGTTCTGAAGGTAGATTGAATTGAGATACATTAAGCTTTGTGGGTATCAATGCCATTGCTATTTGCACCTCTCGAGCAGCCTGTCGAGCTGTCCAGTCTGCCTTTCGATTGCCCTCACAGATCTTGGTGTTCTCTGATTGATGTGCTTTGCAGTGTATAATTGCTACTTGTTCAGGTTTTTGTACGGCTTTTATCAATTGCAGAACTGCATCTTGATGTTTGATATGTGTTCCCTGGGAGGATAGCAACCCTCTCTCTTTCCACAGTGCCCCATGTACGTGGACAATCCCGAAAGCATATTTGGAGTCAGTCCAAATATTTGCCTTCTTCCCTTCACTCAGTTCTAGTGCTCTGGTTAAGGCCACTAGTTCTGCCCTCTGGGCAGATGTATTTGGTGGTAATGCCTTTGCTTATACTACGGTACTGATTGTTGTTACCACATATCCAGCATATCTGGTCCCATTCTCCATGAAGCTGCTTCCGTCTGTGAATAATTCCCAGTCCAGTTGCTCCAGCGGGACGTCTTTCAGGTCTTCTCTCGCTGAGTAGGTGCCTTCTATTACCTCTATGCAGTCATGCTCTAGTGGGCCTTCCTCAGCTGTAGTACCTAGGAACAAGGCTGGATTCAAAAGGTTAGTTGTCTTTAGTGTGACATCATCCTGCTCGGTCAGGATTACCTGGAATTTTATCATCCTGCTCAGAGATAGCCAGTGGCCCCCCTTTTGCTCTAGAACAGTGATGACCATGTGCGGCACATAGACATCCATGTGTCTTCCCATTGTGAGCTTCCGGGCTTCTTGTATCAGTATCACAGTGGCTGCAACTGCTCTCAGACATGCAGGCCACCCGGCACTTACATTGTCCAGCTGTTTGGAGAAATAGCCTACCGGCCTTTTCCATCTCCCCAGACGTTGGGTCAGGACTCCCAGTGCCAGGCGTTGCCTTTCATGTACGAACAGTTGAAAGTCCTTGGACAAATCAGGTAATCCTAATGCCGGAGCCATTGTCAGTGCTTCTTTCAATTTCAGGAAGGCTTCCTTCTGTGCTTTGCCTCAGCTGAACGGCTGCGTCTTCTGGGCTTCATACAGGGGTTTGGCAATGAGCCCATAGTCCATGATCCATAGGCGGCACCATCCTGCCATCCCCAAGAAGATTCGCAGCTCGTGGAGATTCCGGGGCTCTGGAATAGCACAGATAGCTTGGATACGGTTAGTACCTAGTTTTCTTTGTCCTTGTGAAATTTCACATCCCAGGCAAATTACAGTTTGTTGGGCAATTTGTGCTTTTCCCTTGGACACTTTGTATCCTCCCATGCCCAGTGAGTTCAAAATCTCAATTGTTACCTTAATGCAGGTCACCTTTTCTTCTGTGGCTATTAGTATATCATCTACATATTGTAGCAAAAGGTATTGATCTCTCGGTACCTGTCCTTGGTTGGTCCAGATCTCCAGCTCCTTTGCCAGTTGTTTCCCAAATAGGGTCAGAGAGTTTTTATAACCCATGGGAAGATGGGTCCAGGCAAGCTGGGTCTTCCTTCCGTTTTCTGGATTTTCCCATTCAAAGGCAAACAACTTCCTGCTTTCTTTGTCAAGGGGGATGCAGAAAAAGGCATCTTTTAAATCAACTACAGTAAACCACTTGTATATCTCTTTTACGGATGCCAACAATGTATAAGGATTAGCAACTACGGGGTATATGTCCTTGGTTATTTCATTTATTGCCCTTAGGTCCTGTACTAACCTGTAATCCCCATTGGGTTTCTTCACCGGAAATATTGGTGTGTTATATTCTGATTCACATTCCTCTGAGATCTGATATTTTAGGAATTTATCAATAGTCTTTGCTATTCCCTGCCGTGCCTCTGGTTTTATAGGGTATTGTTTGATTTGCACAGTTTTTGCTCCCTCTTTTAGCTCTACGTGGACTGGTTGTGCTAACTTAGATTTTCCAGGTATCTCTGTTTCCCATATTGAGGGTATTACTGCATCTTCTATTTCCTTAGGGACTCCTGTGACTGGTTTCTCTTTTATCATTAGAATTTTTCCCGTGTTTGACTCTGGTATTTTCATCAACAATTCCCCATTCTCAAAAGTTATTACTGCATCAAGTTTTGCCAGCAAGTCCCTGCCCAAGAGGGGGATGGGACATTCTGGGACATACAAGAATTCATGAGTTAACACTTTGTTCCCAAAACATAAATCTAGGGGTTGCAGGAATGGCTGATTTTCCTCCTTCCCTGTGGCCCCAACTATTGTGGTGGATCTGTTCCCGATCTGCCCCTCTACATTATTTAAAACTGAATGCGTGGCCCCAGTGTCAATTAAAAATTTCACAGCTTTTTCCCCAAGTTGTATTGTCACCACAGGCTCCTGTGATACAGTTAGCCCTGTTCCAGAATATAATACCATTACCTTGGCAACCTCTTCCTGCTGGAACTGATGACCTTGGCCAAACCGGTTTGGGCATTCCTGTTTCCAATGCCCAGGGTGATGGCAATAAGCACATTCATTAAAAGCCAATGGTCTCCCGTGGCCCTTTCCAAACCTGCCGCTCCCCGCTCCTCTGCCTCGGCCCCCCCCAGTACTTCCCCTTGAATTCCCTTGTAACACTGCCAAGAGCTGTCCCTGCTTTTTATTAATTTCCTTGTCCCTGTTATTGTAAACTTTCCAAGCTACCTCAAGTAATTTGTCCAAATTTCTCAACTGTTCCCCTTTCAGTTTCTGTAACTTCTTTCTAATATCATCCTGTGATTGACCGAGAAAGATAAAAGCAAGTTGAACTTTGGCTTGTTCTGTGTCTACCTGGAGGTCAGTGTATTTCCTGGCCGCCCCTTTGAGTCTCTCTAAAAATGCAGTGGGGGATTCCTCCTTCTCCTGCCTTATTTCATATAACTTAGCCCAATTCATAGTCTTAGGTATAGCATTTTGAGCTCCTATTTGAATCCATTCTTGGTATCTCCTTAGCTTCCTCATGTCAAGGGGGTTGTTAGGGTCCCACAATGGATCCTCAGAGGGAAAATTATTATCTAGAGTCCCCGTCACCAGCCCCTGATGGATATCTTCCCTTGCCCGGTTCTTCGCTGCCCTAAACACCATCTCCTTCTCACTAGAGTCCATTAGGGTGTCTAATATTACTTGGATGTCATCCCAGTCTGGGTTCTGAGTTTTCATAATCATTTTCACCACTCTAGCCACTTTGTCCCGGCTGACTGCTTCCATATTACTAGGTCGCCCAGAGAGAATGGTATTTTCACAAAAACTGGCCCTTCCATCCCCACCCCTTGTCTTAAAGGAGCAATTACGGTTTTCTTCTGTTTATCTGCCTTTGACAGACCCCTCCCCGTCCTGGGCCGACCTGGGGCGAATCTGGAGTGTGTCCGGTGGGCTATTGGTCCATCCTCATCACTTTCACTGCTATCAACTCCTTCTGCACCCTCTCCCCCATACCCCCGTACTGTAACTAAACTTTGGTTAGTTCTGGGTAACGGTATGTCCTGGTTTGAAGGACAGGTGTCTGTTAAGGAAGGCAGGAGCCTCCCTTGGAATGGGAAACTGTAACCCCTCTCCCTCTGAATTATTATAAATTTGAAATCAAGAGGCTCTCAGGCAAAGATATGGGAATAGGAATAACAGTTCTTTACTACTATCTAGAATAAGGATAACAAATAAAAACTATAACATTCACCAACAAACAGAACCAGAAACCCAGTGGCAGCCTGCTCGGCTTCAGGCACCTTTTCCCTTTGGTGCAGTTCCAGTCACAGCCTGCAGGGGCGCTCTGGGTGCGGCGATTCCTCGGTGGCTGCAGGGGCGCTCTGGGTGCGGTGATTCCCCGGCGGCTGCAGGGGGCGCTCCGGCGTGAGCTCGGGTAGCACACGGCGAATGGCGACTGCCCGAAGCACGGAGGGATGGAGGAGAGCCCTTGCTCCACAGACCCTCGGGAGGGGCAGCTGGTGTCGGTGCCACAGCAGGATCCCCGGACACAGGGAGCTGGGACGGTAAGGGGTCTCCACGTGCAGGGAAAAAAACCCCGCTACAATGTAGCGGAGAAAAGCGGGCTGGTGGCAGGCAGGTCGGCTCCGGATGGGGCAGAGGGCAGAGACTCACAGCAGACAGACCGGCAGCTCTGCGCTGGCTTCTCAGGGGCCGTGGGTTCAGCAGACAGCAGCTCCGACCGTCCAGCTCCGAGGGTCCCGAGCAAGAGGGCCTGACCTCCCCCCTGCCCTTGCTTTTCAGTCTCTCCAAATCTCGCGTTACCAGGCTCTGCTTCCATGAGGGGCAATTTTGCCCCAGCCTGCCAAGGAGAAAGGCTCTAGCCTTGTGCTTTGTTTCTCTTAAGTACCCAGTCATTTGTGTCTTAGCAACCCATGGGAGAAAAATTCCTGAGGAAAAGAACTAGATCCAGCCTTCAACACGGTAATACAGTGGTGTCCTGGTCAGGAGTGTGGGGAAGGGGAGAACTTCCTTGGGGCCCCGAGGGAGGCGTAGGTGGGAAAGGGGTCTCTGGGGTCGGTGGGAGAGGTGGGTATAGTGATGGGTATTGATGGGCAGGTGGAGATGGGGAAGGTGGGTACCTGTGAGCCGGAGGGGTAAGTGGGTCGGTAACAAAGGAAGTAGTAGATGGGTTAGGTGAAATAGGGCCAGACGAAGTAAAGCTAGATCCCTTTGATGTTGCTGGAGTTACCAACAAGTCACCCTCCATGTCATCTTTCTGAGTTAAACTTTCATTCACTGCCAGGTTTTCTATACAACGTTTCCCCTGAACACATGCCACACATTTATCATTGTTAGGTACTGTAGTAACAGTTAAGCCTCCCTCCGCCAGCCATTCCGGTTGTTCCCATAAATAGAAAAACAAATCAACATAAGGCATTTCATCCAATTTTCCCTCCTGCTTACAAAACAACAATAAGTGAGAAATCAAGTCAGATTGCAAAGACCCGTTTTCCGGCCACCTTTTCCCATCACGCAAAGCATATTTCGGCCACTGAATGTTGCAATAATCAATAAGCTTATCCTTACGTAATGCTGGACCAAAATGACCTTGTTTCCAATGTGCCAACAAACACCCCAAAAGAGAAGCACGCAGTATAGAAGCATTGCCATCCAAAATCCCTTTTAGCTTCTCCATATTACTACAGAATCACCACTGCCGAACCTGCAATGCTTTCGCAATTGACTTATGGACGGCGCCTAGGCATTTACCAGGAATTCCTTAGCCCAACCAGGAGTAGCTTTCGCTGCGGCTTACAGGCAGGCAACCAGACCAGAATTAAAGCACCTTACCTCTCCAGGGGACGTTGTGAATGGCAGAGGGCCGCGGCGCCGATGGGCTCCCCGAGAATCCCTCGGTGCCGGCTGGAGCGTGATCAGGTCGCGGGGTCCTCAGCAGCGCTCACAGGGTCCCATCCTGTGTCACCAAAATGTTAGCGCAAGAAAACACATAATCACGGAATGATTATATGGGTGCTTTAATAAAAGGGCTCTGGGAGCCAGGGGTCGTCGGACCCAAATCAAGCTCCGCCATGGGTTCAAAAAATGGTTACATTTATACCATAACTAGCTTATAATCATCAGTTAATCATTAATTCAACACCACTCTATCGCATACATTGTTTTCACTCAACCATACGTTTCAGCCCCCCCTTTCCGACTACCCCCTTACATTTCTCAGGATTGTTGCAAGTGAGTTATTATTCTCACTCCTATTTTCTATTCAATCGTTTCATTAATCTTGTCGTGAGTATTCATTACGGAGAAGCACACAGGTGCAGTTCCCATGGGTATTTTCCTAACAGAACAATACCTAAGGTCTACCTCCAGGCCTATCGTCCCCACAACCTAAAACCACCACCAACCCCTAAATCACTTTAACCCCTACGCTATCACTGGGAAAAGTTCTTGTTATGTAGACAGCGTGGGTGTTGTTTGTCACGTAGCCAATAATAGCATATCAGAGTAGCTGGGGAAAAGGGTATAAAGATGCTAGCACGGGTTAATAAAGTAGTTCTTTGTCCTTGGACTACTCGTGTGTCATGTGTCTGTCTCTACTGCGACACATCAGAACCAGAAAAGTACAAGGCTTTGGTTGACACTGGCTCACGATGTGCTCTAATACCATCGGGACTGTCATGGGTTGACCCCAGCTAGGTGCCAGGTGCCCACTCAGTCACTCTATCTATCACTCCCTCTCCCACTGGGAGAGGGGAGAGAATAATATTGAAAAAACTACCAGGGTAAGAAAAGGCAGTTTTATTACAGCGGGGGAAAAAATAGAACAAGCAAGCTGAGAGTTGCGTGCGCAAGAGCAGAGGGAAAAATAATCAATCTCTACTTCCCATCAGTAGCAATGTCCGGACACGTTCTGGGAAGCAGGGCTTCAGCACGCGTGACGGTTGTTCAAGAAGGCAAACATGGATGGAGCCCTGAGTGCCTCCTCCTCCTCCTCTCTTCCTTCCCTTATATATCTGAGCTGATGTCATATGGTATGGAATATCCCTTTGGCTGACTGGGGTCAGCTGGCCTGCTAGTGTCCCCTCCCAGGATCTTGCCCACCCCCATCCCCTTCAGTGGGGGAAGGAATGTCAGAGGGACAGCACTGCTTGGCAGTAGCCAAAACACTGGTCTGTTATCAATGCCAGCTACCAATGCAAAGCACAGCACTGTAAGGGCTGTGAGCTTTACCCCAGTCAGACCCAATACAGGGACATTTAGGGCAGAACCTGTTTCCATTACTGAGGTGATAGGGGAGTCTCAGCAGTTGACTCTGTTGGAAGCTGAGGTGAGCTTGACTGGGAAGAAGTGCAAGAAACATCCTATTGTGACTTGTCCAGAGGCCCTGTTTATTCTTGGTATAGATTACCTCAGGAGTGGTTATTTCAAAATCCCAAAAGGACTCAGGTGGGCTTTTGGGATAGCTGCTGTGGAAACAGAAGGCATTAGACAGTTGAGCACCTTGCCTGGTCTCTCAGCGGACCCTTCTGCAGTAGGACTCTTGGGTGTTGAAGAACAGCAGGTAGCAATCGCCACTACAACAGTACATTATTGGCAATACCGCACGAACCGAGACTCCATGATTCTCATCCATAAGATGATCCATGAACTAGTGAGATAGGGGGTGGTCAGCAAGACTCGCTCACCCTTCCGTAGACCTATACGGCCTGTGCTTAAGTCTAATGGAAAATGGAGAGTGGCAGTGGACTATCATGGCCTGAATGAAGTCACACCATCACTGAGTGCTGCCATGCTGGGAAGGGTGGTCCTTTATCAATTGGTCAGTAACCTCATGAAGACAGAAACTGTCTGGGGGTGTTCTATGGATGACTAAGTGGGTTGAGTATGTACATAATCAAAGGCTGTATACTCAGCTGTATTAATTATAATTGCAGTGTAAGTTCAAATTCCAATTTTTGCCACATTGCCAATACATCTGTTGGTAGCAATATTTGTAGGAAGTAGCAAAATTAAGATTCTTTAGATCCTTTTGCATGTTGCATATTCATAAATTTCTTTTGTTCCTTGTGAGTTATATCCCAAGTGGACTCTTGGGGGATAGGAGGAAGCAGTGGTAAATTCCTTTCAGAGCTACACTAATGTGCCAAGTTCCATATTGGAACTTCCTTCCTCTTTACCACACCTCCCTTTCTGCCATTATGATGAAGATCATCTTTTTATTAGTAGTTGGGTTAAGAGAAATTTCAGGGAGGATGTCCTGTGTTTGCCTTAAATTAATTTTCAGGTAAGGAAGTAAAAGGTCAGCCTCGGAAGTGACCTTTCTTGTGGAAAATATTACAGCTTCCTCCGTGGCTGACAGGACCAATAGCCAGCTAGTTCTGAATATTGATATTCAGGCAAACCAATTATAGAAGCTGGACACGCCTCTCCCTGCTTGCTGCAAAGAGAAGAGGTCGTCACACGCCCCCCCCCCCCCCCCCCCCCCCCCGCTGGCTTTGCTATGATGTCAAACCCCCCTTCTACGAAGGAGTCACTTTAAATATCCCCTTCAGTTACTCCACAGCCGACTCCCCTCACCAGTGCAGGTGGGATACTCCCCGCAGAGGAATCACCCTGAGTCAAGTCACGGGTCAGGGCAGATGTTTTGGCAATGCAACCTTAGCAAAGAAAGGCAACATCTGCACCAAAGTTGTCAAGCCCAACAGAAAGAATAAGTGGGTGGTTCCATCCGCATCTGGGATGTGGGTTTGTCAGCAATCTGGAGTGAGTCCTTGTGTGTCTCTTGCCAAATTCAATGATTCCACTGACTTTTGTGTCCAAGTTCTAATTGTTCCTAGGGTCCTGTACCATACAGACGAAGAGATGTACCACCTTCTTGAGAAACCCGACCGGCTCCACAAAAGAGCACTGATAACAGGTGTAACTATTGCAATGCTGCTCGGCCTGGGAGCAGCCGGAACGGCCACGGGTGTCTCAGCTCTTGCGACCCGACACCAAGGACTGTCTCAGCTACAAATGACCATCGATGAGGACTTGCAGAGGATCGAGAAATCCATCTCCTTTCTAGAGAAATCAGTTTCCTCACTCTCAGAAGTGGTCTTGCAGAACAGGCGAGGATTAGACCTCTTGTTCATGCAACAAGGAGGCTTGTGTGCCGCCTTGAAAGAGGAATGCTGCTTTTATGCGGACCACACAGGAGTCGTCAGAGACTCCATGGCAGAGCTCCGAGATAGGCTAGCTCGGAGACAGAAAGACAGGGAAGCCCAACAGAGCTGGTTTGAGTCCTGGTTCAATCAATCACCATGGCTCACCACACTAATTTCCGCCTTGGTAGGTCCATTGGCAATGTTGCTTTTAGTTTTTACCTTTGGACCATGCCTGCTGAACAAACTAGTCTCTTTTATCCAGACCCGTCTGGAACGGGCCAACATTCTGTTTTTAGAACATCAACAAATGCTGTAATCCAAACTGTAAACACTGCCAATCGCAAGACTTTTCTAACTTGCCTTGCGAAATCTACTCAGGTATACCAAACCCCTTTTCCCTTGTCAAGTTACTACCTCATACCTCACTTCAATACATGTATCTATGACTACCTCATTCATTTGTGAAAAAAGGGGGGGGAAGTGTGGTAGATAGGGACAGGCGGACGGAAGATCTCGCGATGTGACGGAAAGCAAGGGCAGCATGGAATCCCCCCTCCCTTCATTCCTGCATGATAAGAGATCACCCAAAGTATGCAACACCTCCTAAACCCCAGTAGTTTTCCACTCCTTACTAACCCTAGCTATCCCACCGTCCCCTTTCTGACGTAGTGAAGCCCCCTAGACTATTTAACCTCATGGGATAAGATAATAAAGGCCATTTGACCATCCACCACATTGGTGTCTGTGTGTCGTGGACCGAGTAGCTCGGGTGAGGCCGGGCTGCCGTGCTGTCGTTCTTGAACCAGGTCGCCTGCCTTCATAGGAGAAGGCAACAACATAGCGAACAGATTTCCCAGGTGGGCTGATTCACTGTGATATTAAAGCCATGAGAGAACTGTTTCTTGTGGAAAAGTCTCCATGGTATGGTAAGAGACACTCCTCTCCCTAAATGAATGGAAAGAAAACTATTTTTAAAGCTAGGAAACTTACTGAAAGTCCTAGGTTTTATCTCTTTGCGTTGTCAGTGGGAAAGGAAATAAGAGATGGGGGGAGGAGAAGTGTTCTAAAAGTTTTTTCTGATTTTTATTATTTTTCTTTTAGTTCTGTTAATAAAATTTTCTTTATATTCTTTAAAGTTCTGAGCCTGCTTTTGCCCTTCTCCTAATCCTTATCTCACAGAGGAAAATGAGTAAATAATTTTAGTGCGTGCACTGGCATCCGGCCAGTGCTCAACCCACCAGAGAGGATAATAATGTATGTTCAATTTAAAAACTTTTAATTTCAGTTGAGAATTCCATTTTTGCCATATCACAAAATTTTGGGAATTTTTTTTTTTTTGAAAACACAGCAGGTTTAAATTCCAGAAGACCACATAACTTCTGTTGAATTGCATGGAATATGCTTGGTTTCCATATTCATAGAACAAAGGGACTAGAATGTTTTAGTTTTCACGTTTGTTGGAAGACAGGAGGAGGGAATCCACCTTTCTTATTGGCACTGATTCCGTACCAAATTAGAACACTAAGTTGTAAGAGCTGATTAAAGTAAAACAAGTTAAAAACACCGGAAAAATGCATTTTGGAAGCATTACAGATATATGTTTTTGTCCCCAGATGTCAGTTTTATCTTTGATTTTTCTATGAGAAAATGTGAAACTCTCTTGCACTTTATAGGAGAATCTGGTGATTCCCCCAATAAAATTATTGATTCTCTTCAAGAATGTTCACAATTCTGCCAAGCTTGAGTTGTAATACTGCTTTTTAAAAGCATTAGGTTGCAGTAGTAGGATATAATACCAATCTCAGAATCACAAAATCATTTAGAATGGAAAAGACCTCTGAAATCATTAACTCCAACCTTTGACTGATCACCACCTTGTCAAATAGACTATGGCACTAAGTGGCACGTCCAGTTGTTTCTTGAACACCTCCAGGGACGGTGACTCCACCACCTCTCTGCACAGCCCATTCCAATGTTTAAAAACCCTTTCTGTGAAGAAATTCCTCCTGATGTCCAACCTGAACCTCCCCTGGAGCAGCTTGGGGCTATGTCCTGTTGCCCTGTCACTGGTTGCCTGGGAGGAGAGGCAGACCCCCCCACCTTGCTACAACCTCCCCTCAGCCTCCTTTTCTCCAGGCTAAACAACCCCAGCTCCCTCAGCTGCTCCTCATAGGACTTACCCTATAGACCCTTCACCAGATTTGTTGCCCTCCTCTGGACTCACTCCAGCACCTCAATGTCTTTCTTGCAGTGAGGGGCCCAGAACTGGACACAGTACTTGAGGTGCGGCTTGACCAGTGCCGAGTACAGGGGGACAATCACTTCCCTAGCCCTGCTGGCCATGCTATTCTTGATACAAGCCAGGATGCCATTGGCCTTCTTGGCCACTTGGGCACACTGCTTGTTCATGTTCAGCTGGCTGTCAACCAGCACCCCCAGGTGCTTTTCCACTGGGCAGTTTTCCAGCCACTCTTCCCCACGCCTGTAGCACTGCAGGGGGTTGTTGTGACCCAAGTGCAGGACCCGGCATTTCGCCTTGTTGAACCTCTTACTGTTGGCTGCGGCCCATCAATCCAGCCTGTCCAGATCCCTCTGCAGAGCCTTCCTACCCTCAAGCAGATCAACCCTTCCAACCAACTTGTCGTCCGTGAATTTACTGAGGGTATACTTGATCCCCTCGTCCAAGTGTTGGAGTTTGGATTTAGTTTTTTTTCTCAGGAGTTTTTCTCCCATGGGTTGCTAAGAGACTAATGGCTGAGTACTTAAGAGAAAAAAGCACAAGGCTAGGGTTTTTTCTCCTTGGCAGGGTGGGGCAGAATCGCCCTCATGGAAGCAGGGCCTGACAACGCGAGATTTTGGAGACTGAAAAAGCAAGGGCGTGGGGGAGGTCGCTCTCTTGCTCGGGACCCCTCGGAGCCAGACGGTTGGAGCTGCTGTCTGCTGAACCCATGGCCCCGGAGAAGCCAGCGCGGAGCTGGCGGTCTGTCTGCTGTGAGTTTTTGTCTCTACCCCCATCGGGAGCTGCCTGCCACCAGCCTCTCTCCCCCGCTCCTCCACGCCGCTCCGAGTTTTTTGCTACATTGTAACTAGGCTCCCCCTGCATGCCAGGACCTCTTACCGTCCCAGCTCCCTGTGTCCGGGGATCCTGCTGCGGCACAGACACCAGACGCCTCTCCGAGGGTCTGTGGAACAAAGGCTCTCCTCCATGCCTCCCTGCCTCGGGCAGCTGCCATTGCCATGTGCTACCTGAGCTCACGCCGGAGCGCCCCCTGCAGCCACCGGGGAATCATCACACCCAGAGCGCCCCCTGCAGGCTGTGACTGGAACTGCACCTAAGGAAAAAGGTGCCTGAAGCCAAGCAGGCTGCCACTGGGTTTCTGGTTCTGTTTGTTGGTTAACGCCATAGCTGTTGTTATTTGTTAGCTTTGTTTTAGATATTAGTAAAGAACTGTTATTCCTATTCCCATATCTTTGCCTGAGAGCCTCTTGATTTCAAATTTATAATAATTTGGAGGGAGAGGGGTTACAGTTTCCCATTCCAAGGGAGGCTCCTGCCTTCCTTAACAGACACCTGTCTTTCAAACCAAGACACCAAGTCATCAATAAAGATATGAAACAGGACTGGGCCCAACACTGATCCCTGGAGAACACCACTAATGACTGGCCACCGACTGGATTCAACTCCATTCACCACCACTGTCTGGGCCCAGCCATGCAGCCAGTTTTTTACCCAGCAAAGAGTATACCTATCGACACCATGGCAAGCCAGTTTCTCCAGGAGAATGCTGTGGGAAATGGTGACAAAGGCTTTACTAAAGTCCAGGTAGAAAATACCCACAGCCTTTCCTTCTTCCACTAAGTGGGTCACTTTGTCATAGAAGGAGATCAGGTTGTTCAGGCAGGACCTGCCTTTCTTAAACCCGTGCTGCTTGAGCCTGATTCCCTGGTTGTCCTGTATGTGCTATATGATTGTACTCACAATGTCTTCCATAACCTGCCCAGGCACTGCGGTCAGGCTGACAGGCCTGTAGTTCCCTGGATACTCCTTCTAAACCTTCCTGTGGATGGGCATCACACTGGCCAACCTCCAGTTGACTCGGACATTTGCGGTTAGCCAGGACTGATGGTAAATGATGGAGAGCAGTTTGGCGAGCTCTGCTGCCAGCCCCCTCAGTACCTTGAAGCAGTCCTACCCCTTTCTCCCAGTACTCCATGTGTCTATATGAATAAGAATTTCCACATAATTTACTGCATTTTGTTGACTCGGCAAACAAGAATCTTGAATTCATGTTCAGTGAGATCAGCAGGAAACTGAAGACTAGGATTTCTTCATGTGTGGCCTCATGGCATTAAAAAAGAGAGCCATTGTTTGGTAATACAATGAACCTGCTTAACCTCACAGCATCAAAATGAATAATTTTGCAACTTATTTTTCAAAATATGTACTATTTTAGATATGTACAATATGGTATTTCATTGTATGTTGTGGTATAAAATGGTTATAAACAAGTCAAATTGCGGGTTTCAAGGTGGAAACTTTCAAGTATCAACGCACGAATCAGATGAACCCTTTTATATACTTGTAATTGATTTTTTTTTTGAAGTGCAACACGCCATATATATTTAATACCAGTGTTTTTTAAATGGATCAACTAATAATATAACGTGAGGCTGGAACTGTTATTCTTAAAGAAATCACAAAAATTGAGAAAATTCTTCCTCAAGTACTGCATTTAGGGAAAAGTATTTTATTAAAAGAAAATGCTATTGCTTAAAATATTCCTTTGATTTGAACTTCAAGAGTGGCTTCCCGTTAAAGGCAAACAGAGAGACAGATTATTTTTCAGTGCCTCTAAACAATATTCAGTTTATTTTCTTTAAGCATTTTTACTTGTGCTAGTTTGAAAGCAAACCAGTGAGAGATTCCAAGTCAGAACTACAATGTAATAGGAAAATTAAAACAAAGGCAGAAAACACTGGCTTAAACTGACAGAGTCAGGATACAACCTGACACCCTGTTGGTCAGGGTGGTAGTACCAGTCCAATTAAATGGTGGCAGCAGTCCTGTTGAAGTGATAGATGTGGTTCCGTTGAAGCGGTGATCCTCTAGAAGGGTCTGGTCTTCCTCCGAAGGTCCAGTGGTGGTTATGTAGCTCTTGTCCGCTGGGAATCCAGTAGGTAAGGCTGCGCGTGGTGTTCCAAACCTCAGATTATATCCAGGTAGGAATGCTTGGTTCCTCCCCCGTGGGCAGAGCATCTCACAAGGGGATGATGTAATTTTATGAGTCATGCAGTAAGGCCTTGATGGCCCATTAGCAGAAGATAGACCCCAGAGGGAGTTATCAGGGATGAGTCATGGAGGAGATAAAGAACACTGCCTCACCTATTTTTAACAGTTTATGAAGATGGTGATAGAATACATACTTTTGGTTACATCTTACATTGTAACCTAAGAAATTACTACATTTACTTTTTATTTCAACACTAGTATAATTCCACAAAAAGATGCTTCCACTAGTTGAAAAGAAACATGTCATCTACGTTCCTCTCTGACTGCCAGCTGTCTTTAGATTAGCGCAAGAACAATCTGATTTGGGGTTACTTTTTCTTTGTAAGACTTTGTGTTTCACTGTGAAAAGTACTACATAATGCATCTTGTCACGATATGTTTACTTACAGAAAATGCAATTTTGAAGCTTCTGAAATCACTGTGTCCTTATGGTCTAAAGTACTTCTACATCATGCATGGCTAGACCTTCTCCCAGTCTTAGGCAAGACTGGGCAATCAGTTAAGTGACTGACTGCTCATTTAATTTCTCACTATTATTTTTTGTAAATAAACCCACAAACACACAAATTGTAGCTAGGTTTTGGAATGTCTCTTTCAGAGACCTCATCCACCTATGTATTTCCTTAGTTCCTATGCAAATAAAACCAAACTGACTACATGATAGTAACGTAAAAAATAAAGCACCATAGGAGCAGTGCTGGCACAAAGAGCTGCCAGATAAGGAACTAAATAAGGGGGGAAGTATTCACTTAAATTAAACATTTATATTATACAGATTAGTGAAATAAAATACTTAGCATGAAATATACAGAATGCATCAAATGCCCAGATTTGCCTCTTCCTCACCTTAAGGTTCTGGATTCAAAGTTATCTTGTTTTAGCTGCAGTGGTTCAACATTGCATATGCTTTCACTAACACATCTAAATATTTTCTAGTGGTTTGCTTGATGATGATAAGTCCTTCATGCTTCATCAGTTTCCTTGGAAATTTTCCCTGTAACTTTGTACATCTTACTATTTGAAAGGATTATCTCTTAGAGACCCCAGCTACTGCAGAAGGAGCAAGGTGAACAATGAGCCAATGAGGTGTTGCAGAGATGAAAGACCATGATTATTATCCTGTACAAGGAGTGGTAGGCAAGAAGGGCATAAAAGGGCTGCTGATGCTGGTAATTCTAGGGCCTTGGTTCACAGGTTAGCAAAACTGAAAACACTGCTACAAGGAGTAACTAGGAGAACGTAGGGGAGTCAAGCTTCCAAGACTGCAGACACATCCAAGTGAGGCACTGCATAGGGCAGTTTGCCATTGTTTTTTTTTATTATTGAACATGAGCGAGCAGTGTGCCCTGGCAGCCAAGAAGGCCAACGGCATCCTGGCCTGTATTAAGAATGGTGTGGCCAGCAGGACCAGGGAAGTAATTCTTCCCCTGTACTCGGCACTGGTGAGGCCCCACCTTGAGTACTGTGTCCAGTTCTGGGCCCCTCAGTTTAGGAAGGACGTTGAGATGCTTGAGCGCATCCAGAGGAGGGCAACAAGGCTGGTGAGGGGCTTGGAACACAAGCCCTATGAGGGGCGACTGAGAGAGCTGGGGTTGCTTAGCCTGGAGAAAAGGAGACTCAGAGGTGACCTTATCACTCTCTACAACTTCCTGAAGGGTGGTTGTAGTCAGGTGGGGGTTGGTCTCTTTCTCCAGGCAGCAACTGACAGAACGAGAGGACACAGTCTTAAGCTGCGCCAAGGGAAATATAGGTTGGATATTAGGAAAATGTTTTTTACTGAAAGAGTGGTAAAATACTGGAATTGTCTGCCCGGGGAGGTGGTGGAGTCACCATCCCTGGATGTGTTTAAAAAAAGATTGGATGTGGCACTCGGTGCCATGGTTTAGTGGAGGTGTTAGGGCATGGGTTGGACTCAATGATCTTGAAGGTCTGTTCCAACCCGGTGATTCTGTGATTCTGTGATGACCCCCTGGAAGTGACTTCCTAGTTACCGCAGCTCCCTGCAAATCAGGAGGCTATGCTCCCAAAAGTTCACAATGAGGATGACTCCCTGGAGAGACCACCAGCAACACTCCCAAGCCCCTTGGGGGCATTTGAAAGCCCAGCCCTCAAATGTAGCAGGGGAGGTGAAGGCAGTCCAGCTTGTGGCTTCCATAGAGCATGTGCAGCAATGGAAATGGTTGATTTCCAGGTTTGGGGCTAGGTGAAGTGTAGAAGAGTACAGTATTGTTAATTTATATCCGGTATCACTACATCAAACTTATGAAACATTTGTTCGGCCTGTAAAGCAAATTTTTGTTCATCTACTCCAGCTGTTTGAAAGTGGCAATTATGCCAGTTTGTTGAAGCTATGAGCGTGAACAAATTTATATTCTCCCACTATTAATGTAAGCAATATGAATGCAGATTTATTTTTTTAAGACTGGCTCAGCACTTTCCTACAAAGTAAAAGAGCTGTGTTTTGATCAGACTGCCTGCCTGGCTATCTTTATTGTAAAAGGCATTGAGGATGGGATGCACAGAACCCTACAGTCTGTCCCTCATTCTAAAATAGATAAAAAGTGCTTCTATTTAATTGGTCTAAATAACAAAGAAAATAATATCTTTTTTGCTGGGAGTCTTGCAGTGCTTACAGCACAGAGGGAGCTAACGGATGCAGAACTGTTAATAGGTGCAAAAGAGCTTCAAAACAAACTGAGTGTAAGGATATGTGGAAAGGGCAGTTCATCTGCTTCATTAAGGTTATCTGATCAAGGACCTTTTCAATGCAAAAATAAGTTAATAAGTAAAAGGGGAAGCTACTAAGGAGAACACACAAACCTGGTAGACAAAGGATAACAGAGACAATGCCAAGGAACCAAAGTCGCTGGTCACTAATTGATGTGCCATCAAGAAACTAGAGGCACAGCTTTTTGAGAGGGCCACCTGAACTTTGTAACTGATAAGAAGAGGGAAACAAGAGACACATGAGGATTTGGGCTATTCAAGGGGGGACCTGTTCCAAAATCTATTAGGGAATATTTAGGAGAAAGGAATTGGGGAGGAACAAAGCAGAGAATAGAAATGGGTATGAAACGGGTATAAAAGAGGCCAGCCACATAAAATGGAGCTGTTTAATATGTTTGTTTGACCAAGCCCTGTGTTTGGTCACTGTAGTCTGTTCTATTTTAGTAAATCCTTTCTTAACTATCTCTCTGTGTAATCTGACTCTCTACACTGTGTGTGTGAGTGCTGTAAGGACTAGACACCAGCTACTGGCTAGCCCAAGCCCAGCATGAGTGGATTTGGCATCAACAAGTGGAGTCAGACTGGGAGTGTAGGTGCCCCCTCACTTGTGGTGTCAGCAACTGAAGTGAATAGGGTTGTGTCAGTGTCAATCACTGGAGCAGGGGTCTCGGCTCCACTTAGATGGGACTGGGATGTATCCTGGACATAGCTCCTTGGCAGGCCAGAGTGAGTGAGGATCGCAGCACCAGTGACTGGAGTAAGACCATGGGTCACAAGCCAATGCCCTTGGGTGTCAGCTGCTGGGGCAGTGCTCACAGTGTATATATATCTTTCCCAAACCTGGTGTGCATGGAGGACTGTGTGCGTAATTCACTACCTATAGCTCGCTGGTTCCTCTGTCCAGCCCGGAGAAGTACGACAGATTCCAGCTGGCTATATTTCCAGGAGTGCCCCTTTTCCCAGGGCGCTCTTGCAGCGTCCCGTAAACACTTAGCCAGAGAAACTGCGGCCTGCGTTGTAGTGCAGGAACAGTCCAGTTTAGCTATCAGCTGAAGATGAATAACAAGAGGGCTCTTGGAGTGCCTTTAATTCTGAGTGGCTTTATTGCAGGATCTTCACACAGAGGGGAGGCAGGAATCCAAGAGGCGAGGGGCCCTCAGACACAGCCTTAAGAGTTATCTCATACAACCAATCACCAGGGGGTGGGGGGGAGGATAGGGAAGGTCCAGGGTTACTTGGTCCTATGGGATGGGGAAGGAAAGGCGCCCAGGAGATAACAGGGAATAGAACAAAGGTTCTTGGGGGGAGGGAGGAGATGATGGACACCCGCAGTGGCTACTCTGGTTTGTCCTGGGTTAAACCATGGTCACTTCACCTTCCAGGGGTTTCCTAGCTCCTTTGGACTTTCTTGTGGTAGATAGGGACAGGCGGACGGAAGATCTCGCGATGTGACGGAAAGCAAAGGGCAGCATGGAATCTCCCTCCCTTCATTCCTGCATGATAAGAGATCACCCGAAGTATGCAACTCCTCCTAATCCCAGTAGTTTTCCACTCCTTACTAACCCTAGCTATCCCACCATCCCCTTTCTGACGTAGTGAAGCCCCCTAGACTATTTAACCTCATGAGATAAGATAATAAACGCCATTTGACCATCCACCACATTGGTGTCTGTGTGTCGGTGGCCCGAGTGGCTCGGGTGAGGCCGAGCTGCCGTGCTGTCGTTCTTGAACCAGGTCGCCTGCCTTCATAGCAGAAGGCAACATGGTGGTGCCGAAACTCGGGAAGAAGAAGAGCTCGGGCAACGGGATTCGCCTGGACAAGACACAGTGGCCGGAGCAGCCAAGCTGACTTCAGGCGGGGGAGACGTCCCCAAAGGACCCACGGTCACCATGGAGACCGTCGGAAAGGTCGTGAGTCTACTTTATAAGCAGTGGGGAATTAAGTGTAAGCTCAAGGATTTTTATATTGCTATTGTAAAACTCCTGGAGCTTGGGGCGATTGAGCGTCCAGCAGAAATATTACACCCGGAGGTGTGGGGGAAATGTACCAATGTTTTAGCAGAGGAAACTAAATCCTCGGGCAGCGGCAAAAGTCTCAAAGCGTGGGGGAAAGTAGAAACGGCTTTGCGCCAAGCGCTGGAGCAACAAGATACTTGGAAAGCTGCACGTGCATGTTTATTCGCTACTCCTAAGCTGGGGGTAGGAGCAATAACACAGACCGACCCCGAGAGCGGTCTATCTGAGAGCGGGGGTTCGCGGGGACCGGGCTCGCTTCCCTCCTCCCCGGACCCGAATCCAAACGCCCTGGGGCCCCCAGAAAACCTCCCGACCCTTCGGCCGAGCCCGCCGGATCCACCCCCTGCTGCGGAAACTTCCCAAACGTCCGCGGTTTCCCCATCTGTCCCTCCGCCGCCGGTTAGCGATTCAACGCTGGAAGCGCAGCAATACGCGCAATCTTTTTGGGAGGGACTGGCAACCGAAGCCAGGGAAACCGAGAGGGCAGCTAGAGAGGGAGCGCGGGTGAACCCCCCTCCCCCGCCCTATGCAGTTCAAAATGGCGCGGGCGACCAAGGAGATGGGCGGGGCCAGGGTTTCAGCGGCGGGAACGAACAACGATTGCGAGTGTTCGCTGCTGCGCATGCGCGGGAAGAGGGAGCTGCAAACGCGCGGGCACAGGAGAGCGGCAGAGAGCGCATGCCCAGTCAAGAGCCGTGCTCAATGCCATTATCATTTAAAGGAGAGCCCTCCCCTTGCGGGAGGCAGGGCAAGCCCAGGGGGCGGGACCGGCACCACCCCCGGGGGTAGGAGCGGGGCCGGAGCCGCAAGAAAAGGCACGGAATCCCGGAAGTGCTCTGGCAGTCGACTTCCGGCTCTGAGTCCGACAACAGCTCCGCTAGCTCTGCTGAGTTAGCGGAAACTGACAGGGACACAGAGTCGGAAGAAGCAGAGCTATCACGATTTGAAACGAAAACGAATAAAGTTTTAAATTACGCCGGAAAGCAATCACAATACAAATTCACCGACTGGGGAAAGATAAAAATAGCTTGTGCAGAATGGGTGCCCTCGTCTACAGTCCATGCTTTCCCGGTGAGAACCACTGGGCAAGACAGAAACCAGCAACAAATTTATAACCCGATAAACCCCAAAGATATACAAACGATTGTCAAAACAATCTCAGAAAAGGGGATGGATTCCATCATTGTTTCTACTCTCATAGACAGCCTTTTTTGCAATGATAACCTGCTCCCCTTTGACATTATACAAATAGGTCGCATGATTTTTGATGGGGCAGGAATGATTGTTTTTAAACAGGAATGGACAGACAATTGTATGAACTTATTAGCCCAGTCTTCTGGGGCGGGTCAACCACTGCATGGCTCGAGCTTGTCCAGGCTGACAGGGAAACATGATGAGATGATTACACCTCAGAAGCAAGCTGCACAATTGCGAGCTGAGGAAGTCAGGGCCACAACCCGAGCTGCCAGAGAAGCCATTCGTGCTGCATCTCGTGTGGTAGCTAAGCCTTCACCGTGGTCCACCATAAAGCAAACAGAGAGTGAAAGCTTCACAAAGTTTGTAGACCGCCTACAGGCAGCAGTAGACGCCTCTACCCTGCCTGCAGCGGCAAAAGGACCCGTTGTAGCAGACTGCTTGCAGCAACAAAGTAGCACTATTACCAAAGAAATCTTGCGCTCCGTTCCAATTGGAGCCAGCCTGGCTGATATGATCAAACATGTAGTTAGGGAAGAACAGCTAACCCCTTTTCAGGCTGCCATACGTGATCTAACTAGTGCAATGGCATGCTTCAAATGTGGACAGGCAGGCCACATCGCAACAGGCTGTCCCCATAAATCCCAGCCTCCCCCGGCGGGGCCTCCATCTCAAGCGCGCGTGAGAGGGCTCTGTTGGGGCTGCGGGAAGAAGGGACACTTCGCTAAGGAATGCAGATCCCTACCCCGGGGAAACGGGAGGGGGAGGGGGCATGTGGGCCGCACCCAGCCTCCTCCCGCTGCGAATGCAAGGCGTCCCATCTATGCCAACCCCCAGTGGGGTGGGGGGCCCTCATTCCCTATGCCCCCGCAGGAGACAGCCAGTCCTGCACCTACACAAACGGTGCAAATGCAGAGTTTCACAGCACCGCCAGCAGCACCATTGCACCCACTACAGCCACAAGCTGCACTTGTGCCACAGGGTCAGCAGGGGGCGCCCCAGAGCGGAACCCCTGGGTGGCCCTGGCCATGAAAGTAGGGAAAGAGCCCCTGATAGTGTGGGGGACATGCCGCCTCTATGGCAGTCAGGATCCCCATGTCATAGGGCTTCAGTTTTGGGCAGACACGGGTTCAGACTGTACAATTAGCCAAATCACCCTAGTTGGGCCACAGGCAGGACGTGGACAGTAGTCATTCAAGGGTCAAAAGAGTGGGTGAATGTGCGAATTATCAAGCTCCAACCCCCCGCATCCCGGGCGATTGGGCCAAACAAAGTTATTAAAGATGTACTAGAAGGGAAAAACACAACCCACTCCAAAGCCTTGCCCACAAAAGTCACTTATACCCTGATCGGTCATGCAGATGCCTCCCAGATAAGTAGTTTAGCCAAGTCTGACCCTGACCCAGTCTTTCGTATGTTAGAAGCTACCTTTCTTTCCCTGAACGAATCCAACCCGAACCTAACTGATTCCTGCTGGCTTTGCTATGATGTCAAACCCCCCTTCTACGAAGGAGTCACTTTAAATATCCCCTTCAGTTACTCCACAGCTGACTCCCCTCAACAGTGCAGGTGAGATACTCCCCGCAGAGGAATCACCCTGAGTCAAGTCACGGGTCAGGGCAGATGTTTTGGCAATGCAACCTTAGCAAAGAAAGGCAACATCTGCACCAAAGTTGTCAAGCCCAACAGAAAGAATAAGTGGGTGGTTCCATCCGCATCTGGGATGTGGGTTTGTCAGCGATCTGGAGTGAGTCCTTGTGTGTCTCTTGCCAAATTCAATGATTCCACTGACTTTTGTGTCCAAGTTCTAATTGTTCCTAGGGTCCTGTACCATACAGATGAAGAGATGTACCACCTTCTTGAGAAACCCGACCGGCTCCACAAAAGAGCACTGATAACAGGTGTAACTATTGCAATGCTGCTCGGCCTGGGAGCAGCCGGAACGGCCACAGGTGTCTCAGCTCTTGCGACCCGACACCAAGGACTGTGTCAGCTACAAATGACCATCGATGAGGACTTGCAGAGGATCGAGAAATCCATCTCCTTTCTAGAGAAATCAGTTTCCTCACTCTCAGAAGTGGTCTTGCAGAACAGGCGAGGATTAGACCTCTTGTTCATGCAACAAGGAAGCTTGTGTGCCCCCTTGAAAGAGGAATGCTGCTTTTATGCAGACCACACAAGAGTCGTCAGAGACTCCATGGCAGAGCTCCGAGATAAGCTAGCTCGGAGACAGAAAGACAGGGAAGCCCAACAGAGCTGGTTTGAGTCCTGGTTCAATCAATCACCATGGCTCACCACACTAATTTCCGCCTTGGTAGGTCCATTGGCAATGCTGCTTTTAGTTTTTACCTTTGGACCATGCCTGCTGAACAAACTAGTCTCTTTTATCCAGACCCGTCTGGAACGGGCCAACATTCTGTTTTTAGAACATCAACAAATGCTGTAATCCAAACTGTAAACACTGCCAATCGCAAGACTTTTCCAACTTGCCTTGCGAAATCTACTCAGGTATACCAAACCCCTTTTCCCTTGTCAAGTTACTACCTCATACCTCACTTCAATACATGTATCTATGACTACCTCATTCATTTGTGAAAAAAGGGGGGGAAGTGTGGTAGATAGGGACAGGCGGACGGAAGATCTCGCGATGTGACGGAAAGCAAAGGGCAGCATGGAATCCCCCCTCCCTTCATTCCTGCATGATAAGAGATCACCCGAAGTATGCAACTCCTCCTAATCCCAGTAGTTTTCCACTCCTTACTAACCCTAGCTATCCCACCATCCCCTTTCTGACGTAGTGAAGCCCCCTAGACTATTTAACCTCATGAGATAAGATAATAAACGCCATTTGACCATCCACCACATTGGTGTCTGTGTGTCGGTGGCCCGAGTGGCTCGGGTGAGGCCGAGCTGCCGTGCTGTCGTTCTTGAACCAGGTCGCCTGCCTTCATAGCAGAAGGCAACACTTTGTCCACCAGTTATCTTTCTCCTTTTCTAAGTCATCTCCCCCTGGGGTCTCTAAGGACACATCCACGGCAGCTACAACTACCAAACTTCAAAGTTGGACCAGACAGCAAGTAGGAGGCTCAAGGTCTGTGGAGGGATATCAGATGGGCAGAGTGCTGGTATTCAGGATGACCGGTAAGTGTGGACTCCTTGTGAGATGACTGTGTGAGTGTGTAAACATGTGCATCTCTTAGCAAGCATAAAGATGGACTAGGCAGCAAGTAGGAGACCTGTGGAGTGGGTAAGAGGGCTCAGGATCCAATTAGGGGTATCAAACAAACAGAAGGTCTGTGCTGATGCCTTTTTCCTGGTCTTAGGAAATAAAAAGCTAGACACGGTTAGAGGATTGGGGGTCGTTTACCTCGGTGTTTTAATAGGATCCCATTCAAAGCATCACTTCACCCAGGTGACACACGTTGCAATGCCCTCCCACCCCCCAGTCGAGTATACAATTAAAGACGTTATACATTAGCATATCTAACAGGAGGGCCCAATAAGGGGGCTGGGGTGGGCTAACTTCTAGTTTACAGAATCTGTCCTACTAAGGGACCTGGAGTTCTTACGATAGTAGAATGTTTGGTCTTCCTGGCTTCCAGGACACTGAAAAAACTAGGCTAAGTTATCACACCTAAAGCGTTATAAGTATGCATGCTAATACTTGTGGATACAGAGAACTGTGTAAAAAGTATATAGAACAAAAAGCAAAAATCCTTTTGGCATCATTTTCCCCCCTTTTAGAGATTAACAAGACTCTACTTTGTCTAGTCTCTTGTCCTGGGTTAGGCCAGAGGGGTCAAAATCTAAGAAGTGATCTGCGCTGCAGGAATGCAGGAAGGAATACAACTTCCTTCCTGCGAGAGAGAGAGCCAATAATCAGGTAGTTTTAAGAATTGATAGGTAGGTAAACCAATTAAAAAGTTGGTCCGCCTTCAAGTAAAAAACCATATATAAGCAGAGACTCTCTGACACTCTTCCTCTTTGGACCTGCTGCTGCTGTGTAGAGAGGAGCAGCTCCTGCTTCTCTCGCTGGTAAGGCCCAAGCGCTCCCCCCACCCCCCCCTCCTTCCAAAGGAGGGATGGGGGGGGGGAAGGGAGGTTTTACGGCAGCCGTGCCGCTGCAGCCGGGCAGGCATGGGGGAGGAAACGATTGGAATTTTCAGCAAATCCAGCTCAGCCGGTGTGTCAGCTACACAAGAGGGAGAGCCGGGCCAGGCAAGGACCGGGCCGGACTCCATCCAGCTCGGGCCAGGCCCTGCCCTGTCACCCCGGGCCCAGATGGCCCCACCAGGCCGAGCCAGCTTGGCAGAGCCACGCAGAGACTCTTGAGAGCGTCTGGCATCCAGCTCGGACCTGTTCAAACAGCCCGGCAAAGAGCACGTGATCTTCACACTGCCGGAGAGAGAGAGACAGAGATTAACTCTCTCCATGCCTGGACTAAACTCACAGACACCCATCCTTCCTCGCAGAGAGAGGAACGAGTGAGGACACCTACATAGTGCAGCGCAGAGACTTTACAGTCAGTGAGGAAAGCAGAACTGATACCTAGAGGGAGGTGCATGGGGAAGTTGCTTCAAGAGTGAAGCTGAAAACTCTTTTGGAGAACCATGGTTGGGGACTGAGCTAATAAATTCTCTGTAATATATGAAGATATAGTCCAAAGGGGGATGTGAGGTTCTTATTGCAGCCAATGAACTGAAATACCTAAGTACAGACAAGTAAGTGTTGAAAAAGTACAGCCTGATGAGAAACTATAACCAAGAGAGAGGAGAGGCTGTGACTCAGAGCCCTGGTACCGGGGAGAATGCTAGAGAACCTGAGTTGTCAGGAGAACCTGTGTTGCTAAGCACAGAAGAAAGGATTTTCTTTGTTGCTGCAATTGAACTGGGCATCCTTAAAACAAGTACCCTGTGGACTGTTCATAACCCACCATAGTGGCTGTGGGAAGGCTACTGGTGTGGGAGAGATCCACCATTAAGCTGGACTTTACTCCGGGCGGCGGTTAATGGTGAGGCAGAAGACCCATAAAAACTGTATTTTTCTTACAGAAGATCCATGGTGTAAGCAAAAGAAACTTCTCTCCCTAAATGAACTGGAACAAGAGCTGTTTCTGAAGTGGTAAACTGACTGGAGGTCAAAGTGTTGTCTTTTGTATGTTGTCAGAGAGAATGAAATGGAGAGGTGGGGAAGGAAGGGTGGTCTGGGGAGTTTGTTCTGGTTTTTTTTCTTGAGTTTTTTTTTCCTTTTTTCCCTTTGTCTTAGATATATTAATAAAACTTCTTTGTACTTTATAAAGTTTGAGCCTGCTTTGCCTACTCCTAATCCTTATCTCACAACAAGCAATCAAGTAAATTTAAGTAAGTGTGCTGGCATTTAGCCACAAACCTGAATAGGCAAACTAAAACCACGACATCTCTACACTACCCTACTCTATTCTACATTACCCACAGTATCGGTTCACATAACCGGCCAACCCGCAGGCTACTACACAGATGATAACTACAATTACAGCTAATACAAATGCTTCTTTTATCCAGGCCCAGTTTGGTAACCATGAGGTGAGGGTGTCAAAGATATGGTCAAATGTTAAGGTGCCAATTTTGGAAGCTTAAAATGCTAATCAATGGTCAGGGACCACTCCCATCTAGAGGTGGTAACTGGATACAGAACCAGCAACTGTTCTTATTAAGAACCTTGGACACATTTTGGACTACAGCCTTATGTAGATGTCACGATCCGCTAACACAAGCGGGAGTCCTGATGATTCGTTAACTGGATCTCAGAGTGCAAAAGAAACGGGGACAATATTTTTTAGTTTCAATCAAAATCAAAAGCACTTTTATTGAGTGCCAACAACACGATTATGCGATAGAGGAGAGAGAGAGATATAGGGAAGCAAAGCATAGAGAGAAAAGAGGGGGTTGTAGCTACCAATGGCACGGACAAAGTCCTCGTGGTCTGGAGCCAATAGATTTCGTCCTCGTCCGTGGGGAGATCGCGTAGGGGTCTTCTCGGAAAGTCCCTTTATAGTCTTTTTGAAAGTGAGGGGGGGAGGGGCGGGGGGGGCAGCTGGGTAAGAGGAGCAAAAGCGAGGGGCAACTGGCCAAGGGGTGGGGGAATAAGGCCCATTGTTTTGGGGCAATCTTTTCAAAGGCAAGGGGCAGCTGGCCAAGACCGTGGGGGAAACAAGGCCCATTGTTTCGTAGTACCGAAACAGGTGTACAGTACAAACCATCCTACGCAGTCCTTTCCGCCTCAAAAGCAAGGACGACGCAGTCTACCGTGGCCTGAAACAGCTTCCTCAGGAGTGTGTACCAGTTTTGGGCACCTGCATTTGGCAGACATCCCACCTTGATCTGGCCTGGACTTCTTTGTGCAAAAGTCCTCTTTCCCCTTTGGGGTCTTTGGGTTTCCAGTCTCTGTCCTTGTCGATGGTCGTGAGGCAGATGAGGGATTTCCGCACAGTCTCTTACAGTAGATCATGGGGCAAACCCTGAAACATTTTTACCAGTTGAGAAGACAACAGACACGTAAAGAACAGTTTAAACCACATCCTTCTGATCTGTATCAGTCTCTGTCTTCTTAATGGTTTTGGGAGCAGAAGCCTTCTTCATCCTGGAGTAGTGGATCCACGATCCCTTGCCAGCAACTTTGACTGCAGTGAGGGTGGTCAGCAAAACTTAGGATGGTCCCTTCTACTTGGCTTGTAAAGGGGTCACTGTCCCACCACTTGATGTAGACCCAATCTCTAGGCTGGAATGGGTGAGCAGGTGTGTCCAATCCTATTGAGAAATCCCTGGTGCTTCTGCAAAGTGGAATTTAAAGCCATTAAGTACTTCTGCAAATCAGTTTTACCTTTCATAGGAAATTCCCCTGGGATATGTGGAACATGATATGGCCTGTCATGTAATATTTCATGGGGACTTATATTGTCCCTCTGCCTTGGCTGTGTGCTGATTCTCAGCAAGGCTTTCATTACCTCTCTTGCTGTGTTGGTGCGACAGGGGTAAGTTTCAGGCCATCCACGGAAGGTGTCAACCAGTACCAGTATATACCTACATCCCTCTTTGCGTGGCATCTCAGCAAGATCTATCTGCCAATAATCTCCTGGGAGATCTCTTGTCTTTGTCACCCTTAACACAACTCTCTTGCTCGTGTCGGGGTTGTTTTTATAACAGGTATCGCACTTGCTTGTTATAGATTGTACGATATCAGTCACCCCTCTTCCTATTACTACCTCTCTCAGATGTTTTAAAACTGTTTGTGGAACTGCAACCTGTCCCGTTGGAGTAACAGCCCACCGTCCTTCTTTGATTTCAACCTTAAGATACTTGATTAATTTGTGATCTCTCTGATCGTATTGTGGGGTAAACTCTGACAAATCTATTTCTTTCTGTGGTACTACTGCAAGAATGCCTTTTTCTGCAACCCCTCTTGCTGCTTCATCAGCAAAGCGATTTCTCAGTTCAGGGGCTTTCTTCCCTTTTTGATGACCTCTGCAATGCATGATAGCTACCTCCATTGGCTTCCAAATACTCTGCAGGAGTGTAAGAATCTGTTCAGCATGCTTAACCTCATTACCGTGAGCAATTAGCAGGCCATGTTTCTTCCAGATACCTCCGTGGGCATGAACAACACTGAAGGCATATTTGGAATCAGTCCAGATGTTTACCTTCTTTCCCTCACTCAGCTCTAGAGCCCTTGTTAGTGCAATCAGTTTAGCTTTCTGTGATGATATATCTGGAGGCAAAGCTTTTGCCTCTATAACTTTATCTGTGGTGGTTACAGTGTAGCCTGTCATTCTCTTACCATTTCTCATGCAGCTGCTTCCATTGGTATACAACTCTCAGTCTGGGCTCTTCAGGGGAATGTCCTTCAGGTCTGGTCTGCTAGAATAAGTCTCCTCTATTGTCTGTAGATAATCATGTTCAGGCATGCTGTCGAGTCATGTGGATGACAAAAACATCACAGGGTTTACTACAGATGTTGTTTTTAGAGTAACATCATCCTGCTCCAATAACACAGACTGATACTTCAGCATTCTGTTAGGAAATAACCAGTGTTCCCCCTTTTGTTCCAGCACAATTATTACTGCATGGGGTATATACATGACAATGTGCTGCCCAAGGGTGAATTTACAGGCCTCCTGTATCAGGAGGACCGTTGCTGTCACAGCTCTCAGGCATCCAGGCCACCCTTGACTAACACTGTCTAGTTGTTTTGAAAAGTAGACTACAGCTCTTTGCTGGTCCCCACGACACCAACCTACCATTCCCAGGAAGGCCTGCATTTTTCTCACAGTGTGGGGCTTTGGAAGGCAACAGATGGCTTCTTTCTGTTCTTTGCTGAGTTGTCGATATCCACAGAAATTTTCCAGCCTCAGGTTAACTACTGTTTCCCTGGCAACCTGGGCCTTCTCTCTCTCAACTCGATAACCACTCTGGCCCAAAAAGTTCAACAGACTTGCAGTTAGCTGGATACACTCATTTCGCGTTCTGGTCACCACTAGGATGTCGACAACATACTGAAGAACAACAACTCCTGGCTCCGGTCTCCTCCAGTCCTTCAGTTCCTCTGCTAGCTGGTTTCCAAATATCATTAGGCTGTTTTTGAATTTCTGTGGTAAAACTGTCTCGGTGTGCTGGGTCTTCCTCCCTGTTTCAGGATTTTCCCACTCAAAAGCAAAGATTTCTTGGCTAATATTGTGCAGAGGAATGCAGGAGAAGGCATCCTTGAGATCTAAAACAATTTGCCTTACCAGTATAGCTCTTACTTGGAGTGTAATACTCACAGGTTCAGGTCTTTTGGATCTCCCAGGGACATCATTGGCCCATACTATAGAACTGACAGCATCTTCAATTTCTTTGGGAATTTCCCCATGGCATTCCTGTATCAGAATAGCAGCTACTTCTACAAATTTAGATTCAGGAATTATAACTTGCACCCCCCCCCCCCCCCACCGTCTTTGGAAAACTTAATTTCTTCCTCTAATTTGTCTAATAAATCTCTGCCCAATAATAACATTGGTGAATTTGGTATATACAGAAACCGGTGAGTCACCCATTGTTTCCCCAATCTGAATTGTAAAGGTTGGAAAAAAGGCCTTGTTTCACTTACCCCGGTGGCTCCGTCCACATCCACAGTTTCTTGGCTCAGTTTACCTTGGGAAGTATTTAATACAGAATATATCACCCCTGTATAAACTAGAAATTCAACATCCTCATTCCCCATCTGCTTCCAGGGGGCACACTGATCCTCAGCTAGAGGAAAACAGGGTTTCTTTTTCGGTGTGTTGGTTGACTTCCCCTTATCATGATTTTTCTTGTGGTGGGGCTTATTGTGTTTGTCTTTATGTGCTGAATCCCTATTCTGGTATACCTTCCAAGCTGCTTTCTCTGGGTTGTCACTATATTTCCTAGCTGAGTCTTTCCACAGCTGTAGCTCTCTGAGGGAGAACAGTGTCTTTATATAAATCTCTCCCTGTTTTTCCACAGCCTGTCTCAGAGGTACTTTTAATGCAGGCCCTCTCCCTCCCCCGCCCCCGCCCCTCCCCCCTTCATCTTTTGATCTCGTGTGTCCAGTATTTGGACTGTCAGTTCCCATGGCTTCTTGGGCCATCTTTCCCTTTTTCCTACCACCCTCCTCCCGGGGTTCATCTGTACTGAAATCATCCCATTCACTTTCAAGCCCAACAGTGGCAGAGCAGCGGAGAGGGAATTCTGGTTGGTTTTCTCTGTCCCCAATTCTGGAAAAGTAATTTGGGTCAGAAACGTCCCACCCGGCTCTGGTCGGAGTGGCCTTGCCCCGCCCTCCGACGCTGGAAGAGCGACAAAGTTGAAATCGCAGGTGTCCCCTCCCATCCCAGGCTCTGCCTAGGTCAGGAGGCGACTGCCATATCACCTCTGTTCGGTCCCTGCTCCCACCCCTTGGGCGGTCAGGGGGCGGTGGTCAGCCCACCTCCTCTCCGCCCCTGTGCCCGCCTTCGGGGCAGACTGGAGGCGGTGCCCAGTTAGCCTCTGCTCCCGCCCCTGCTGTTGCTAGAGGCAGGGTAGGACCTGCCTCCGTCCCTGTCCCTGGAGTGGGCAGGGGAGGGGGTGGCGGAAGAGCCGACTGCGGCGGCAAAGCCTGCGGCGGCAAAGCCTGCGGCGGGGCGGGGCGGAGGGGGCCTCCGCGGCGCGCCTCTGTCCCCTGCCCCCAACTGCACAGGCGGTGATGGCAGTGGCGGGGGGAGCGACTCCCCCGCTCCCGCACGCAAAGCCAGTGCGACTATGGGCACCATGCCTGTCTCCTCCGTTCCCTCCGATTTAGATGTACAACCCATCTTTACTTATAAACAGGAAAAACAGCCAGAAAAAAGCATCCTGCCCTTGCGAACTACTTTTCTACAAACTACAACAACTAGCTATAGAAAGTGAAACTGCACGTGCAAAAGAAACTTTCTAAACTTTCCTGTACCAAGATTCAAACCAGCAATTCCCAGTTTTGCAGCTTATCCAAGCAGCGCCTCAAGCCACCAAGCCATTTTAAAGTGGCAGGGGCATCCACCCACCAACCAACCCACCAACCAACCAACCAACCAACCTTTCGTCATTTGAATGGAATGCGTCCTCTCCTTCCCACGATTTTTGCAGGGAGGGGGGTTACTTCCCCCCTTTTGTGGGCCCCTCTGGTCCCCACTGCCCAACCTCCCAATCTCTCAGAGATCTCCCCTCACTGTGATACTGACCTCCCTTGTTTATTCACCTCTCTTCCGTGCTTTCGTGTGCTGGGCCCTAGAGCCCCCGGTCACAGTTCAGGACTGCCGCCTTAGCTCCCCTAACATGCTGGCAAGGGGCTAGGCGAGGATATTTCTCAGCCCAAAACTGAAAATTTCGAGGTCTCTAGAGTCCCTTCGTGGTCGCCAACAACTGATGCCTTTTTCCCGGTCTTAGGAAATAAAAAGCTAGACACGGTTAGAGGATTGGGGGTCGTTTACCTCGGTATTTTAATAGGATCCCATTCAAAGCATCACTTCACCCAGGTGACACACGTTGCAATGCCTTCCCCCCTGTCACGATCCGCTCGTAGGAGCAGGGGCCATGATGGTTCGTTACTTTCAATCTCAGAGTGCAAAAGAAAACAGGGACAAGTATTTTTGCTTCAATCAAAATCAAAAGCACTTTATTGAGTGCCAACAACACGCTTATGCGATAGAGGAGAGAGAGAGAGAAGAAAGAGAGAGAGAAAAGGAAAGGAGGGGCATAGCTACCACGGCACGACGAGATCCATGTTGCCCGGATCCGATGGATTCGTCTCGTCCGTAGGGAGTACTCGTAGGGGTACCTTTTGAGAGTCTCTTTATAGTCTTTTCGAAAGCGAGGGGCAGGTAACCAAGAGATGAGGCAATCCCTCCAGAGACGAGGGGCAAGTAGCCAGCAGGTGGGGAGTAAGGCCCATTGTTTTAGAGTACAGGTGCAGCTGTACCGGATATATAGTTCGGTTCTTTCCGTCCCGGTAGCCGGGAGGATGCGGTTCCCACGGGCATGTACCAACACGCCTCTGCAGCACAGCTCAGCAGCACAGCTCTGCAGTACACCTGAGCACCTGGCAGGCACCCCATCAAGATCTGTCTGGACTTCATTGTGCAAAAGTCCTTTTCCCCTCTTAGGGTCTCTGGGTTTTCGGCCTCTGCTTCTGTCGATGGTCGTGAGGCAGACAAGGGATTTCCGTCTAGACTCTTACACCCCCCCCCCCCCCCAGTCGAGTATACAATTAAAGACTTTACACATTAGCATATTGTATTGGGTCTGACTGGGGTAAAGCTCACAGCCCTTACAGATCTGTGCTTTGCTTTGGTAGCTGGAGTTGATAACAGAGCAGTGTTTTGGCTACTGCCAAGCTGTGCTGTCCCTCTGACATTCCTTCCCCCACTGAAGGGGATGGGGGGGGCAAGATCCTGGGAGGGGACACGAGCAGGCCAGCTGACCCCAGTCAGCCAAAGGGATATTCCACACCATATGACATCAGCTCAGATATATAAGGGAAGGAAGAGAGGAGGAGGAGGAGGAGGCACTCAGGGCTGGTCCATGTTTGCCTCCTTGAACAACCATCACGTGTGCTGAAGCCCTGCTTCCCAGAAAGTGTCCGGACATCGCTACTGATGGGAAGTAGAGATTGATTGTTTTCCCCTCTGCTCTTGCGCGCGCAACTTTCAACTTGCTTGTTCTATTTTTTTCCTCCACTGTAATAAAACTGCCTTTTCTTACCCTGATAGTCTTTTTCAATATTATCCTCTCCCCTCTCCCGGTGGGAGAGGGAGTGATAGAGTGACTGAGTGGACACCTGGCACCTGGCCAGGGTCAACCCATGACACATATCTAACAAGAGGGCCCAATAAGGGGGCTGGGGTGGGCTAACTTCTAGTTTACAGAATCTATCCTACTAAGGCACCTTGAGTTCTTACGATAGTAGAATGCTTGGTCTTCCTGGCTTCCAGGACACTGAAAACTAGGCTAAGTTATTACACCTAAAGCATTACAAGTATGCATGCTAATACTTGTGGATACAGAGAACTGTGTAAAAAGTATATAGAAGAAAAAGCAAAAATCCTTTTGGCATCAGTGCCACTATGTGAAGGATCTGCAAAAGTGCATGTGCCTGGGAATTTAGAATGAGGGAGTATGTGCTCTCACTTGTGAACTTCAGTCTTTACCAGTCAGAGAGGAGGAAGGGTACTTGGCCATCCATACTTATGTTTTATGTGTCCTGGTAGTCTTATATGTAGGTGCTGTCAAAGGCAGATCCTTGTCTGTAGCAGTAGTGTGTAGTCAGGCATGTCAGTGTCCTCTGTGTGTGTCTACAGGACTGTGGTGGGTTGACCCTGGCCGGATGCCAGATGTCCCCGAAAGCCGCTCTGTCACTCCCCTCCACAAATGGACAGGGGAGAGGAAAAATAATGAGAGGCTCGTGGGTTGAGATAAGGGCAGGGAGAGATCACTCACCAAATACTGTCACAGACAAAGCAGATTTCGCTTGGGGAAAATTAATTTAATTTACTACCAATCAAATCAGAGTAGGATGAGAAAGAAAAACTAAAAACAGCTTCTTCCCACCCCTTCCTTCTTCCTGGGCTTAACTTTATTCCCAAGTTCTCTAACTCCTCTCCCCAAGCAGCCCAAGGGGATGGGGAATGGAGGTTGCAGTCGATTTGTCACACTTTGTCTCTGCAGCTCCTTCTTCCTCACACTCTTCCCTTGCTTCCCTTCCATGGGCTGCAGTTCTTCATGAATTGTTTCCACGTGGGTCCCTTCCACAGGGTGCAGTCCTTCAGGAGCAGACTGCTCCAGCATGGGTCACTCACAGGATCACAAGCCCTACCAGCAAACCTGCTCCAGTGTGGGGTCCTCTCTCCATGGGTCCACGGGTCCTGCCAGAAGGCCTGCTCCAGTGCAGGCTTCTCACAGGGTCACAGACTCCTTTGGGTGCAGCCACCTGCTCTGACATGGGATCCTCAATGGGCTGTCAGGTGGATGCCCGCTCTGCCATTAACCTCCATGGGCTGCAGGGGTACAGTTGCCTCACCATGGTCTTCACCATGGGCTGCAGGGGAATCTCTGCTCTGGCACCTGGAGAACCTCCTCCTTCTCCCCCTCCTTCTCCACTGACCTTGGTGTCTGCAGTTGTTTGTCTCACATATTCTCACTTGTCTCTCTGGCTGCTGGTGCACAGGGGTTTTTCCCCCCCTTCCTAAATATGCTATCACACCATTGCTGCCATTGGCTTGGCCTTGGCCAGTGGCGGGTCCATCTTGGAGCCAGCCAGCACTGGCTGTACTGGACATAGTTTCTAGCAGCTTCTTACAGAGTCCACCCCTGTAGCCTCCCCACTATCAAAACCTTGTCACACAAATCCAATACAGGGATACGCTCTCAGCCTCACTGCTTGAACCTGCAAATGTGAAAGCAGCAGCTGCATCCATCAGCCTGGAACAGAGACCCTCAAGTCTCCTGGCTGGGCTCCAGCAGCCAGTCAGGAGGAATCATCAGGCCCTGTAGCTGCTGGATGCAGCAGCTACTTTCAACATCTCTTAATACTGGGGTGATCTGTGTACAGGAAGGTCACACTGAGTGACATCCTCTTGTTTGAGACTCTGCTACATGTTAATGTACGTGTCATCCTCTTATTTCAGGGGAAAAAGGTTGGGGGATTTTTAAGCCAAACAATAGTCTTATGTATCCCAAGACCTGTTTCCTGCTTTTGCACAATGAACTTCTTGGTGTTAAGGATGTCAGGAAGTTTTTTGGGGCAAGAAACTTATTTAAGCTTTGTCATACATTATTGTAGTGGTTTTCAGCGCACCTATTCGAGTTTCTGGCCAAATGCCAGCACACTTGCCAAAATTTACCTGATGTTTGCTGTGAGATGAGGATTAGGAATAGGCAAAGCAGGCTCAAACTTTATAGAATATAAAGCAAGTTTATTAATAAACTTAAGACAATTAAAAAAACAAGAAAAACCAGAACAAACTCCTCAGACCACCCCTCCTCCCCCCATCTCTGCATTTCTTTCTCCCTGACAACACAGAAAAAGACAACGCTTCGACTTGCAGTCAGTTTACCACCTCTGAAATAGTCTTTGTCTCAGTTAATTTAGGGAGAGAAGTCTCTTTTGCTTATACCATGGATTTTCTGTAAGAAAATACAGGTTTTTTATGGGTCTTCTGCCTCACCACCAGCAGCCGTCCGGGAGTAAAATCTGCTTGTGGTGGATGCCCCTCCCACACCAGTAGTCTTCCCACAGCCACTATGGTGGGTCATGAACAGTCCACAGGGTACCTGTTTTAAGGATGCACAGTTCAATTGCAGCAACAAAGAAAATCCCTTCTGTGCTTAGCAACACAGGTTCTCCTGACAACACAAGTTCTCTGGCATTCCCCCCGGGACCAGGGCTCTGGGTCACAGTCTCTCCTCTGTCTTGGTTCCACTTTCTTATTAGGCTGCACTTATTTCAGTACCTACTTGTCTTTATCCAGGTGTTTCTGTTCACTGGCTGCAATTAGAACCTCACATGCCCCCTTTGGACTATTTCTTCATATATTACAGGGGATTTATTAGCTCAGTCCTCAACCATGGTTCTCCAAAAGAATTTTCAGCTTCACTATCAAAGCACTTCTCATGCTCCTCCTTCCAAGTATCTGTTCTGCTTCCTTCACTGACTGTAAAGTCTCTAGGTTGCATTTCTGTAGATGTCCTCACTCATTCCTCTCTCTCTGCAGGGAAGGATGGGTGTCTGGGAGTGTAGTCCAGGCATGGATAGAGTTAATCTCTTTCTCTCTCACTCTCTCTTCCCGGCATGGTGGTGATCACGTGGTCTCTGCCGGGCTGTTTGAAAAGTCCGAGCCGGATGGCAGAAGCACTCAGAGTCTCTGTGGCCTGGCTCTGCAAAGCTGGCTCGGCCCGATGGGGCTGGCCTGGAGCAAGAGGACCTGACGCTGCCCACTGTAGCTGACATATCGCCCCGGCTGAACTGTATCTGTAGAGAGTCCAGGCCAGTTCCTCCCCCACACCCAGCTGCAGCTACACTGCCATTCCAAACCTCCCTTCTTCCCTCCCCTCACTCCCTCTGGGGGAGGGGGGGGGCTTACCAGAGAGAGAAGCAGGGAGATGCTTCTCTCTGAACCAGCAGCAGGCAAAAGAGGAAGAGGCTCAGAGGTCCTCTGCTTATATATAATTTTTTCCTCAAAGGCCGATAAACTTTTAATTGGTTTACCTACATATCAATACTTAAAACTACCTGGTTATTGGCTCTCTCTCTCAGGAAGGAAGCTGTACTACTTCCTGCAGGATAGGTCACTTCCAAGATTGACACATGTAAGAGACGGTGTGGAAATCCCTCATCTGCCTCACGACCATCGACAAGGACAGAGACTGAAAACCCAAAGACCCTATGGAGAATAACTATCTCTGGCTGCACAGACATAAAGTATAAGTGAGCAATCCAGGCCCCTTAGATGAGAGCTAGGCCTCTGCTCAAGGTTACTCGTAAGACAGCTGTGGAAAAGAGAGACACCACAGCCAAAAACAAGCTGCAGGTGTCTAAAGATTAACTTGGCAGAAGAAACTGTTATTGTAGCCTTCTGATACTAATGTAGTACTCTAATTAGAGAAATCCTGTGTGAAACTCTTGTGTGAGAAAAACACTGTGTGAACTGCAGAAGAAAAACTTATCATGTAACTTTATTTTTAGCACACTGTAGAATATAAGCATGCTCACTGTCTAACAATAAACGGCTTCACTTTCGATCATATTGATCTGGCGTGATGTCCCATCATTTTCCCCGCAAGACCCAGAAGGGGAAAGAGGACTTTTGCACAAAGAAGTCCAGCCAGATCCTGGTGGGATGTCTGCCAGGTGCAGAAGTGTACACATGCCTGTAAGACCGTGTCGCTCTTGCTACCAGGGCAAAAAGGACTGCGCAGGAACGATCCGCCTTGTACACCTGTACCTGTACCCTAAAACAATGGGCGTTGTTCCCCCACCGCTTGGCCAGTTGCCCCTTGCCTTTGAAAATATTACCTCACCTCTTGGTCAGCTGCCCCTCGCTTTCGAAAAGACTATAAAGAGACTCTCAAAAAAGACCCCTACGAGATCTCCCCATGGACAAGACGAAATCCATCGGCTCCGGACTACAAGGACTTCGTCAGTCTGTTGTAGCTATTACCCTATCTCTCTCTCTCTCTCTCTCTCTCAACCCTATATCTCTCTCTCTCCTCTATCGCATAATCGTGTTGTTGGCACTCAATAAAAGTGCTTTTGATTTTGATTGAAACTAAACAATGCTTAAAACTACCTGGTTATTGACTCTCTCTCTCAGGAAGGAAGTTGTACTACTTCCTGCAGCATAGGTCACTTCCAAGATTGACATCCCTTGGGCCAACCCAGGACAATTGTATAATCATGCCCATAGCTGTAAGTATTATTGTCAACTCTGCCTGTTGTGCGACTGTGCACTTAACACAGGCATAAGAATACAAATTCCAGTGCAGGTCTGGGGAATGTTTGCAGATGTACAAGGCCCTGACTTTTAAAAACACGAATTGATTGATTGACTATGATTTTCTGTCAGAAGTGGAAGGCCTATGTGGAAAAGACCTCACAAATGCAAAGGCTGAAAATGGAGAACGTGCTATGAAAATATCTGTCATGTAAATCAGAAATGGTACTTCATGCCCATGATCAAAAACCCAGAAGCAGGGCAGGGCTATGTTTTCTATGTAATCAAATATATGCAGGCAACAAGGGTGTCTCAAACTACATTTTTGCCATGAAGTCAGTACTGGAAGCCCCTTGGGATAAAGGACAAGGTGTATGTATTGGGTTTATGTGGCAAGGTTTTGGCAGCAGGAGGGCTGCAGAGGTGACTTCTGTGACAAGAGATCAGGCGTTGCCATGCTGGACAGAGCCAGTTCCGGCCAGCTCCAAGTCGGACCAAAGCTGAGCCAATGAGTGACGCTGGTGACACCTCTGTGATAACATATTTAAGAAAGGGTAAAAAATGCTGTGCAGCAGCTGTGATAGAGAGGAATGAGAAAAATGTGAGAGAAACAACCCTGCCGACACCAAAGTCAGTGAGGACTTACCTTTCTCAGAGAGGGAGGAGAGTCTTTTCTTGGGAACTAGCGGGGCTCATTGGCTGAGCTTTAAACTAGATGTGATGGGGGAGGGGGACAATATCAGGCTTGTCCCTGGCAAGCTGTGGGATGAGATGCAAAGGTTAGAGGGACAGGGTGCTAGCGAGGACCCTCTGCCTGTGACTCTGAAATGTGCTGGCCACACTGGAACACACTTGCAGTTTTACAGAGATGAGACAGGGACTCGTCAGGTAACAGAGGCCAACAGGGAAACACCAGGGAAATATCTCAAAGGAATTAAAGGGTGTTCCTCTAGGAAGGCGACACAGCCGACAGTCCAGCAGAGGTGCCTTTACACCAAAGCATGCGGCATGGACAACAAACAGGAGGAGTTGGAAGCCACCGTGCAGCTAGAAAGCTATGGCCATGAGGAGGTCAAAAGCCTGTGGGTAAGAATCAGAGACTGAGGCAACAAAGGGAGCCTTGTGGTTGGTGTCTACTACAGGCTGCCTGATCAAGAGGAACCTACTGATGAAGCCATCTTGCTCCAGCTGCAGGAGGCATCACGCTCACAGGCTCTTGTCCTGCTAGGGGACTTCAACCACCCTGACGTCTGCTGGGGAAGTAGCTTGGTGAGCTGTAGGCGATCCAGAAGACTCCTGGAATGCATGCAGGATAACTTCTTGAACCTGGTAACAGACAGCCCTACCAGAGGGGATGCGATACTGGATCTGATGATCACCAATGTAAGCGAACTAATTGGGGACGTGAAGACTCGAGGCAGCCTGGGCTGCAATGATCATGCACCGGTGGAGTTTGCAGTGCTTAGGGACAAGGGTCAGGTAAGGAGGAAAGTTAGGCCCCTGATCTTCAGGAAAGCAAACTTCCAGCTCTTCAAGGAGATAGTCCATAGGATCCCCTGGGACACTGCCCTCTAGGACAAGGGAATGGAACTGACCTGGCAGACCTTTCACAAAGACTTCCATAGAGCACAAGAGCTTGCGATCCCCAGAAGCAAGAAATCGGGCAAGGAAGGCAAGAGACCAGCATGGCTGAGTAGGGAAATGTTGGTCAAACTAAAGAGAAAGAAGCAAATGCACAGGCAGTGGAAACAAGGACAGGTGACCTGGGAAGAGTATAGAGATGAAGTTGGGTTGTGTAGGGATGGGGTAAAGAAAGACAGGGTGAAGCTGGAAATGAACCTGGCAAGGGACACAAAGAATAACAAGAAGGGCTTCTACAGGTATGTCAGCCAGAAAAGGAAGGTCAAAGAAGGCATACCCCCCCGATAAACAACTCTGGTAAACTGGAAACAACAGATGAGGAAATGGCTGAGGTGCTCAACAGCTTTTTTGCCTCAGTCTTTAGTGGCAACCTCTCTTCCCACACCTCTCAAGTGGATGGACAGCAGGATGGGGACTGGGGGAGCAAAGTCCCTCCCACTGTAAGTGAAGATCAGATTCATGACCACCTGAGGAACCTGAACATATGTAAATATATCAGATCCAACAAGATGTATCCCAGAGTCCTGGGGGAATTGGCTGATGTAGTTGCCAAGCCACTCTCCATGACATTTGAAAAGTCATGGCAGTCAGGAAAAGTCCCAGGTGACTGGAAACGAGGAAACATTCTACACATCTTTTAAAAAGTTAGAAAGGAGGACCCTGGGAACTACTGACCTGTCAGCGTCACCTCTGTGCCTGGGAAGATTATGGAACAGATCCTCCTAGAAGCTCTGTTAAGGCTCATGGAGGACAGGGAGGTGATTCGGGACAACCAGCACAGCTTCACCAAGGGCAAAATCTGCCTCACCAACCTGTGGCCTTCTATGATGGGGTGACTACATCAGTGGACAAGGGAAGGGCTTCAGATGTCATTTATCTGGACCTCTGTAAAGCCTTTGACACAGTCCCCCACAACATCCTTCCCTCCAATTTGAGAGGGATGGATTTGATGGGTGGACTGTCAGATGGATAAGGAATTGGTGTGACGGTTGCATCCAGAGGGCAGTGGTCAATGGTTCAGAGTCCTGATGGACATCATTGACAAATGGTGTCCCTCAGGGATCTGTATGGGGACCAGTGCTATTTAATATCATCATTAATGGCATAGACAAAGGGATCAAGTGCACCCTCAGCAAGTCTGCAGATGACACCAAGCTGAGTGGTGTGGTTGACACACCTGAAGGACAGGATGCCATCCAGAGGGACCTGGACAAGCTCAGGAAGTTGGCCCATGGGAATCTCATGCGGTTTAACAAGACCACGTGCAAGGTGCTGCACCTGGGTTGGGGCAACCCCTGGTATCAATACAGACTGGGGGATGAATGCATTGAGAGCAGCCCTGCCGAGAAGGACTTGGGGGTGCTGGTGGACGAGAGGCTGGACATGAGCTGGCAATGTGCACTGGTGGCCCAGAAAGCCAATCGTATCCTGAGCTGCATCAAAAGAAGCATGGTCATCAGGTCGAGGGAGGGGATTCTCCCTCTTTACTCTCGTGAAATCCCACCTGGAGTACTGCATCCAACTCTACGGTCCCCAGCACAAGAATGACATCAATCTGCTGGAGCAAGTCCAGAGGAGGTCACCAAGATGATTAGAGGGGTGGAGCACCTTTCCTACAATGAAAAGTTAAGAGAATTGGGATTGTTTGCTCTGAAGAAGAAAAGGCTTTGGGGTGACCTAATTGCTGCCTTCCAGTACCTGAAGAGAGTCTACAAGAAAGACAGAGAGGGACTATTTACAAGAGCATGTAGTTACAGGACAAGGGGGAATGACTTTAAACTTAGAGTAGGTTGATTAGATATTAAGAAGAAATTCTTCACTGTGTGATTGGTGAGGCACTGACACGTTGCCCAAAGAAGCAGTGGATGCCCCATCCCTGGCAGTGTTCAAGACCAGTCTGGATGGAGCTCTGTGCAATCTGGTCTTGTGAAAGGTGTCCCTGTCCATGGCAGGGGGTTTTGAACGAGATGATCTTTAAGTTACCTTCTAATTCAAGGCATTTTATGATTCTTGATTCTATGATTCTAAGAAGGAATCTCTGCCTTTTGCTCCAGTTGCCAGAGCAGAGATTCCCCTGCAGCCTGTGCTGAAGACCATGGTGGCATGCAGGTTGTCCCCTTGCAGCTCAGTGAGGTCCACAGTGGAGCTGATATCCACCCTGCATCCCATGGAGGACCCCATACCACAGCAAGTGAACATGATCTGAAGGAAGCTTTAGCCTGTGGAGAGTAGCCCACTATAGAGTAATTCTTCTGGTAGGACCCATTTCCCTGTGGAGGGCCCATGCTGGAGCTGCCTGCTTCTGAAGGACTGTATCGAGTGGAAAGGGCACGTGCTGGAGCAGTTCTTGAAGAACTGCAACCTGTGGGAAGGACCTGTGTTCGAGATATTTGTGACGACTGTATCCTCTGGAAAGTACCCCATGCTTGCACAGTGTGAGGAGGAAGGAGAGGCCAAGTTGAAGTGTTATGAACAGACTGCAACCCCCATTCCCCATCCCTCTTCACTGCTTGGGGAAAGGAGGTAAAAGATTTGGCAGTGAAGTTGAGCCTTGGAAGAAGGGAGACGTGGTGGGGAGGTGTTTTTATTTTTTATTTCTCACTATCCTGCTCTGTTATTAGTTGGCAATAAATTAGTCTTCTCCAAGGTGAGTCTGTTTTGCCCATGACAATAATTAGTGAGTGACCTCCCTGTCTTTATCTCAACCCCTGAGCTTTTCCATCGTGTTTTCTCCCCTGGTGCTGTTGAGGAGATGGAGTAAGAGAGTGGCTTGGTGGGCACTTGATGGTCAGCCAAGACCAACCCACTACAGAGCAGAAAGGAAACGTGAAAGAGAATGGAAGTTTAAAGGGGACATATATCTTGTCAACTTTGGCTGTTTATGGACAAAGTTTCTGGCCTACACTTTCCTAGTGTATAATGTCAAAGGCTATGAAGCCACATTTGTTGTTAGTCAGCTTCTGAAGGAAAGAATGCATGTGCAGTGGAGGTGGTAAACTCCTGTGCATGGACATTCCCTTGATGAGTATCTGTCTCATAGACTCTTCACATTTTTTACCTATGTAATTAAACAACCTTCCCCACATGCTGGATATTGAGGACTGCAAAGGTTATTTCCCCTGTTTTTGCAGTACTGTTGAAAATCAAAGTTAAGTGGGCCCTCTTCCACAACTGGAGTATTATGGGGCCCACAGCATGATGCTTTAGGAGAAAACACAATTCTTGGCGTGATGTACAGCTGATCAGAAAAAGATTTGACTTTCAAAAAGAACTATGTTACTATTGCCAGTAAGATGTGTAAATTTTGAGGGAGGCCTGCAGATCATACAGGAATGAGATGGTGATAACTTGGGCTATCAGAGCCAAGAATTCCCTAAACCCCTGATTACCAGCACTGTCCAGTGTGACTACTTCCTGATGCCTGGCTGTGTCTTTGTAGAAGAGCCTCATGGAGAAATTTGTGGACAAGGTCTGCAATAGAGAAGCAAGTCAAGGAATGCTTCTGAGAAGCTATGAACAAAAAGTATCCCTGTCAAAATATAGCTCCTTTTCTAGCAATAGAATGGGCCTCCAGTCTTTGGGTTTTCCATTTATTTTGCACCATTCAGCCTGGCTTGGTTTTTTTCTTTTTCCTGTCCTAGTCGGACTGCTGCCTGGCACAACCCATCCTTTTTCTTTTAAGTGACTGGAGTCAACTTTCCCTCTGTGGGGCATGGAGAAGCTCTCTTTCTTTTAAAGCTCTTTCTTTGAATATAATTAAGCCTCAAGACCTCCCATTTGGTTGGTGTTTCTAGCTTGTCCAGGAAGTTCTTGAAAATGCATTCAAACACATTTGTTGCGATGTCTTGAATGATGCTTTTAACACTTGGCTTAATAATTTCCAAGCTCCTTTTCCAAAGCAGAATGTTTAGAAAAACAGGCTATGAAGTATACTTCCAGGGTCTATCCTATACATTGCAGGAACGCCTTGAAAACCAGGGAGACCACTGTCGGCCTGGGCTCTGTTAATTCATGTACAAGATAAGCTCCTCATAGTTCTTTACCACTACCTATTTGGCATGGTTTCTAAAATTTCAGAGACTTCTGGGTCCACAGATGCAGCTTCACAATCACCTTCACAAAGCAAAAGGAGACATGCTTGTTGTGCTTACAGGCACAGTACAGCTTATTATATATCACCATATCAGCCTCATTGTCATTACTTCTGTTTGGAACACAGCGTGATAATGGAAAAAAGTTCTCAGCAAGCTAGTGCTCTACAATTTCCATGTAGAGGCAGAGCAAATTAAACCCTCCAGTTATGTCTGCTACAAAGGGAAATTTCTTAACAGCAGTACCTGAAGAAGACCCAAAAATATGTTCTATTTCCCCAGTTGTAGGAAAAGTGTCAAAGATTTTCATTTGTTTTAAGCTTTGTTTTCCTTATGAAAGGATGGCAGACCAGTGTCCTGGGTCTGGCTGGGATGGAGTTAATTTTTTTCATAGTAGCTCGTATGGTGCTATGTTTTGGATTTGTGATGATGTTGCGGTTTTGAGGTTTGGGGATCAAAATAAGGTATAAACATTAATTTTGTAGTTAAAATTATTTGATTTTGTTGTGAGATAAGGGTTAATAATAGGTAAAGCAGGTTTATACTTTAAGGAATACAAAAAAATGTTATTAACAGACTTAGAATAGGAATACTAATCATGCATTAATACCAAACCTTTTAGAACACTCTTTTCCCCTCCCCACCTTTTCCATTTTCTTTCTTACTGACCATAAAAAAGGTAACACTTCAACTTATAGTTAATCCACCACCTCTAGAACAAAACAGTTTTCTTAATTTATGTAGAGAGAGAAGCTTTCTTTTGTTTTATCATGTTGACTCCCATAGGAAACACAGTTTCTATGGTTATTAGCTTTCTAGCAAGCAATCTTCTCTTTGAAGGGAGGCATTTGCTTTTCCAGACCCTTTCCCATTTCAGTAGCTTTCTCAGGGCTACTACCAATGGACGTATGATGGTCATTGAGGTGTTCTTTTTGAGAGCGAATGTTTCTGTTACAGTGACAACGACATTCCTTTACTTTATCATCAGCAACACAAGTCTTTTTCTGCTGTTTTCTGGGGCGAGGAAAGAAAAATCTTATACACAAAAGTCTCAGTCTACTGCTTACAACTTAGAACATTACATTCCCTTTCTCTCACCTCTTTTAGACCATTATTTATATATTACAGAGTATATTACAGCCAACTTTATCAACATGTTTTTACAAAAGAATTTTCAGCATTAAAGCACTCCTCATCTCTTCTTTCTTTGAAAACAAGCTTGGTTATATTCATTAACTTAAAGTCTCTATGTTGTACCTTTTGTAGGTGCTTTCATTTTTGTGATCTTTCTGTGTGGGAGGGAGAAATGAATGCCCCCATAGTCTCATTTTGATATTAGAAAAGGAACAGTTAATTTGTCTTTCGGCTTCTGCCCGCGTGGTTTAAATGTTATAAGTTCATGCCTGAACTAGAAAAAAATCTTGTCAGTGCTGCCTCCCTATCCAAGCTGCGTTTTAGTCGTGGGGGCTCAGCGGGACTGCGCCTCTGCTGAAAAGAGTTAGTCCAGGCTTCTTTTCTGCACCGAGCCACCTGGGGCCGCCCGGCAAGATTCACGTCTAAGCTGCATAAGAGGAGCCTAGTCTAAGCTCCCTCTCTCCACCGGGTCGCGTGGCCGGAGCCCGGTCCGAGCTCTTCCCTCTTTCGTGCCGAGTTCATTGGGGAGCTAACCGGGAGGGGCACGCCTGAGGTCTACAGGGTCCAACTTCAAAACCTCTTCCCACCGGGCCGCGCTGTGGAGAAGGGACCGGCTTGACTCAGGCTAGGCAAACAGAGATGGAGAAGTTCTTTAGCCAAAGACAGCAAGATGAAGGAGCTTGAGTTCTCTCTCCCCTCTCCCTCCCCCCCACACCATGCGGGTTGGCAGCCCCAGGCCATGTGGTCTGGGGAGACTTTACTCAGCTGGTGCGGAGAAGAGGAGAGCGGCGTCTTTCCTCTGCGAACTGGAAGCCTGAAAGAGGGCTTCTTCAGGTGTTCTCCTGGTTTTATGAGTTTTTAGGTAGACAGAGTTTAATGCTGGCTACCTCATTTCCGACTCCACCTCCTCTTTCTACACCGGGAATTTTTAACAGCAATTACTCCATGACAGATGAAAAGAGTGTTGGTAACACACCCATGTTTTAGCTATTGCTGAACAGTGCTTACACAGCATTAAGGCATTTTCTGCTTCATACACTGCCCTGCCAGTGAGGAGGGAGGGGGTGTGCAAGAAGCTTGGTAGGGACACAGCCAGGACTGCTGACCCAAACTGTCTAACAGGATACACCGTACCATATGACATCATGCTCAGCTGTAAAAACTGGGAGTGGATAAGTTTGCCATTAAGACTGGGGACTGGCTGGGCATCGGTTGATTGCTGGTGAGCAATTGTTGGGGTTTCTGCATCACTTATTTTTCCTGGATTTGTTTTTCTTTGTTGTATTTCTTTTTTGGGTTGTTTTTTTGTTTGTTTGTTTGTTTTGTTTTGTTGTTTGTTGTTTTGTTTTTTTTTTTACTTATTAAATGGTCTTCACCTCAATTCATGTGAGTCCTGGGTTGGCCCAGAGGGGTCAAAATCTCAGAAGTGACCCATGCTGCAGGAAGTAATACAACTTCCTTCCTGGGAGAGAGACCCAATAACCAGCTGGTTTTGAGTATTGATAAGTATGTCAACCTTTTAAAACTTGATTCGCCTTCGAGGAAAAAGTCCTAAATAAGCAGAGGACTTTTTTAGAGTCTTTCTCTTGGCCTTCCTGCTTTTCAGAGAGAAGCAGGTCCCTGCTTTCTCCCTCCAGTAAGACTGGGCCTTTTCCCCCTACCCCCTAGAGGGAGGGAGGGGAGGTTTGGAGTGGCACTGCAGCTGGGTGTGGGGGAGGAACCGGCCTGAACTCTCAGCTTAGATACAGTTCAGCCGACATGCCAGCTAAAGTAGACAGGGCTGGGCCTCTGCTCCGGGCCAGGCAGGGGCTGGGTGGACTCCATCCAACTCAGGCCGAGCCCTGCTCTGGTACCTTGGGTCAGGCCGGCCCCACCGGGCTGAGCCAGCTTCGCAGAGCAATGTCACTGGGACTGACTGCTTCTGCCCCCTGGCTCAGACTTTTCAAACAGCCTGGAAGAGACCATGTGACCATCGCAAGACCCTAGAGAGAGATTAACCCTCACAGTGCCTGGATGAAACTTGCAGACATCTATCTTCCCCTGCACAGAGAGAGGAAAGAGTGAGGACACCTACAGAAACACAGCATAGAGACTCTAAAGTCAGTGAAAGAAGCAGAGCCGATGCCTAGAGGGAGGAGCATGAGAAGTGCTTCAATAATGAAGCTGAAAATTCTTTTGTGAAACCATGGTTGGGACTAAACTAAAATATTCCCTGTAATATATGAGAAAATAGTCCAAAGGGGTGTGGCCGTGGTCCAAACGTCCCCGGGGGATGTTCCCCATCAAGAAACCTTGGGGAAAAGAAGCTGAGAACTGAGGACACCCCTGGGGTGTGGTTCCACAGTGGTTTGCCCCAGGGAGGGGCTGGACATCCAAGGGGCTGGACATCCCCATGTCCATTGGACTGACCACCTGCCCATCAAGTGTCCATCATCTCCCTGTTCTGGAAAGTTCTGTTATGTACGGTTGATGGTTTGTTTATTGTTGTGTCAGATAGCCCCTCTCCTCCCCTTGACAATCCCTGTTGGTCCCTAACCCTTTGTCCCTCCCTTATTCCTCCCCTGAGCTGCTCAACGATTGGTTGCCTTGTTGTCAATAAAAGGTTGGTGCACTGAGAGCTTGGGGTCTCTCTCTGCCTCGGATGCCCAGAGTGCAAGGACCTTGTGTCATTGTATCTCTTTTATTCCCTGGAGAGAGATCCCCCTTACAGCCATCCCAGTGCTTTATACATAGTTCGCTGTTCAGGGAGCTGCAGCCCTACCGCAAGGGAATTGCCCTCCCGACGAGAGTGAACTCTGCAAGCCGAGGACACTAGGTCGTACCTGCCTTGGGTCTGCTACCCACGCCAGACCATCGGCGGCGGGAACGCGACAAAGGGGGGATGTGATGTTCTAACTGCAGCCAGTGAGCCAAGGTACCTGGGTGGAGATGAGTAGATGCTGAAGTAATTGCAGCCTGATGAGAAGTTTGAGCAGAGGCAGAGAAGAGGCTGTGACCTGTCCCTTTGCCCCAGGGAATGCTGGAGAACTTGTGTTGCCAGTAACAGAAGAAGGGGATTTTCTTTGCTGCTGTAATAGAACTTCTCATCCTTAAAAGGGTACCCCATGGACTGTCATAACCCATCGTAGTAGCTGTGAGAGGGCTACTAGTGTGGGAGGGGTCTTCCACAACAAGCAGATTTTCCTCCCAGGCAGCTGCGGATTGTGATGCTGAGAACCATAAAAACTGTATTTTCTTACAGAGAAGTCCATGGTATAAGCAAGAGAAACTTCTCTCCCTTAAATGGACTGAGAAAAGACTATTTTAGAGGTGATAAACTGACTGAAAGTCAGTGTTGTCTTTTTGTGTGTTGTCAATGGGAAAGAAATTGAGAGGTGGGGGGAGGAGAGGTGGTCTGAGGGTTTTGTTCTGGTTTTTCTTGTATTTTTCCTTTTTAAGGTTTACTAATAAACTTTATATTCTTCAAAGTTTGAGCCTGCTTTGCCTGCTCCTAATCCTTATCTCACAGCCAAATTAAGTAAATTTTTGAAAGTGTGCTGGCGTTTGGCCAGAAACTCGAATAGGTGAACTCAAACCTCTACAATGTGTTTTTGCACTTTTACCCTTCTGATTCTTACCCCATCCCACCATGGGGGGAGTGAGTGACTGTGTGGTGTTTAGCTGCCTACTGGGGTTAAACCACAACAACTAGGCCTATGGCTGGAGAACCAATGGCTGAAGCTTTGTTGTGGAGGTTAATAACATTCTTCATAATAAGGCTGATCTCCATCAAGATGGAGATGGCTGGACAATAGTCCTTCTGCAAAGTATACTATTATATCTTGCCCTACAGCACTATTTTAAAGATGGTGTCTGTCAATGTTATTCCATATGTGTGAGTACTGCATTTCCACAAGCCCTACCTCCCACTTGCCTGAGAACTCTAGGTGTTTTACCACCTGTGAGGTGAAGTTTGAGCTGGTGTTCTGTGGGAAATTTCTGGCAGACATAGCTGGCAAGTGTGATGTAAAAACCCTTGTCTGCAGTCCTTCTTTTCCCCCCCATGCTATCCCAGTCACTAGACATACTGTACTTGTAAAGCTTCTATCCAGCTGTTATATTTCTAGGGCCAGTCATGCCTCTTTATGAGCAGCTGTTTCTTTCACTTTTGCAGCAACCACCTCAATTTTGTAGATTCTGTCCTCATCATGATTCACTTTTTGAAGGGTTCAGGGTAAAATATCCCCTTGACTGCTTCACGAGTATAGTCTATAAAGCGACACATGAGTATCTGTCCCCTTCTCAAAACTTCAGCTGTTGCACAGAATGAGACCCCGAAACGTAAATCATATAAGTTTGGAGGTAGATACGTTTAATAGATTTTAATTAGTGCTGAGACGTGTGCCCTATGGACACACGTGTTGTCAGCAGCTCTTACTTCTTCATTTATTTCCTAAAGTATTACATATGCATTAAATTTGCCAATACCCCTATACATATTCATGACCTATCCCCACTTCGTATTATAATGTGTTCAAAAGTCATTTCCATATGCTTGCGCAGGCGCAGTTCCACCTCAGGCCACTTGGTAGTGGTCGTGAGTGAGGGTCGAGATGAAGTAAGGACAGTCTTCTTCAGGGTAAACTTTTCACCTTGGTCTTTCACGCATGCTCTCTGGTGTCTTGGTCTTAGTCCAAGCTCCAAGGCTAGTTTCGGCCAGTTTTGGGGTCAAGAAAGCAGGAACCAATTTACGGTTTCTTCCTTTTCACAACAGTCTTTCATCCTCCTACTTTACTGTAACAGGCATCATAGATGTTAAGCAGGTGGCCCATAGTGTTCCAGCAAGCAGCTCCCCAATCTATTTCTTAACCCTTAATTTTCCTGTATCACAGCTACTATGAAAATTTCATCCATGAACATCTGCTCATAACCTTTCTGAAATGTTTCTTTTGTTCTATACACCCTGACAATTTGAGCAGATGCACAAATTCTTTAACTTAAACCTATCCCCATAAATCGTTTTGCAAAATGCTACTTGAACTCTGTCAGTCTTGGTGTTGTGACCATTTCCTTGGGGAGCATGTTCCAGTGCCCAACCACCCTCTGGGTGAAGAACATTTTCCTAATATACAACCTAAACCTCCCCTGATGCAGCTTCATGCTGTTCCCTCGGGTTCTATCACTGGTCACCAGAGAGAAGAGATCCATGCCTGCCCTTCCGCTTCCCCTCATGAGGAAGCTGTAGACTGTGATGAGGTCTCCCCTCAGTCTCCTCTAAACTGAACAAATCAAGTGACCTTAGCCACTCCTCATAAGGCTTACCCTCCAGACCCTTCACCATCTTCGTGGCCCTCCTTTATATCCTACTTATATTGTGGCTCCCAAAACTGCACACAGTACTCAAGGTGAGGCCTTGCCAGCACAGAGTAGAGTGGGACAATCACCTCCCTCAACTGGCCAGCAATGCTGTGACTGATGCACTCCAGGACACAGTTGGCCCTCCTGGCTGCCAGGGCACTGCTGACTCACATTCAACTTTCCATCAACCAGGACCCCCAGGTCCCTTTCTGCAGTGCTGCTCTCCAGCCTCTCGTTCCCCAGTTTGTCTGTATATGCAGGGTTTCCCTGTCCCAGGTGTAGAATCTAGCACTCGCCTTTGTTAAAATCCAACTGGTTGGTGATTGCTCAGCCCTTTGATTTGTCTAGGTCCCTCTGCCTATGAAGGAGACAACACCTCCAGCCAATTTAGTGTCTCTGGCAAATTTATTCAGTATACTTTCGAGTCCTGCATCCAAATGGTTAATGAAGATGTTGAAGAGCACTGTCCCTAAAAAGGTCCCCTGCAGAACTCCACTAATGACCAGCCTGATGAAACCCCCATTACCCTTTCTGCCTGACTGGCAAGCAATGACATTATGTTTATCTAGCTGTATGCCGAACATTTTGTCCAGAAGGAAATAATGCCTTAAAGAATCTAGAAATGAAACAACACTTTCAAGATAATATTAGTACAGGAAGTAATTAAAAAGTTGGTCTTTATTGGAGGCCTTCAGCAGCAGATAAGGAAAATGTCCTGTATTGGGACTGACTGGGGTAAAGCTCACAGCCCTTACAGTGCTGTGCTTTGCATTGGTAGCTGGCATTGATAACAGACCAGTGTTTTGGCTACTGCCAAGCAGTGCTGTCCCTCTGACATTCCTTCCCCCACTGAAGGGGATGGGGGTGGGCAAGATCCTGGGAGGGGACACCAGCAGGCCAGCTGACCCCAGTCAGCCAAAGGGATATTCCATACCATATGACATCAGCTCAGATATATAAGGGAAGGAAGAGAGGAGGAGGAGGAGGCACTCAGGGCTCCATCCATGTTTGCCTTCTTGAACAACCGTCACGCGTGCTGAAGCCCTGCTTCCCAGAAAGTGTCCGGACATTGCTACTGATGGGAAGTAGAGATTGATTGTTTTCCCCTCTGCTCTTGCGCACGCAACTCTCAGCTTGCTTGTTCTATTTTTTCCCCACTGTAATAAAACTGCCTTTTCTTACCCTGATAGTCTTTTTCAATATTATTCTCTCCCCTCTCCCGGTGGGAGAGGGAGTGATAGAGTGACTGAGTGGGCACCTGGCACCTAGCCGGAGTCAACCCACGACACTCAGTTATAATGATATTAGCTGTTACCATGGAAATTAGAAACTTATATACCTGGAAAAATATTTGCAAATGGATGACGTTTTAGTTTGTGGACTGGAACGTTCATATTTCTAAGATACAGTGCTCCCTTGAGAAATTCGGGGGCTCCCTCCTTGGAAATATTTTGGGTGGATGTTAACAGAACAGCAATTAACTTTAAAGCCCGTGTCAGCACACTGCATGATTCACGGCAGTTACTGAGAGCAATTAGCTGGGTCATAAATCAGGCATTCCTTTGCTCGCTTGAAGGCAAACACTGATCTATATCTGCAGCAGCTATTTGAGAATTATATATAATTAGCACACAAAACTCCACTGTAAGAACAGACAGAATTGTGCTAGCTTTGCCGGTTTGCTTGCCTTTTTATCCCAGAGCTTAAATAAAGTAATTTTATTGTGAATCTTTCGCCATGAAGAGTTATGTGACAGCATTTTGGATATGTACAGCTATTTAGTGATTCAAGCGTAGTTATTCTTCCTTGCCATATATAACTTGAAATTCAACTTGATAACAAAACAGTATAAGTACATCGATGGCAGTGAACAGTAGCTCACTCCACAGGAATAATCTGAAACCATGATTCTGTAGCTGTTTATGTACAAGTGTCAGTCTTACATACCCACTGACCTAACCAAGTGTCCTGGGTTAGTCAGGAGGGGTCAAAATCTGGGAAGTGACCTATGCTGCAGGAAGTGATATACCTTCCTTCCTGGGAGAGAGAGCCAGTAGCTAGGTAGTTTTAAGGATTGATGTGTAGCTGAACCAATTAAAAAGTTGATCCGCCTTCAAGGAAAGAACCATATATAAGCAAAGACCCTCTGAGCCTCTTCCTCTTTAGACCTGCTGCTGTGTAGAGAGGAACATCTCCCTGCCTCTCTCCCAGGTAAGGCCCTGTCTGTCCCTGCCCCTCCCCACCCCTCCCGCCCCGGCCCCTTCTCCTTCCAAAGGAGGGAGAGGGGGGGAAGGGAGGTTTAGGGCAGCTGTGCCACTGCACCTGGGCATGGGGCAGGAACCAGATGGAATTTTCAGCAGATACAGTTCAGCCGACATGTCAGCTAAACGAGACAGGGCCAGGCCCCTGCTCCGGGCCAGGCAAGGACCGGGCCAGACTCCATCCAGTTCGATCCAGGCCCTGCCCTGTCACCCTAGGCCCAGATGGCTCTACCAGGCCCAGCCAGCTTCACAGAGCCAGGCCACAGAGACTCTGAGTGCTTCTGCCACCCAGCTCAGACCTTTTCAAACAGCCCGGCAGAGAGCACGTGATCGTCACACTGCCGGAGAGAGAGAGAGATTAAATCTATCCATGCCTGGACTAAACTTACAGACACCCATCCTTCCTTGCATAGAGAGAGGAACGAGTGAGGACACCTACATAAATGCAGCATAGAGACTTTACAGTCAGTGAGGAAAGCAGAACCGATGCCTAGAGGGAGGGGCATGAGAAGTGCTTCAAGAGTGAAGCTGAAAATTCTTTTGGAGAACCATGGTTGAGGACTGAGCTAATAAATTCCCTGTAATATATGAAGACATAGTCCAAAGGGGGGATGTGAGGTTCTAATTGCAGCCAGTGAACGGAAATATCTGGGTAAAGACAATTAAGTGTTGAAATAAGTACAGCCTGATGAGAAACTAGAACGAAGCGAGAGGAGAGGCTGTGATCCAAAGCCCTGGTCCCGGGGGAATACCAGGGAACTTATGTTGTCAGCAGAACCTGTGTTGCTCAGCACAGGAGAAGGGATTTTCTTTGTTGCTGCAATTGAACTGTGCATCCTTAAAACAGGTACCCCGTGGACTGTTCATAACCCACCCTAGTGGCTGTGGGAAGGCTACTGGTGTGGGAAGGATCCACCATTCAGCTGATCTTTCTTCCAGGCGGCAGCTGATGGTGAGGCTGAAGACCCATAAGAACTGTATTTTTCTTACAGAAAATCCATGGTGTAAACACAAGAGACTTCTCTCCCTAAATGAACTGAAAGAAGAGCTATTTCTGAGATGGTAAACTGACTGGAGGTCGAAGTGTTGTCTTTTGTGTGTTGTCAGGGAGAAGGAAATGGAGAGGTGGGGGAAGGAGGGGTGGTCTGAGGAGTCCTGGTCCTGGTCCTGGTTTTTCTTGGTTTTTTTCTCTGTCTTAGGTGTATTAATAAACTTTCTTTATACTTTATGAAGTTTGAGCCTGCTTTGCCTACTCCTAATCCTCATCTCACAGCAAACATCAGGTAAATTTGGGTAAGTGTGCTGCCATTTGGCCAGAAACTCAAATAGGCGAACTGAAAACTACTACACCAAGTTACTTGTACGAAACTCATGGCAGTATTAAATAACTAGGTCCTTGCTTTTTTAGCTTTTGATATTTATATCCCATTTCCTTTAATAGTCCAAGCTCAAATCTATTGCACGGACGATACTGAAAAGCTGTCTTACCATCTGCAAACTGAGTAGGTTTGAAGTGCAATTTGCCAAGATATACATTACAGTCATTTTTCTGAGTAAAGCTGCACTTTATAACACCCTAGCAAAGTTATGCTTACACCATAAAGGTCCAGACTATGAATGGATATTTTCAATAATATTTGCACTTACCATGACCTCTTCTCAAAACTACATTACATAAAATCACATATTTGCCACACCTTTATAATCTCTCCACTTAATCCATGTTGCTGCTATTTCAGTTACAAATTATTTATTTGCCTGCATAATGTTCATTGATGTTTAACTGTTGTATGACAAATTTTCAGTAGCTTTCCTGTACTGATTGAGTCAAAATGAGTTAAGTTCTGTTGTATCTGGAACTTTTAAAAGAACACTCTTAACTCTGACTTTAGTTTTGTTTAATTTAAGTGATGTTAGCTTAAAGTTCTGTTACTTTGAAGTTCTGTTACATTTAAGGTCTGCTAAGTTTAAGTTCTGTTAAGGTTAAATTCTGTTAATTTCTGTTAAGTCCAATTTCTGTCAAGTTTAACTGTTGTTAGGCGAAGTTAAGTTTAAGTACTGCTCAGTCTACATTCTGTTATGTTCTGTTAAGTTCTATTAAGATCAATTTCTGTTCAGGTTCAGTAATGTTACCTTTATATTCTGTTCGGTGTACTTTCTGTTACGTTTAAGTGACGTTAAGTTTGAATGAAGTTCTGTTGAAATCTGCTCATTTGAATTACAAAATACAGTTCTTTTGTTACAGAGATAAGATGGAACCAGCTTAAGTACTTATGATGAAGAATTGGTAAGGAACTGTTTGAGAATATAAGATAAGAAGTTGTGAAAAAATATGTGAAGATGTGGTTTATTAGATCCTTAATTTCATTAAAGAGTCTATGAGTATAGATGTTCTGCATTGGTCAATTATGATAACTACTCATAACAATCTTTGCTGTTTTATCTTGCATAGGGAATTGATGATATATCATTCTACATCACTATCCTTTCTCTCGTGTGCTAATGATTACGTGTATTACCTTGCTTATTTCTGCTTGATGTGAGTTTATTACTTTACCATATGTATTGTCTTACTTTTATGTTGCCTTCACGTTTGTAGTGAGTGACGTGCATGTTGTCAAAAAAAAAAAAAAAAAAAAACAACAAAGAAGGGGGAATGTGGGTCCTCAGGAACATTTAGATAATGCAATATTTACACTACAACTTTTGAAAGCAGGTCATCAATTTTGATCCCCAGCAGAGCAATACTGCTCTGAAGATTTGTGTGTGTGGAACCAATTTCTAAAAGTTTTTACATAAGGGTCCACAATTGGGCGTGCAATGGCAAGGTCTGGCTGATTTACTAACCTAGGGGAGAAGGTGCGCATGTGTTTTATTGCCAACAACTCTAAAGTGGTTACTTGCTTGTCTGGACAAACATCAATTGCCTGTGAGAAGATGAGGCCCAGTGAGAGGAAAAATTACCTAATCACCATCCAGCCCTCATAGCCAAGATGCCAGAGTTCAGTGGGTGCTTGTTCATTGTGTTCGTCCTGTGTTGGATAACACCCCCCGGAGCAACGGACCTGGCTGCGGCTTTCCTGACTCCCTGGAATAGCAAGAATGTTCAGGTGACCCTATTGCACACACTAAATGAAACAATAAGGCTTGGCAAAACCCAGAGCATTGCCTAAAGATTTGGTTTTGCTTTGTGGAGACCGTGCATGGCCAGAAATCCCCAGTAGAACAGTAGGGAGGCCTTGCACCATTGGATGGTTAGGTTTGGTAATGCCCGATACACTACTCATTGCAAACCACACTGCACACCATAGATTGCGGACAGCATTGAACACATTATCAGTAGATTGTAGCAATGACATACTTTTATAGAATGCAAGAGAACGCATAGCTGCTAGTTTATTTTCGCACTGGCCACTGATGTAGATAGCATTTGCTATGCTACTTTACGAAACCGTGCAGCTATCGATTTTTTCTTATTATCCCATGGGCAAGGGTGTGAAGATTTTGATGGTATGTGCTGTATATATTTAAAATAAGAATCAAAATCAATCCACAAACGCATTCAGGAATTAATGGAAACTACACAGGAGATGCTTGTACCGTGTTTGCTATCTTGTCTGCAAAGGGCCATGCAGAAGATGGTAAACACGGCATTTGTGGTTGAAAAGCAAAAAGGGGGAATTGTGGGAAGACAGGAATGGGCTGCAGGCAGCCTCGACCTGGATGAATTACAGCTGTGTCCTTGAACAAGACAGATAAACAACTTTGAGGCAGAAGAAGCGTAGAATGTGGATGTGTGTTGACATTTACAACAAGAAACAGAGAGATTTGTGACCAATTAGAAAAGGATAGAAGGCGCGTGTTCATAGTTTGTTAGCCAATTATAATGCAAAAAGGACCGCTTGTTATGCCCGTGATATAGAGAAAAAGTGTAAAAAGTTGTACTGTGGGATAATAAACAGCTGATGCTGATGCCTTAGGTTTTAACTTTTATATTTTCTAGATCAAGACTGCTCTAATGTATGACTCTAAGACTACTTAAATTGTCAGCTAGTGTTCTGCTAGTGTTATTTATAAGAAACAATTTCTCTCTAAGCCGGAGTTTCAAGGACATCCTGTTTCTCTAAAAGCCCAAAATGTAAACAACCATGGACAGCAGCGAAGAGAAGAAGAGGACAAACTAGGGGTGGGACTTCAGTACCTGAAGCTGTAATTAGACAATGGGTTTCTGATATGCAGATGGACTGAAGGTATATCTGTCCAAAAAGCACGTGCTAGGCGTCCATTTTGGGTGTAGTCTCTGCGAGACTCCAGCATGGCCCAAAGTGTACCTTGTTTTAATAAACACTTCTTTTATTCTTTTAACTCTGTCCAGCTTCTGTTTCAGGTCAACCTTTCGTAAGGCATCAATGCTTGCCACCATCTTTGGATGTCAGTCTTTTGTCCACCATCAAATAAATAAGCAAAGAATATGTAAAATGCTAGACCTCACCGAAGAAGAATGTGGCATCAACAAACACAGAGGAAATCACCAACCAATCTGCTGGACTCTGGTCACTGCAGCTGAAAGACTGGTTTCATGAACTCTCCCCCTGGATCCTGGTTTGCATTGCACCTTGCCTGCAATTTTAGAGACTCAGGGATTGGGGGGAGATGATTTGCATAGAGGGAAATTTTTATATTAACTAGACTTATGCTTTTGGTTATTGAAGCAGCAATTTTTCATTATATGATTTCCTATATACTTTCCTCTTTCCTTTCTTCTCTGCTGGATTAGGATCCCACTGCTGCCATGAGAGGAAATGTACCATTACTGTGGTCCCGGTCAATGTCTCAAGCCAAGGGGTGTTATGAGAGACTGGAGGAGATTGCTGGCTCAGAACATTTTGGGTGTGTGTTTGTGTGGGAAAGGGGCAGGTCGGGCCTTGCCTTTGGTGAGGCGATGCACTGCTATGTACACCCCACCCTCCCCTGGGCCTGTATCCCAGCCCCACAGTGGCTGCCAATCATTGGCACACTGGAGGCAATGCTCCACATCCCACCCCTAGATCCCCATTCTAACCCCAGTGTCCAGATGACCAGAAGTCTCACCTGGGGGAAGGGCCCAGGAAAGCCAAAGGGTACTTTAACTGAGATACAAGGCAAGCACATATCTTGACCCTACCTCCTCTTGGAATTTTTATTAGCTGAACAGCGCTGAAACCAAGAGTGGTAGCTAGGTTTGTTTGTTTCTATATATTTTCCTTCTCTCTTTCCCTTTCTTCTTCTAATTCCCTCTTCTCAGAAGTTTGAGTAGCTAAAAATCAAACTGACTTAGAGTTTGTTAAGTTCAATGGGCTAAGTTAATGCTTTGTAAAATGTTTTATGTTGTTGAACGCTGCTCTAAACTTTTGCCAAAGTTGTCTGATTTTCTAAAATGCCACTAAAGGGTTTTTTTGTTGCTTTGACCTCTTGAGAATATTTTGTCAGTATTTCTCCCATGTGCCTAATTCAGAGTACATGAAAAACTGTACGCCCTTTTAAATGTCTCATCATGCGAGCTTCTTTTTTTTTAAGGTCTTACAGTTGTGAAATTCACTCTGAAACAGTTTTTGATTGTGAAATGCAGCTTTTCGGTTTTCTACTGCTGCCACTCAGAAAACTTGCCTGAAGCAACTTCCTCGTGAAAAAAAAACAAACAAAAGAAAACCAAAAGGGAGCCTCCAGGTGTGCTGCCCCAGCTCTCTCTACCTGCAAAAACGAAAGAGAATGACCAAGAGCGAAGAGATGAGTGTGCTGCCTTGAGTGCCCTGACCTTAAAAAGATGGGCACCCGCACCATCCCTATGGTTCCATTTCCAGCTGTGCCACTGAGTCTTAAAGTGACAATAACAATTTTGGGCACAGATAAATATGGAACACAATAACATTTTGGGTTACCTGGGACATTATCCACCCCTTATTCCATATTATTTGCTTAACACCCGAATTAATACCTTTCAACTGTACACATATATACATATACACATATAACTATATATAAATACAATCATTACTTCAGTAGCCACTGACCATCCTCCAGGATATGGATTGAGTTCATTTGGTCCATGACTGGTATAACAGGAGCAGTCCATTTTCATTGCCCATGGTATTTATGACATGCAGCGGCAGTGGCAGTCAGCAGTGTTACACATGCAATTCAACATTACAGGCCGTTCTCACCCAAAGTCAAATCCCACTGAGGTACACAACATATTTCCCCATCCTTCTGCATTACCCTACCCACTAAGTGTAACCAGGTCCTTGAGCAAAAACAATTCCACAGAGGGATTTGCCTTTGCTCAAGGCAAACTGTCTTTCCTAACATACCTTTCATATGCACCACAGGGACTTTATGTCCTCCTCTTTTGATGATAGTCCAAAATTCTCACCTTCAGGCCAGTTCATGATGACTTCCAAGATTCCAGGGCAATTTGGAGCTTGCTATGTGATGAGAGCAATCCACTCACTCCACGTTGCATCAGTGGCATGATTTTCCTTTGAACATCCAGCCCAGCAATCAAAGTCCAGGTGCCAGAAGAAGCTGTTCTTCAGTGTCAGTCACTTCTGAGGTGGCTCAAACCCCTTCGTAAGCTGCCAGGATGTCTTTTTCAGTTAGGGTATAGCTGGCCTCAGATCCTTTGCATTCCCAACTCCAGAACCCCAGGGGTCATCCTCAAGTCTGTCCAGGTACCTTTTTCCAGAGGCTTCAGGGAGGACCATTCTCCCTGGCTGCAGTGTAGAGCATGTTCTTCACATCCTGCCCTGTCTTGACTGGCCCAAGGTCTACTGCGTGGGCAATCTCCTGCTTGATCTGTTCAAAGGCTTGCTGTTGTTCAGGGCCCCACTTGAAATCATTTTACTTTCGTGTCACAAGGCAGAGAGGACTTACAATCTGGCTGTACTCTCCAAAAATCCACGGTGCCTAGGAAAGCCTGTGTTTCCTTCTTGCTGGCCAGTGGGGACATAGCAGTTATTTATCACCTTGGTTGGAATTTGTTGGCATCTGTCTTGCCACTTGACTCCTAGGAACTGAATTTCCTGGGCAGGTCCCTTGACTTTACTTTGATGGCAAAACACACTTTCAGGAGAACATGGATAATTTTCTCCCCTTTCTCAAAAAATTCCTCTGCCATGTTCCCCTATACGATGATATTGCCAATGTACTACACGTGTTCTGGAGGCTCACCCATTTTCCAGTGCAGTCTGGATCAGTCAATGGCAAATGGTGGGACTATGCTTCCACCCCTGAAGCAGTAGGTTCAAGGTGTTCTGCATTCCCATCTAAGTGAACACGAACTGTGACCTGCACTCTGTTGCTAGTGGTGCCGTTTTGGGACTACCTAAAAACAGAGGCCAGACAAAATTAAGATAATAAAAAGTGTTTATATTTACTGAAGGGCCTTCAGGTACATTTTGGGCAGACGAAGCCCCCCCCCAGGGACTACACCCAAAAAATGGACAACGGGTCATGGGTTTTCACACTTTTATAAGTTTGGTCCATTTGAATATTGGGGGTTAATCTTCCAATTACAGCTTCAGGTAATGACGTCATTTACCCCAAGTTTTCTCCCCCCAACTCACTTTTGTTTGCATTTCTTGGGGCCTGAGACAGTAAGGTGTCCTTGATTCCCAAGCCTAGGGAGGAATTGTTTTGTCTGACTAAAATGGGAAAGCAGTAGGTAACACTCTATATGGAGTTTAGAGTTATACACTAAAGAATTGCAGGATTACAAATATATGAAAAATATAAAAGCTAAAATCCTGAGGCATCAAGAGGAATGGAGAAAAGCCCATTAGCAATATCGATGGTGGCACCACTTTGCTTCCTTGGACTCCAGTTCATACTGAAGCTCTGGCATATCCAGCACGGCAGCACTGTCCTGGTTTGAAGAACAGGCGTCTGCCAAGGAAGGCCGGAATCTCCCTTGGAATGGAAAATGTGACCTCCTTACCTCCAAATTATTATAACTTCAAAATTAAGGGGCTTTCAGGCAAAGATATGGGAAAAGGAATAACAGTTCTTTACTTATATATATATATATATATATATATAACAAGGCAAACAAACAACAACAATGTCAGCAACAACAAACAAAATCAGAAACCCAACAACAGCCTTCTCTCGGCTGTCAAGCACTTTCCCCTTTGGTGTAGTTATAGTCACAGCCTGCAGGGGCTCTGTTGGCTCCTGGCCAGGCAGGGCAGGTGCCATGATTCCCCCATGGCTGCTGGAGGTGCTGTGGCGTGAGCTCAGCCACCTCTCCACATGGTTAATGGCTGCTCAGCTGACGGGAGAGAGAGAGAGAAGGAGCTTTCCTTTGCAAACTCACAGGGGCAGATGGCTTCAGTGCCACTCAGGAAGCTGAATGGACTGCAGCAGGAAACCTTGGAGCACCAGGCTGGAACAGCAGAGGCCAGCACTACCAGGGTGACAAAGTGTAGCAAAGACTCCGGTACCATGCCAGAACCAGCAGGGTGTCCAGGTGGGCACGGGGTATTGGGTTTAAGTGTAGCAAAAATCCCTGAAGCAGCAGCAGAAAACAGCAGGGCTGGATGGGGGATCGCTCCCTTGGATAGCTCACTGGCAATGGCTGGTCCCAGGGTCAGACCGCTGTGCAGCAGGAGCAGCCCGGAGAGGAGGGCTCCCAGCTCCTGGCTCCCAGCACAGCACACACTGGCTCTGGGCTCCCAAGCAAGCAGAGGAGCAGAGAAGCAAGCCAGCAAGTCCCAGTCACAGTGCCAAAGGAAAAGAAAAAAAAAGAAACCGGCAAAAACCACAAGGCAAGAGTATGTCCAGTCAGAGGCACTGCACCATGCAACCACTGAGATGATCACCCCACCAGAAGGAAGCAGCAGCCCCTGGCCCCTAACCCTTGCAGGATCCCGGTCTGGGTCTCACCCATCAGGATACTTCTGGACTTACATGCAGGCCATATGGGGCTATTAAAGGGTGAGTGAGTCTTGCTGACCACTCCCCAGCTCTCCTGTTCATGAATCATCTTATGGGTAGGAATCATGGAGTCTCGGTTTGTGCGCTATTGCTGACAATGCACTGTTGTGATGGTGATCAGTACCTGTTGTTTTTCAACCCTCAGGAGTCCTACCTCAGAAGGGTCCTCTGAAAGACCAGACAAGGTTTTCAACTGTCTAATGCCTTCCGTTTATACAGCAGCTATCCCAAAAGCCCACTGATGTCCTTTTGGGTCTTTGAAATACCCACTCCTGAGGTTATCTTTATCAAGAATACACGGTGCCTCTGGACTAGTCACAATAGGGTGTTTCTTCCACTCCTTCCCAGTCAAGTTCACCTCAGCTTCCAACAGAGACCTGCCCTGTCAGCCCAGCAACAGAAACAGGTTCTGCCCCCATGTCCCGATGTGTATCACGGTACATTCTGCACCAGTGTCAATGAGAGCCTTGTATTTTTGTGGGGACGTCTGCTTCTGATAACAGGGGCTCTGGTCTGTACTGACAAAACTTTGACAAAGTCCTCTTTAAGCTCCTTCCCTAGTTTCTGATGGCTCTCTTCAACTGTCTCTTCCAATTTCCGCATATGCTCAGTCAAATCTGTTTTCACTGCTGAGATTTGAGCTCATGTTGGAGCGTGGACAGTGTCTTCATATGTCCAGAGCCTGCTTGTTATAGCACCCATTGTTTCGTTTCCCTCATTCCATTGCACTATCACTAGGAAGGGGGAGTATGTTTGTGTCCTGAGTCATGCCAGTTTGAGTCATATCAGTGTTGTACATTTTACCAGGTCTGGACTCTTAGTGGTTTGGTCATAATTTGAGAAAATAATTTCTATCGCAGCCACTTCCTGCAAGTATTGGATTCCTTGCTCTGTGGTCTTCCAAGGGCCTCACTTCAGCTGGAGGTCTTCTTGGCAAAGGTCTCTCTCCTTCACACTTGCTAAGGCTCATGTCCAAAGGCTGAGATGTTCTGGCCTTCTCGCAATCCCCTGGTCAATATCCACATCAAGCAAATGAGATCCCAAGTTCCTCACTTCAGTACTGTCCAAAATTGTACCATCATCTGCAGTGTTCCGGACTTGGATCAACCAGCTCAATATGGACTTGTCAGTTTGTCGGGTGAAGTCTTTCCTCAGATTGCAAAGATTTTCTAAGGATAAAGATTCAGTGATTATTTCTGGTTCTGATTCCTCTGCTGGCTGTAAGGGTCCTGGCTCCCCATCGTCATCCACCAGGCAAATGGATTTGGTTTTATATTTCCTCCTCTGAACAGGGGCTACTGCTGTTGGCTTAGGCTGTCTGTCTGGTTTAACTGCAGCCTGAGTGACCATGGTGCCTGCCGATTGGTTCTTCTTTCCCTCTGGCTGTAGCTGCTGCTGTACAGTAATGAGCAGCATGCAATAAGCATTAGCCAGGGCCCAGCACAGTGCAATGAGCTGCCTCTCTTTGGAGCTGCCACTGCAATTTTCTTTTAGATACTGTGCTACCATAGCTGTGTTCTGAATTTGTTCAGGGGGGAACATCTAAACTCTTGAGGCAGAGTATTTCTTCAGAACTTGGCCTATATCCTCCCACATCCCATGCCACTCAGGATTTTAAACTGCCCAGGCAGATCTCTGGGCAACTGATGCCTGAAGGATTTTTTGCTTTTTCTCCTAAATACCTTTTACACATTTCCCTATATCCACAAGTATTAGCATGCATGCTTATGATGCTTTAGGTGTGATAATTTAACCTTGTTTCTTGGTGTCCAGTAGGCCAGGAGACTAAACACCCCAGAAACTGTAGAGTTAGAAGACCAAACATTCTATTGTCATAAGAACTCAAGGTCCCCTAGTAGGATAGATTCTGTAAACTAGAAGTTAGCCCACTCCAGCCCCCTTATTGGGCCCTCTTGTTAGATATGCTAATGTGTAAGGTATTTAATTGTATACTCGATTGGGGGGTGGGAGGGCATTGCAACGCATGTCACCTGGGTGAAGCAATGCATCGAATGGGATCCTATTAAAATATCAAGGTAAACGACCCCCAACCCTCTAACCGTGTCTGAGCTTTTATTTCCTAAGACCAGGAAAAGGCATTACAACCTCCCTGGAAATCTCAGCAATGATTCTAAATGTATTGTGGGCTGTATGGAGGAGGCATGGCAGAATTAGCAACAAAAATATAGCATCTTTAATATTCAGAGGGAAATGAACATGCTCAAAAGGTGATGTGTCAGACCTGAAGGGGGAGAATGTGATGAAAGGCTGAGAAAAATTATACCCTCCTGTTCCCCCAGCAGGCTGGTGTGATTATTAATAAACCCCCAGAAGTAGTAGCTGAGACCAGGACAGGCAAACAGCAATGAATACACATTCAAAATAGTCTTCATTGCCTCTGATGTCATTTCTACATAAGTTGATGTCGTAGAGTGTATGAACAAAGCAATCTTGGTTTATTTCCATGATCTGAAAAAGAGCCACATCTTGGCATATATACAGAGAAGTATACAAGCTTACGTGCCACACCCCTGTGATTAGACTGAGCAGCATGGTGACCAGTGAGTTCTGTACTCAATACACAAATGTTTCAGTCAAAGTTATTTTTTCACCTTGTCTCTCATGTCTCCTTAGTTGGGAATCAAATTTGTCTTGGTTTAAGACATTTTAAGAGGTGAACACTCCAAAATTAGTTACCTCCCCTTTAGTTTTAGCCAATCCCTTTCCACCAAAAGGAGAGAAGAATATGAGTAGATATAAGTGAAAAAATACCAGTTTACTAAACAGCAAAGCATCAACAAGCAAAAGATAACCGTAATAGTCACTAGTTACAAAGTTGCTGAAGTCTTGCAGACTCTCTGGGAACAAAGAGAAACTCAAAATGGCAGAGTAATTCTTCCCCCAAGGATGGCACCCTCCGCAGACGACTGCATGGAGAGAGACAAAGGGAAATTGTCAGACAAACCCTCTCCTCAAGATGGCAGCAGCTCTTCCCCCTCTTATCTGTACGATGGTGGCAGCTTGGTTGGCAAAGGTGGCTGGATCCAACTGGTGTCAGCACTGCAGCCTCCAAGCTGCTGGTGTTGTCACCAAAACTGAGGGAAAAACAAAAACTCTCCAATCAAGGCATTACTTTATTCTGGTCAGAATGTTGTTCTGGCCAGGATGTGCAACAGAAATTTCATCCGCACATAGCCCGGCTGTGCAGAGAAAATCATTCCATGATACATGGATTTTACTCGATTTTTCAGATACTTATGCAGTCAAAACCCATAGAAATTAATGGTTCAATGTTCATTGATCCCAAATTACTGCAGTTCTCAGTATTTGGTTTCCTAATAGTTATGTATTACTTCACCTCCGATGCTAATTAGGCCCTCATTCTTATCTCTTATCTGTCTTTTCCGGACCAGGTGTATCCAACCATGCCAAGGGTGATGTTTGGAGTTGATGGTTGTTAATGGTCGTTGATGGTGGTTATCTTCTGTATATCTTCTGTGCTGCTCCCAGTCTGTTGAGATGTTAAGCTCATCACGCCTTGAGTGATAAAATAGTCCTTTGAAAAAACCCTAAAATTCCTTTCCCCAGGGACAAAGGTGAACACAGCTGACTAAAGTTACAGAAAATTTTAAATTTTGCATCATTTCCCAGCAGTGTCAGTGCTGCTGTGTTAGGTCCCTGTTCTGATGAGGGGGGAGGAAGAAAAGGACTCTTGACCACCGACTGGGTCCAGCTTTGTGCTGCAGACAGGTGTTGCAAAAATCACTCTGAAACAGTTTTTGATTGTGATATGCAGCTTCTCTGGTTCCTACTGTTGCCAGTCCAGTGACCTTCTTGTCAGGAAAATTAATCCACAAACACTAGACGTTATGTCCAAAAAGGAGACAGAGGAGTCCTGTAACTTTATTCAAATAAAGGGAGAGGTCATGGGGCATTTCCCCTGGGGTGTCTCAAATTTTTGGAGGATGCAGCCTCCCTTTTATCCTAATTTCCCGACTGCATGTCCCTCTCTCTTTCCCCATTGGCTGAGGTACTTTGAGAGGTACAGACTTCCTGAAAAGCCTAATACCTAAGACCCCCCTTTCTAATGTATAAACCCCCCCTTTGTCCTTTCCTCGTGTCTTTCCTTGTGTCACTCGGTGGAATTCCTTATGGAATTTATGGTTCTTCCCACTGTTTCTTTAGTCTCCCAGTATTCAATTTTATTTATCAGCAGACCTACAGTTTGTTTGTAAAGACAAATCTCCCTCATTCCATTCACCAATCAGTGGAATCCTTCCCATTGTTTCTTTTATCTCTCAGTGCTAGTTTTATCTACCAGCAGACCCACAGTTTGTTTATAAAGACAAATCTCCCTCATTCCTTTCATGCTCGAAATAACCCCCTCAGGGAAAAAAAAAAACAGAGAAACCCTGAAGGAAAAACAGTTGCCTCAGCTGCCTGAAGGAAAAACAGCTCCACCCACGCTGCCTCAGCTCTCTTCCTGCAAGAATGAAAAGAGCCATAGCTAAGATGCAAGAGACCTCTGCCTGCGAGGCCCCACTTGTTAAAAATATCAGTACCCCTCCACCCAGCCCCTAGGTTCTGTTTCTAGCCATGTCACCAGGTCTTAAATAGACAGTAACAACTTTGGGCACAGATAGATGTGAAATCTATAACATTTTGGATTACCCAGGACATCTTATTAATAATGTCCATTGGGATCTGACAATATCTATCTTGCCATTTTATTCTTAAAAACTGGATCTTCTGTGCAGGTCCCTTTACCTTACCCTGTTTTATGACAAAACTGGCTTTTAGAAGGATTCAGATTATTTTCTTTCCTTTCTCAAAAACTTCTTCTGCTGTATTGCCCCACAAAAATGATATCATCAATATATTCCAGGTGTTCCAGAGCTTTACCCTGTTCCAGTGCAATCTGGATCAGTCCATGGCAGATGGTCAGGTTGTGTTTCCACCCTGGGGCAGTCGATTCCAGGTATACTTGACACTCCATCAAGTGAAAGTAAATTGTGACCTGTACTCTGCTGCCAGAGAGATTGAGAAAATCACACTAGCAATATCAATTGGGGCACTGCTGGGCTGCCTTTTATTCCACCTCATATTGAAGTTCCAACATATTCAGTACAGCAGCACTCAGTGATGGTGTAACTTCATTCAGGCCACAATAGTCTACTGTCAGCTTCCATTCACCATTAGACTTTGGCACTGGCCATATGGGGCTGTTAAAATGTGAGTGTGCAGCGGTGGTTCCGAACCAGGAAAGACGAGGACTTCTGGTGGCATGTTCCACAGACAGAGAGTTTCCCCCCGAAGCTCCCAGAGGCAGTGGTTTGGACCACGAAGCCACGAACCCCAAGTTCCTGCTATTGGTTCTTTGATTTGTCTGTTATGGATCCCCGTTCTGGGAAATTCCCTGTCACTCCCTTGTTCATTCGTTGTTCTCTCTTCCCCCCTCCCCTCCCTGAACCCCATTCGACCATGCACCCTGGCCCCTCCCCTGTATTGCCCCTTTGCCCTCAGTTTATTGGATGTTGTTCCTCCCTTAAATACCCATGTAATGAGCTGTTCTGGGCTCTTGGTCCCTGTGCTCCCTTGGGGGTAATAAACCTGCTGAATTCACACACTAAGAGCCCTCCTTCTCTGGGAGTTCTTTGCTATATCGCCGTGCTCTGAGGGCAATATCTCCCCAGACCGAGCGCGGACTAGCGGTGCCCATCGTCGGCTCACCGGGGAAGCCTTCCAGAACGCGAACGGCCTCCCAGGTTCACGCAAGCGCTCTGCCTCCGGTACCGGGGCGGGATAAAGCAGGGAACGTAACATGAGTGGACCCTGCCGATCACTCCTTGGCTCCCCAGGTGACTAATTAGTTAATGGATGGGGATTATGCAATTTCGGTTGGGGTGGTACTGCCCCTGGTACACTGCTGTGGTAGTGATTGGCACCTGCTGTTCTTCAGCTTTCAGCAACCCCACAACAAAAGGGTCATCCAAGAGACCAGGCAAGTGTCTTAGGTTACAATGGTATGTATTCTATCACCATCTTCGTGGGATGCTGGGGGCCGGGCGTGGCAGTGTTCCTGATGGCCGCAGAACGGTTTGCTAATGGGCCGGTCGTTAGGGCTAGGCGTGGCAGTGTTCCTGATGGCTGCAGAATGGTTTGCTAATGGGCCAGTCGTTGGGGCCGGATGGGCACTTCACTCACCCCAAACATTGCAGATAGTGGCTCATCATCCCATTGTGAGATGCCCCGCCCAGGGGGAGGAACCAATGTATCCCGATCTGCATATAAACTGAGATTTGAAGCACTATAGGCAGCTTTTTCCACGGGATTCCCAGAGGAAGACCAGACCCTTCTACACCACCACTGGACCTTCAGAGGAGAACTACACCTTTCACAGGATCATTGCTTCAACAGAACCGCATCTATCACTCCCAGAGGACTGCAACCACCTTCTAAGTGGACTACTACCAACACCCTGACCGACAGGGTGTCAGGTTGTATTCTGACTCTGTCAGTGGTTTCTTTTTTTTATTTTTTCTTGTATTACTACATTTTTCCTATTAAATTGTAGTTCTGACTTTGAGCCTCTCACTGATTTGCTTTCAAACTACCACAGCAAGGTAGACAACTGTTTCATTTCCTCTGTCTCCAGGGCAGCTGTACCAAAAGCCCACCAATACCCTTTTTGGACCTTGCAATACCCTCTCCTGAGATTATCTATGCCAAGGATGCATGGAGCCTCTGGGCCAGTCACAATAGGGTGCTTTTGCCATTCATTCCCAGTCAGGCTGATTTCAGCCTCCAATACAGTCAGCTGTTTGGACCCCCCTGTCACTCCAGAACTACAAATGGATTCTGTCCCTGCAGAGCTTGATGGTATTAGGGTACACTGTGCATCAGTGTCTGCTAAAGCCTTGTAGTTCTATGGGGCTGCTGTGCCAGGTCATCAAATTCTCACAGTCCAATAAACCCACTTATCCCTCTCCTTCACCTGGCTGGAGGCAGGGCCCCTCTAACACTGATCGTAAGGTTCACCGCTAACATCTTGTAGAAATGGACTAGAGCTTCTCTCCATAGAGTCAGTAATATGATCAGACCTTCCATTCTTCCTGGAAAACTGTCTGCTGGAGGCTGAAGTAGCATCTTTCTTGGAAAAAACCCCCAATTTGTGGTTGTTTTTCACTGCAAGTCCCATACCCATGCATCTAGTATCAAGGTAGGTTGTCCGTCCCAATTTCTTGTATCCTCTCCATGGTCCTGGAGGTAAAACCACAGGGTACCCCATGGTGTGTACCTTCTATATCCTCTGTCTTGAGCAAGAGGATGCCTGCTGCCAGTTGTTGAGATATGGGCCCTTACATAAAGGGAGTAGGACAGATCCTCTCTGAATTGCTGGAACTCCGGAGTCAGTTTATCTGACAGCTTCCTCACAGCTGCAACGATGGGGGAAGGAATACTGCCTCCATATTCCTGGAGTTGCCAAATTGCATCACCCACTGTTGGTGGTGCATTATCTTTCCAAAGTAATGTCGCTAAGCATTTGGCATGTGCCATTGGTGCACTCTGGATAAACTTCCACCACATAGGTTGTTGACATAAGACGTTGTCTGGATCTGTGGGGAGCTGGGCATTGTCCGAGTCAAAATATAAATTTCTCGCATGGCCAATTCCCTCAGGTATTGAATACCTTTCTCCGTTGCAGTCCATTTGCTGATGTTAGATGGAATATCTTCTTTATAGGGATACCTTGCCCTCGCACTTGATAAGTCCCTTCCAGAGACTAAGGACTTGTGTCTTTTTTCCCATTGCTTTGTCAATGCCTGGTTCCTTAGCAAGTGATGCCAGCTGCCTGGCTTCCTTACCCTCTAATGCCACACTGTTGGCTCCATTGTCCCAGCACCAGAGCAGCAAGGCTGTAATATGCTCACGTGGATGGCGGCTGAAGTCTTTTCATATCTCCCGCAGCTCACTCAGGGATAGGGATAGAGTTATGGTTGTCTCTTCCATCTCCTATTCCAGTTCCAGTGGTGGCCTTGCTGATGGTCCTGAAAATCACCCTTGTGACAGTCCTGCTTCATCCTCTTTTCTCTTCTTGTCCTCTTAGACTGTTTTTGCTAAAGTTTTTTTACCAGGTGACTTTTGTGTACATTTCTTCTGCTTCTATATAGGGGCCACTGACACCAGCACATGGTGATTCACTGTTTTGGTGGTTTCAGTGGCAGTGTGTGTCACTGGGGCTAGAGCAGCTGCAGTGTCTGTCTCGGTGGTTGGAGCAGCTGCAGGGCCTGTTGTCATCTCATTGTCAGGTCCAGAGACTTTTTTTCCACTGAGGGCACTGAGAAGTGTTGGACAGGGCTAGATAGGCCTGGGCTTGGCCCCCAACACATTGCAGTGATTTGGGTCCTCTCTGGGGTGCCAGGGTGACACCACACTTTTTAAAATATTTTACTAGTTTTTATGGATTCTGCACTTGTTCAGGAATAAGGTGCAAGCACATTCAAGGTGCCCACTGCCCTGGGTACTTGCCCATACAATCCCACACATCTCACCACTCCGAACTACCCAGCTTTTGAGCAGATCTATGGGTAATGTTCTTAATTATTTGTCTGACCTTAAACAAGACCTGAACCATATGCAACAACATGCTAGTTCTGAGCAAAAAGACCAGGATTCAAGGGTAGTCAAAGGATATTCACAGTCTTTAAAATTCTCGACTACCATAATAAGCCTGGAGGACAAGGAAGGAAAAAAGGAGGAGAGAAAAAAAATAGGAAGGTGCCTCTGCCTTAGGTTGTTCCTCTGAGGAGAAAAAACCAAAGGTGTGATTAATCATCGTTCCCAGTAGATGACTTCCAAAGCAGAGGTGCCGCAATACTGAATACATACACCAGATTGGTGTCCCAATCAGAGACGCTATCACATCTGTATTGGGTTGGCACGGCCTGGTTTTTGGATAGCAGGGGGGGCCACAAACACGGCTCCTGTAAAAAGCTCCTAGAAGCTTCCCACCATGTCCAGAAGAGCCAATGGCTGATGGCTCTGAAGATGGACATGTGGCTGGCCAAAACTGGGCCAATGAGAGGTTGGTAATGCCTCTGTGTGACATATTTAAGAAGAAAATCACAACAAAGTCTCAGGGATTTTGCTGCCAGTCAGAGAAGAGGAGGAGGTGAGAATATGTGAGGGAAAACAACATGGTGACACCAAGGTCAGTGGAGAAGGAGGGGGAGGAGGTGCTCCAGGCACCAGAGCCGAGATTCCTCTGCTGGCCATGGTGATGACCATAGTGAAGCAGGTTGTCCCCCTGCAGCCCGTGGGTCCACGTGGGATGCAGAGATCCACCCGCAGCCTGTTGGGAAGGTGCCCATGCTGGAGCAGGTGGATACCTGGAGTAGGCTGTAGTCCAGTGGAAGACCCGGTAGAGAGAGGGGGCCCTTGCTTCCAGGCTGGAGAAGCCTGTTTTTGCAGGACTACACCCCATGGAAAGAGAGACCCACATCACAGCAGTTTTGGGAGGACTGCTTGCCCATGGGAGGGACTCAAGTTGCAGCAGGTGCGGTAGGGCTGCTGCTCATGAGAGTGGACCCAGGTCAGGGAAGTTCACAGAGAACTGTCTCCCGTGGGAGGGACCCCACGGCCACACAGGGGAAGGACTTCTCTCTCCTGTTTCATGGGCCTCCTTCATCCCTCCAGATCTCCATTCCATCAGGATGAGTGGTCATGACAGGAAAAGCAGTACACTTGATCGATGGGCACAAACACCAGCCTGACTTGGGTTGTCATCACATTATTCTTGATCCTCGCAAATTCACTCTTCATCAGTTCATGCCACTCCAGCTACTTTACTTCCTGCAACATAAAACTTATACCAGAGATTATTTTTTCGTCATGGTTAAATCTCCTTGAGGAACACATCGGGTCTCCCCATTCTTCTGCATTTCCTACCAAGGACACCCAGGCCCTTGGGCAAAGACAATACCAAGAACAGGATTGCTTTTTCCCATGGGAGAAGAAATCCACACTCACTTCCCCGGTCACTTCCCTATGTGTAATACGGGGACCTTATCTCCTACAAGTGTCTATGATCTTAGTTTGGATGGGACCAGGGTAGTTAGCAGATCCCCTAGTGTTGACCAGCTGTCCTGGTGTAAGAGACTGGACATAAATCCCTCATCTGCCTCACAACCATCTACAGAAAGAGAGGCTGAATGTGGCCGATGATGTGGGCCGGCCAGCTGCCCACCAGGGTTTCAGACAGCAGCCCCACAGTGGTTACAAGCCAGTGTCCCCGACCTGAGCGGGTTCACTGCTGTCGGGTCTTTTCGTCCCTGGCCGCAAGCCGCACCTGCCTTTACAGTGGACACTGTAACCAAAGAGCCGGAGTATCGTGGGACGGTTCTTTCGCCCCAGAATAATAGAGACACTGTAATGCAGTGTTACCAGCTCTCTGGGCATCCAGGCGAAAGACCCCTTGCATCAGACTTTTATTGAGGGATTACAAACCAATCACTGATGGGCTCAGGGGAGGAACCAGGGAGGGATCAGGGGACAGGAACCAACTGGGAAGGGAAGGGGGAGGAGAAGGGGAGACTGGCAAGGAGATAACACAGTCAACTACTAAGTAGCAGTGAACTTTCTGGAGCCTAAAGATAAGAGACAGGAGAGTGGCAGGTGGGGACAGGGTAGCCAGCCCCCGGGAAGCTCGGCCCATCTACAGGGCAAACTACTTAGGGCTCCACCCCAGGGGAGTCCCTAGCCCCAAGCTTCCTAAGGGGGCAAAAGGGTTTTTGGGGACTTGGACCACTGCAACAGCTGAAAACCCAAAGACCCAAAAGGGGAAAGAGGACTTTTGCACAGAGAAGTCCGGGTCAGATCCTGATGGGATGCCTGCCTGGTGCAGAGGTGTACACATGCCTGTGAGACCGTGTCGCTCTCACTACCAGGGCGAAAAGGACTGCGCAGGAACAATCTGCTTTGTGCATCTGCACCTGCACCCTGAAACAATGGGCCTTACTCCCCCACCTCCTGGCCATTTGCCCCTCGCCTCTGGAAGGATTACCTCACCTCTTGGTTACCTGCCCCTCGCTTTCGAAAAGACTATAAAGAGACTCTCAAAAAAGACCCCTACAAGATCTCCCCACGGACGAGACGGAATCCATCGGCTCCGGACCACGAGGACTTCGTCGTGCTGTAGTAGCTATAACCCCCCCCCCCCCTTCCCCCTCCCAACCCTGTATTTCTTTCTCTCCCCTATTGCATAATCGTGTTTTTGGCACTCAATAAAAGTGCTTTTGATTTTGATTGAAATAAAATACTAGTCCCTGTTTCTTTTGCACTCTGAGATTCAAAGTAATAAACCATCACAACTCCCGCTTGTGTTAGCGGATCGTGACATCAATTGGCGTCACGGACAGGATTCTGAGGCAGAAGGGGTTGCAAGGTTTCCATGTAGTCTGTAATAGGGGAAGGCCGTTTTGCTCCAGCTGCACCTAGCCCGACACTCAGAAAGAGTGAGCAGTGTCTAGAAAGCAAGGGGGGCATCTCGAATTTCCCGCAAACTGCACATGCCTAGGTGAAAAGCACCCCTATACTCTGTTGAGGGCTCTGTCTTCAGAATTTCACAAAAGAATCTTTTGGTGCAAAAGGGGGAGCATTGTGTTTCTTTTTAAAAGATGGGTGTGTAAGGAGTTTGGTCTACTTGGTGTAGCGAAGAGACAATGGTTAGTAACTTAGGGAGGGCCTCCCAAGTAGATTTTTTGTCACTTCACCCACTTTAGGGAAGCAAAGGGAGACACAGCCCAGTTCTCTGGGTTGTGGATGCAACTAAGTCTTACCTCCCTGAAGTGGTTTTCACTATCCCTTTAAAACATGACCTCAAACACTAGAACAAAACATACAGCTGCATTTTATGCCTTGTTAGCAAAACACAATGCCAGACCCACTCCAGGAGGGGAAGAGTGGGCACTTAACAACTGGTTAAATTTAGATAATGTGATTGATAGAATTTACTCTTTACAACATGGGTCAAAATTCAAACTTGGCCAAGATAAAGTTGTAATTTGCTCTGTCCTAGGAGCATGTCTTACATCGGCTATAGATCACCGCTTTAAGCAGTGCAGTGAAGAAGAACCAATAATAGACTCTCTCCAAAAACTAGTGGAAATTTTGCAGAAACAATTAGAGGAGGAAAGGAATTATATTCTCTTGTTACAAGATGCTTTGGGAGAGAAACATCATAAGAATTCAAGGAACACTGATTCACCACACGATACAGAGGAAAAGGAATCACTTTACCCCCAGAAAGAATTAAAGCAAGTAAAAAATTGTGGGGAAAACTGCTGTCCTTGTATAAGACCTTTGATTAAGACAGAATTATCTCAATGATGAAGATTATGATCCACATATCACCACTAAACAAATTCCATTTACCGCTACTGAACCAGCTAAGTTGAAAAAGGAATATGCGTGGCTTTCCCACGAATCTGAAACAGAATATGTCTTCTGAATGTCACTCACCGGAGGAGACCAAATTCATTTAACTGAACAGGAGGCCAGTGGATACTGGGGACATGGAGTTTTCTTAACAACAGGAGACAGAAGTAACACATGGTCCCTGACTCAGCATGCAGCTAACTGGGCTGGGGTACTCAGTCCTCTAGAAAGGGGAGACCCTTTAGCTATAGTTGGTACCCCTGATCAACTCCTAGAAAGCGTTCACAAAGCTGCTTGTCTGCAAATGATACATGAAAAGAAGTTTATTCCTGGATATGAATCCCCTATGCAACTACCTGTAAAACATGATGACCCCTTTAATTCGGGGTCTCCCAGAATCACTCAGACCCACAGCGGTTGTCTTACAGAAAACTGTAGCCGCTGTGGGCCCCCTAGTGAGGCTGGATAGATTCCTTGAAAACCCGACAGACCAAACTGGATCTACTGATCCCGTATTTACCCCATATACCACACCCTCTCAGCCGTCGGATTCACACTCGAATTCACCTTCTGGTGATCGCAAAATTTGGACATGGAGTGGGGTTGCAGAAGATCTGAATTATTACAGTAGAAAATGTGGACCTGTAAAAACCCCAGAAGAGAAATCAGAGAAAACAAAGGGTGTTAGGTACATTGGGGCTCCCTACAGTGAAGATCAGGACAATGGAAAACAGTTTAATAACCGTCAGCATTGGTGGTCACTAGGTATCAAAAAGGGAACCCCTAGAGACATCATGAACGGTTTACCCCTTAACAAATTGAGTAAAATAGTGTTTAACTGGCAACATCTTAAACCCACTCTACCTAGTGCACCCCTCTCTCACAGAGCCCGGGCAACAAGCTAAAGTTTCTCCCTCAGAGCCCAGGCTACGAGCCAAAGTTTCTCCCTCAGAGCCCAGGCTACGAGCCAAAGCCTCTCCTACAGAACCTAGGCAACAAGCCAAAACCCTTTTTCCATCAGAACCAGGGAAACTAATTTCTCCATTTCTTACCAGTGAATGCAGGAATGGAGCATGGATATATCTGAGAATGCTCACTAGAAACCATCAAACAGGAGACATCATGATCACAGCTATTACAGGCCCTAAAAGGGCACCTGTAACCTTTGTGATTGACACCAGAGCACAAATTTCTGCACTAACAAAAAAGGATGCCTGGAGGTGTGGAGTTGTTCCAACAAAAAACTGATATTGTGTTTTAAATGCTCTAGGAATAACAGAATCCATGAACATGGCTTTAGTAAAACTCACATTACCGGGAAAGAAAACCAACTTTCCATCTATATGGTGATTGGAGATATTCCAAGCAATTTATTAGGGATGAATGCCCTTGCTGGGAGACAGTGGGAAGACTCAGAAGGTTTTCTGTGGCCTTTTGGTGCACCCCGCTTTAACATCAGTCTGCTTCAAGCAGCACCCTCCCTACCATTTAGCAAAGTAACTAATGTAAAACAATACCCCCTTCCCCTGGGTGCCAATGAAGGTATCAAACCGGTTATACAGGAGCTCCGAGAACAAGGAGTAATAATTAACAGACATTCTCCTTTCAGTTCTCCGGTGTGGCCAGTGAAAAAACCTAATGGCAAATGGAGACTAACCATAGATTTCTGCAGACTGAATGCTAACACAGACGCTCTTAGAGCTGCGGTTCCAAATCTAGCTGAACTAATAACACTGATTCAAGAAAAAGCATCATGGCAACCATAGATGTCAAAGACATGTTTTTTATTATACCTTTACGACCAGAGGACGCAGACCGCTTTGCTTTCACCTGGGAAGGACAGCAGAACACTTTCACTTGGCTTCCCCAGGGCTACAGGCACTCCCCCACCCTGGCTCATCACGCTCTAGCCAAAGAGTTAGAAAAAATATCCAAACCTGACAATGTAGCTGTTTATCAATGCATTGATGATATCCTTGTGGGAGGAGAAGAAATAGAGGAAGTGGGAGATACCCAGCAGAAAATAATCTCTCACTTAGAAAGCCTTAATTTGCAGATTCCCTCAGAAAAGGTACAGAAACCCTCTCAGGAAGTGAAATTCTTAGGAATCTGGTGGAAGGGAGGTATGACATACATCCCACCTGATAGCCTAACATCTTCAGATCTGATTAAAATGCCTGAATCCAGGAAAGATCTTCAATATGCTTTAGGGTTATTGGTGTTCTGGAGGAAACACATCCCAGATTTTTCCATAATTGCCAGACCTCTTTATAACTTGCTGAGAAAAGGGGTAAAATGGGAATGGGATGCTTCTCAAGAAGAAGCCTTGCAATTGCTGATTTTTGAAGCAACAGCTCACCAAGCCCTAGGCCCTATTCACCCTACAGATGCTTTTCAAGTGGAATGGGGATTTGCTTCCTCAGGGTTGTCAGTACACATCTGGCAGTGGGGCCCTGAGGGCTCAACGAGGCCTGTTGATTTTTATTCCCGTGACTTCAGAGATGCTGAAAAAAGATACACTACCTGGGAAAAGGGATTTTTTGTGGTTAGTTTAGCCCTCATAGAAGTGGGGAAAATTACACGATGTGGTAGTTTGAAAGACAGTGAGAGACTCCAAGTCAGAACTACAATTTAATAGAAAAAATAAAATAAATGCAATAGTACAAAAACACTGACAGAGTCAGAATACAACCTGACACCCTGTCAGTCAGGGTGTTGGTGGTAGTCCACTAAGAAGGTGGCTGCAGTCCTCTGGGAGTGATAGATGTGGTTCTGTTCAAGCAGTGATCCTGTGAAAGGTGTAGTTCTCCTCTGAAGGTCCAGTGGTGGTGTAGAAGGGTCTTAACTTCCTCTGGGAATCCAGTGGAAAAGCTGACTTGTGGAGTTTCAAATTCTAGTTTATATCCAGGTAGGGATACCTTGGTTCCTCACCCTGGGCGGAGCACCTCACAATGGGATGATGTAGTTTTATCAGTAGGACTCAATGGCCCATTAACTGGAGCCATCAGGGATGAGCAAAGCAAACTGCCCCACCTGGCTCCAAAAGCTGGCCCATTAGAGAACATGTCCCAGAGCCATCAAGGATGAGCCAGGAACACTGCCCCACCCGGCCCCAACCTCCCATGAAGATGGTGATAGAATACATAACATTGTAACCTAAGACACACAACAACAGCCAATTGTTTTGAGATGCCCTTTCAAAGTTATTAAGGCAGTTTCTACCGGGACTCCCCCACCCGACGGGGTGGCCCAGAGGGCCTTAGTTAGAAAGTGGTATGCTCAGATTGAACATTATTGTAACACTTTCTCAGTAACTGAAGGAGCTGTAAAAAACCTGGCAATACAAGTAAGCTTGGGTAGCAGCCAAAACAAGCAGTCTCCACTGTTAAGGTAGCCCCTCCTTTCTCCCCTGAGCAGTCGGCCAGTTCTTGGTTCACTGATGCATCCACCGACCTACGGAGGAGCGGAGCGGGCCTTGCCGGTGTTCACTCCCTTCCACCAACAGCTTGCAAGCTTTTACCTACCAAGGGACTATGTTACACGCAGGACGTCTCCTGCGATTTATCAACAGCCCACCAACCACACGTACGTTTTACTAAATCCCCTAAGATTAATACGTACCGTTTTAGCCGCAAGCCAGTGGTCCTTATCTGTCCCCGCAGTAAGCGAGCCGAGGTCTCGGAGTTCTCCTCCAGGAAATCCTGGGGCACGCCGTGGAGCCCTCCATCCCTCAGCCTGTTTCTGCGGACGGACAGAGCCCTCCTGGCTGGCTCGCCAATTGAGACGTGGTATAAAGACTCCACAGCCTGTTAGAGTTGTAAAGTAGGTACGTATTTTATTCAGCGCCGGACGCAGGGGGAGAGCACCTTCCCAAATCCTGCGTACCTTTTTACAGCTTCTAATCACCTATTTATCTACAAAAAGCATGCATATTCTATAACGCCTATACATATTTATTACCTGTCTCCGCCTGCTCTCCGCTTCGTATGTAAATCAGTTGCGGCTGCGCAATCCGTCCCTTTTATTGAGGTGGTGGTCTTAATTTGAGTCTGGGGGCTTGAAAGGATGAAGTAAGAGGATTCTACCTCACACGAACTTTTGACCCCACGAGTTTTGCACATGCGTGTTCTTTCTTTTGCCCTGGTGGCGGCTCCTTTTTATTATTCTACTTCAGCAACATTTTGACAGATACCAGACATCTTTCGAAGGGCCCCCCCTTATCTCTTCAGCCTCCCCTCCGTCCTTGGAGAACAGGATAATAAATCTTATTGTTTCATCTACTCTAAGTTTTAACTCTTAAATCTCCTGTTTCACTAGTGCAGACTGTAAAGCGCTGGACATAATCTTCCTTCAGATGATCTTGGCGTTTTTGAGAGGAGACTTGGCAAATGTTTGCCTGAAAAGTCTTAGGTGTAGCTGATCTTGTAGTAGGGACGCAAATAGGCTGGATGATCTGAAATTCCTCCCAGCCATATTTCTGTGATGCTATGATTGTATGAGGCCTCAAAGTATAAAGACATAACTGCATGTCGAATGTTCCTGGGTGTCATGTTCTCAGACACATGCATTTGACTAATTTTATGCTTGGAAAAAAAGGTTAGATCTTAATGAATTCTGCATTCAAATATTGTCTGGTTTTCCCATCGCATTAGCTGGCCAAATAGATGCTATGATGTCTACCTGATACAAGGGTTTTAGAATTTAAAGGGTTAATCAACAATTGTAAGTATTGCCAAATTTTGCAGCTGCTTACGGGACAATATATGTTGTTTGCTTGCGCTTGCCAAGCTGAAAAGAAAGATGTAAGGGAGTGTCCTGGTTTAGGGCAAATTTTAGGAGGAAACTTCCAAGGGGGTCACCTCTAGAAAAGACAATTCCAGCCGCCCCTCCCCCAAACCGGTTGAGGAAAAGATTTCCTTAGAGAAAAAGTGGAAAAAAACTGTTTATTTAACAAGGAGAACATTCACAAGCATGGGAAAAATTGAATTATACAAAACAATGAAACCTCTCCTTGCTCTGAAGAGATGGTAGATCCAGAGAGTCCTTCTGTGGGTGTGGCTCATTCCCTCCAGAGGCTGGGGCCGATGGCCAGGCCCGGCTGCAGAGTCGGGAGGCCCCCGGCGGATTGTCCTGATGTCTTGGGCCATAGAGATGCTGACCAGTCCCAGAATGAAAAAAAAAAAAACCAAAACAGCAAAGAAACAAAGTCTCTCTCCCTGCAAAAGCCGAGAGATCTCCGAGAGCACTCCGCTGCAAACTCCGAGAGAGCACACAGAGAGCTTATCTCTCTTTTACTGTCCCTGCTTGGAGCGCAGTCTCCAAAGGAATTCCCAGGTGTAACTCCTGCAGATAAAGTGTGCACGTTTTCTCTCCCCCCCCCTTCACTCTCTTCACTCTCTCTGTCTCTCTGGGTCTAACTTAAAGCTACAGAACTTAATATCCAGCATAAGCATCATACAGTCAAGCCAGGACACAGAGGATGCATGCCATTGATGAGAGGAAGAAGACCGTGACCAGAACTCCTGCTTTTGGATCCTGAAACTGGTTTCAGCCAGCTCTAAGATTGGGAGTTGGGCCAGGACCTCAGAGAATATGTGCAAGGAGGCAAGGTGACCCGAGGAAGACTTGTTACTTCATCCCAGAGACCCCAGCCCACGGTCACTAGGAGGCACTGAGGAGGTGCAAGCATATGAAAATGACTTTTGAACTCATTATTATATGAAGTGGAGATAGGTAGTGAATATGTATGAATGTATTGTGTAACTTAATGCATATGTAACCTGTAACCTCATATATACCAAACTGAGAGCCACTGACGGTGCTCAAGTTTTTGGAGGAGGGATGTCCCTTGCGCCCGGCACTGTATTAAAACATACCTACCCTATAACTACCAAGTTGTGGGGTCTTTTCCACATCTCATTCTGGTGAGCCAGGCAGGAGGAAAACTGCCCAGCTGCAGGATCGCCCGAGAAGTGGATGTCCCTGGAGGATCTCCGCTTCTCGGTCCACTCACTGCGGGGGTAGACAAGAACCTGCTGGAACTGGGGATAAAACGGTATGTTTGGGTTTTAAATAGGAGGCCTGTAAGTCGTACTTGTGGTAAAGGGCTGCTGATAAGTCACGCAGAGATGTCTGGTGCACAGCTAGGTTCCTGTGTTGTGAGTTAGGTCTTCCAAGTCACCCCAACCAGGGGCGGGCCGGCAGAGGCAGGCAGGCAGGCAGGCAGGCAGGCACACAGAACCGCCCAGCCAGTGGGGCCGGCAGCAGGGCTGCTTGAATTGGATCAGGGCTTGTAAGCGACCCTGGCCAGGGGGGCCGTGGCAGGGCTGCTTGCAGGGCTTGCAAACAACTTGGCTAGGGGAAAAGCCGGAAACTAACTGACTACCTGTGAAGTTTAAATCAGGAAAAAACAAACCAAAAAACCGAAGGTGAGCTTTATTATTTGTTTGAGTGCTTGTGTGTGTGGGGCTCCAATGTGACTATTATAAGTGTTTAAACAGTTATTTTGACTCCTTTGCCCTGAGTGTAAAGGAAAGGGTATTTGTAGAGTTTGGACTTTGTGTGAGTGTGCTGCTTGTAAGGCAAAGTGGTATTGTGTTTTTAACAGAATAGGAAAGTGGTGCCCAAACTGCAAACATTTTGAGGTTGGCGCTTGGTGTTGTATAGCTAGATTGAAAAGTGGAGGCATTAATGAAGGAGACTGGCTGATGCTTAGAGCAGAGTGATCAGAGGTATCTGTGGTAGCCTTAGTGCGAAAAGAGTCACTTGAATAGTTAGGAGCATAGCTGAAACAGTGGCTAAGCCAGGGAAGAAAACTACTGGTGTCTTTATGGTTAAATAGTAAAAGTATAGCCTCCGATTTTTGTTGTTTTATCGTTTATGTGTAGAAGGGATTTTTTTTGTTTTGTGTGACTGTAATAAGATTTTTAAACCACACTATATTCCTTGTTGCTAGTGATTTATGTTATTATTGTGTCTGTGTGAGCGAGTGTGGAGTTTTAAGGTTTGGTCATGTTTGTGTAAAATGAAGCGGATAATGGAATGCATAGTTGTGTGTTTTGTGTATTTTTTGTGAGTGTTTAGTGTTGGTTTAGTTATGGTAATATTGTACAGTTTAAAGCTGCAAAGTTTTGTGTAAGGGGATGTGAAATAAAGAAATTAAGGTAAATATAGTAGTTAAAATTTGTTTTGTGTATTTTATAATTGTGGCTAGCTGCAAGGTTACCAGAACCCCCTTCTTCAGTGGTTTGGTTTTGACTACTGGGAACCGTTAATACTGGTTAGACCTTAAATAGAAAAGGGGGGTGAGCGTGTTTATTTAGAGAGATTATGTGAAACTCCTGCAGGAGCACTAGTAGCCCTAGATTGGGAACAGCCGACACCAAAAGACAGCCTTTTTTTGAGAAAAGGAAAGGACTACTTAAACAAGAACTACCCGGACAAGGACCACCTAGAAAGGGACCACCCAGACAAGGTCTGCCCCGGTTAGATAAAGATCAGCGTGCAGTTTGCAAGAAACTTGGTCATTGGAAAAATAAATGCCCAGAAAGGAAACAAGACAACCGGCAAGGAAGAAGAGGCCAGGAGAGAGTGATCACACATGTAAAAGAAAACTGAAAAGGACCAGGGGAAAAATCTTCCCTAGCAGACCCTCTGGTTATAATGAAGCTAGGGGGAAACGAAGAAGGAATAGAATTTTTGGTTGATACAAGAGCCACAGATTCGGCTTTAAATAAAGCCTTAATGCCTGTGGGGGATGATTATATCATGGTTAAAGGGGCAACTGGCACATCTGAAAAAGCATATTTTTGTAAAACACTAAAATATAAACTTGGAAAACAATGGGGCATTCACAAATTTTTGTATATGTCCAGTTCTCCAAAGATACTTGTAGGAAGAGATCTATTAGAACAATTACAAGCAATTATCACTTTTAAAAATGGGGAAATTACTCTGGAGGTAAATGATCAACAGTATATAGAAATATTAAGTTTAATATTAACAACCATTGAGACTGGAGAGCAGATTAGAGAAGAAATAGTAAACCAGATGTTTCCCGGAGTATGGGCCGCTAATGTGCCAGGGAGAGCAAAGAATGCACCCCCTATACAAATTAAACTTAAGGAAGAGAAACAAGCGGTCAGGATAAAGCAATACCCCCTGAAAAAGGAAGATAAAGAGGGGATCAGACCAATCACTGAAAACTTTTTATAAGTGGGACTGTTAAAAGAATGCCAGTCTGATTTTGCCACTCCTATCCTACCTCTCCGTAAACCTGATGGGCCATACCGAGTGGTATAAGATTTACGAGCCATTAATAAAATAACAGAAGATCTTTATCCTGTAGTGGCAAATCCATATACTTTATTAACATGCCTAACCCCAGAGTTAGTCTGGTTTACTGTTTTAGATTTGAAAGATGCCTTCTTTTGCCTCCCTCTCCATGAACCCAGCAAAAAAATTTTTTTACATTCAAATGGGAAAGTCTTAAAAGTGGACACGAAACTCAGCTTACAAGGACAGTGTTGCCTCCGGGATGTAAAAACAATCTCAACAACTCACAAAAGACGTAGAATTCCGGGAAGCTCCATCAGGAGAAGGAAAGCTGTTACAGTATGTAGATGACCTCCTAATAGCCACCTGAACAAAGAAAACTTGTGTGAACTGGATGGTAAGCTTCTTGAACCTTTTGAGGATGCAGGGATACAGGGTATTCAAGAAAAAGGCTCAAGTGATAAAACAGAAAGTAATCTACCTGGGCTACGAAGTCAGTGCTGAACGACAAACTCTAAGGCAAGATTTTAAAAAAAGCAATATGCCAAACCCCAAAGCCCCAGACAATAAAAGAAAAACAAGCAAACAAACAAAAAAACCAAAACAAAACCTGCAAACCTTTCAAGGAATGACAGGATGGTGCAGGTTATAGATTTACAACTATGGGTTGCTCATAAAACCCTTATATGAGCTCATTACAAAGGAAAGCAGAGACCTTCAATGGACAAAAAAGCCACATAAGCTTTTAATCAGTTAAAGAATGCCCTCATGTCTGCACCAGCTCTTGGACTTCCAGATGTGAGTAAACCATTCTTTCTTTTCTCCCACAAGAAACAGGGGATTGCCCTGGGAATACTGTCACAAGATCTGGGCCCGTACCAACAGGCAGTTGCTTATTTTTCTAAGCAATTAGATGCAGCGGCTAAAGGATGTCCTGGATGCCTCAGAGCTGTCGCAGCAGTTGTGCTGAACATCCAGGAAGCAGAAATTCACCTTAGGCAAGAAAATGACTGTGCTAGTATCCCATACAGTGTTCACGGTGCTAGAAGTGAAAGGTGGGCACTGGCTTTCCCCACAAAGGTTCCAGAAGTATCAACCCATCATGGTAGAACAAGATGATGTAGAAATAGTAGTAACTAAGATTGTCAACCCAGCTTCTTTCCTCTGCAGAAATAAAGGGGAGCCGGTACACCACGACTGTCTGGAGGCCATCGAAGCTACTTACTCCAGTTGTCCGGACCTGAAAGATACCCCTTTTGATGATGCAAAAACCTGGTTCACTGATGGGAACAACTACTTCATCGGTGAAAAGCAACACGCTGGGTATGCAGTTACCACCTGCAGAGAGGTAATAGAATCTGAACGGTTGCCAACAGACACCTCCGTGCAAAAAGCCAAGATAATTGCCCTTATCTGTGCCTTGAAAATGGCAAAAGGAAAGAAAATAAACATCTACACAGACTCGAGGTATTTGATGTTGTACATACACACTGAGCCGTTTGAAAGGAGAAAGCTGTTGAACTTACAAGAGAAATATAAAACAGTGTGACTGTTAGAAGCAATCCAACTGCCCAAGAAGGTAGCAATTATGCATATCAAAGCACACCAGAAGGTGAGCTCAGAATTAGAAGGAAATGAGCTGGTGGACAGAGAGGCAAAAGAAGCAGCAAAAGGTGAGAAAACTGATGCCTTAGGTTTTAACCTCTTATTTTTTTCATCAAGACTGCTCTAAAACTCCATAAATTGTCATCTAGTGTTCTGTTACTGTCATTTAGACGAAACAATTTCTCTCGGGGCTGGAGTTTCAAGGACATACAGTTTTTTCCAAAAGCCCAAAATGTAAACACCCATGGACAGCAGCGAAGAGAAGAAGGGAACAAGCTGGGGATGGGACTTCAAGACCCGAAACTGTAATTGGACAATGGGTTTCTGATATGCAGATGAACCAAAGGTATATCTGTCTCAAAAACACGTGCTAGGTGTCCATTTTTGGGTGTAGTCTCTGAGAGACTCTTGCATGGCCCAAAGTGTACCTTGTTTTAATAAATACTTCTTTTATTCTCTTAACTCTGTCCAGCCTCTGTTTCAGGTCAGCCTTTTGTAAGGCATCAGAATTGGCGACTCTGGTGGGACGGGAGGCTTCTGAAAAACCCCTGGACCCCAGAGGAGATCCAGCCCCCGCCCCCGCCCCCACTCTTCACCAGCACGGGAAGAGGAGGCTTCGACCACAGTCCAGACGGTATCAGAGCCGAAGGATCCTTGGACCTGACTCAGAGGCACGTGAGTAACGGAATAAAAGCAGTATTCTGTTTGTTTTAGTCTGTGAGGGAGGGGGTCAAGAGATCGTTGATCTCTTAGAATTTGTTTAGCATCTTTGGGGCTCAATAAAGTGTCCCAAGGGGGCTGTGGCGTACTTGCCACTTCCCCCTCTGTTGTTTTAGCTCGTGAGAGCTTAGTGCTGCAGCAGCAGCAATTTGGCTTGGAGCCAAGGGTGGGGCAGTGGCTTAGGCTGCTGCCTGCTGGCACCAAGCTCAGGAGTTCGAATCCCCCTCCTACTTGTTTGCCTTGCTACCTGCTTAGTGTATCATTTATAACTACTCACGATGGGTTGCAACTTTTCTTGTTCAGATGATGCTCAAATACCTAAGGATTCACCATTAGGTCTAGTCTTAGAAAACTGGCAAAAATTAACCGGGACGAGCAAACAGTTTACAAAACCTGAGATTATACGGTTGTCTAAAACCATTTGGCCAACTTTTAATTTAAAAGACAATCAAAGGTGGCCTAAACTTGGTAGCTTGGATGAAGAACTGATACTGGATTTAACATCCCGCCTGTGTGAACAGCACTACTTCCAAGAAACTGAGTATTTGAGATTCTTTTTAGTTATAGCACAAGATGAGCAGCTGCAGAAACCTAAATCACAGTATGTGTTGTTCTTAAGGAAAAAAGAGAAAAAGAGTGAAGGGAAACCGCCCATATTAAATCCGGTGTGCAGTAATAAAGACGAAGCAGAGTCAGATCTAGTAGCACCGGCACTAAGAGCTAATCCAGCGCCGGCCCCGGGGGGGGGCCCAGCCGCGGCCGGCCCAGGGGCTGCTCTAGCCCCGGCGGGGGGGGAGCCCAGGCCCAGGCCGTTCCGGGTGCGCAAGCAGCGGCGGCGCCGGCCGCCCCTGCCCCCCCCGCCATGTCTGCCCCGCCGGTGCCCGCGTCTTCTGCGCATGCGCACGCCGCGACCGCCCCGGCCCCGCCCCCTCTACAGCCACCGTTCCAATCAGGGGCAGGGGAGGGGGAGAGGGGAGTCGCAGCTTCCACAGAATCCCTGTCAGTGAAGAAGGAAGAATGCTGGCTTTGCCGATCAAAGAAGATGCAGGCCCCTGTGCCGCCTCCCCCTTGGGAGCCGGAGCCGCCTGCGCTTTGCCCCTGCTTTCAGGAGGCCTCCCCCTTCTTCGCAACCCCGCGCGCGCCTTGGTGGGAGGGGCCAGGGGGAGGGGAATGCCAGCGGGTGCAGCCAACGGCACCACCCCTGGAGGTGGGGCCGAGGGGCAGAGCTTTCTACCGAGAGGGCAGAGAGGGGACCTCCTACAGGGAGAGCCGAGCCCCTCCCGCTCTCAGGCCTGTGAGCTGCCATAGCAACGTCGCGCGCCGAGGAGCTGGCTCAGGGGATGACGTCATCAAAGCAAGCGACCCGGCCGTAAGCGCTGTACGCCGCAGCAGATCTTGGGCTGCGATTCCTAAGATTAGAACTGATCCAGGTAAATTTAACACAGCTGATTCACAATCGGATAGCTCTCCCTCTGATAGCTCTTCTGAAGAGGAAGATGAAATCTTAGCTGCCCTAAGCAGGCGAAGGAAGGGAAGGATAGCCCGAAGGGCCATACGAGAACGCAGTCCTGTGGCAAAACGTACTAGATCAAAAAAGGAAAAAAGAGAAGAACCAGTTCTACAAGCCCCATTACGGCAAGCAGTTGGCAACCAAGGGCCAATATATGTAAAGGTTCCATACTCCCTTATTGAGTTGGAACAGTGGAAAACCACTGTAGGACAGTATAAAGAAAACCCAGATAAGGTTGCCAAGCTAGTGGATAGAGCTATTAGCACACAAAACCCTGACTGGACAGATCTGAACTCTATGTTAGATACATTGCTTGATCCCACTGAAAGGCAAATGGTTAATAATGCTATTACAACATCGTTAGAATCAGGCATAGCAAATGGATCGATCCAAGGTACGGTTGCTGAAATATATCCTTTAAGTGATCCTAACTGGGATCCAAACATCCCAGAGCAGATGGCAAGACTAAAACGGTATCAAAATCTCATAGTATATGGGTTAAAACATGGGGTCCCTAAAGCTCTAAATTGGTCAAAGCTTTACGCAGTACAGCAAAACTATGACGAATCACCCACTGATTTTTTTAATAGGTTGAGAGAAACTGCTATCAAATATACAAGTCTAGATCCTGATTCAGCTGATGGAAAAGCACACCTAGTCCTCTTGTTTATGGGTCAAGCAGCAGATGATATAAGAAGGAAGCTACAGAAGTTAGAGGGGGTTCGAGACATAGATAGAATGCTAGAAGTAGCCTGGAGAGTATATCGAGACAGGGGCTCAAATGAAGGAGTTAGACGGCAACCTAGCAAAAAGACAATCCAAGAAAAGTCATCCAAAAAAACTTCCCCTACAGACAAAGATCAGTGTGCCTATTGTAAAAAGTGGGGACATTGGAAAAATGATTGTCCCGTGTTGAAGCAAAAGTCCCCAGTTCCCCAGCTCCCGATCGAACAAGGCTCGGGTTCATGCTCAGAATGATGGGAACCGAAGGCTTCTTCCCCAGCAGAACCTTTGGTTATAGCTAAGCTGGGGTCAGATAACATCGAATTTTTGGTAGATACTGGAGCAGCATTTTCCGTACTAAATACCATGGAAGGGAAACTGAGTCAAAACACTGTACATGTTGTTGGGGCGACAGGGGTAAGCGAAACACGGCCTTTCTTCCAACCTTTAAAATTCAAATTGGGCAAACACTGGGTAACTCATCAATTCCTTTACATGCCTAACTCCCCTAAACCATTATTAGGGAGAGATTTGCTAGAGAAATTAGAAGCAGAAATTAAATTCAAAAGGGGGAAGGGAATACAAGTTGTAATTCCTGAATCTAAATTTGTCGAAGTTGCTGCACTTTTCATACAGGACAAATGTGGTGAAATCCCCATTGAAGTTGAAAAAGCTGTCAATCCAATAGCATGGGCCAGTGATATCCCAGGAAGATCCAAACAAGCAGAGCCTGTGAGTATTACTCTCAAACCAGGAGCCACACCGGTAAGGAAAAAACAATACCCTTTGAAATTAGAAAGTCGTAAAGGATTAGCACCCATAATTGAAAAATTCCTCCAACATGGGTTATTAGTGCAATGTGAGTCCAGATTTAATACCCCCATACTTGCTATTAAGAAAGCAGATGGTAAGAGCTATCGATTAGTTCAAGATCTGAGAGCAATTAACAGAATTACTGAAGACATACACCCTGTTGTGGCAAACCCCTATACCCTTTTGACTGCACTGACAGACGAATTAGGGTGGTTTACTGTAATAGACCTGAAGGATGCCTTTTTCTGCATTCCTGTGCATAAAAACAGCCAAGAGCTTTTTGCTTTTGAGTGGGAGAATCCTGAGACAGGGAGGAAAAGCCAACTTACTTGGACCGTTTTGCCCCAGGGGTACAAAAACAGTCCCACAGTGTTTGGAAATCAGCTAGCAAAGGAACTAGAGGACTGGAAAAGACAAGAGCCAGAGGGAGTTATTCTTCAATATGTGGATGATATCCTGATTGCGGCTAAAACCAGAGATGACTGCATTAAATTTACCATCAGTTTATTAAACTTTTTGGGACTGAGTGGGTACAGAGTTTCTAAAGACAAAGCACAGATTGCCAAAGAAGCAGTAATTTACTTGGGGCTCGAGATCTTTCGTGGACATCGACAGCTCAGCAAAGAACGGAAAGAAGCCATCTGTCAACTCCCAGAGCCCCGCACTGTGAGGGAGATGCAAGCTTTCCTGGGAATGGTAGGTTGGTGTCGTTTGTGGATAGCAAATTATGGACTGCTGGTAAAACCCCTATATGGAGCATTAAAAGCAGCTGAAAATGGAATTATCATATGGACAGAAAATACAAGGGCAGCTTTTAAACAGCTGAAACACTCCCTAATGTCAGCTCCAGCACTGGGATTGCCAGACTTAACTAAATCTTTTGAACTGTTTACTTATGAAAGATTGAATGTTGCTTTAGGGGTACTAGCTCAACGCCTCGGGAACCAACGGAGAGCTGTGGCTTACTTTTCCAAACAGCTAGACAATGTTGCCCAAGGGTGGCCAGGGTGTTTGAAAGCCGTGGCAGCTACTGTTGTCTTGATCCAAGAGGCCCGAAAACTCACCCTTGGACGGCACATTGTAGTGTATGTACCCCATGCTGTAGCAGCTGTGCTCGAGCAAAAGGGGGGACATTGGCTGTCCAGCAACCGGATGCTTAAATATCAATCATTGTTACTAGAACAGGATGATGTCACCTTGAAAACAACTTCTGTTGTTAATCCTGCCATGTTTCTGTCTTCCACGTTAACTGACAATGTCCCTGAGCATGATTGTTTGCAGACAATAGAAGAGGTCTACTCCAGCCGAACAGATCTGAAGGATGTGCCCCTAGACAATCCAGACTGGGAGCTTTTTACAGACGGAAGCAGCTTTATGAGAAATGGTAAAAGGATGACAGGCTATGCAGTGACCACTCAAGACAAGGTAATTGAGGCGAAGGCCCTGCCAGCAGATGTGTCATCACAGAAAGCTGAGCTGATTGCACTGACAAGAGCCCTGGACCTGAGTGAAGGGAAGAAGGTAAATATATGGACCGACTCTAAATATGCGTTTAGTGTCGTCCATGCCCATGGAGCCATCTGGAAAGAAAGAGGACTGCTGAACGCTCAAGGTAATCAAATTAAACACGCTGAACAAATACTTGCCCTCTTGGAGAGCGTTAGAAAACCCACGGAAGTAGCTATTATGCACTGCAGGGGTCACCAGAAAGGGAAAACCACTCCAGAATTGGGAAATCGCTTTGCTGACAAAGCGGCAAAAGGAGTTGCAGAAAAAGGTATCCTTGCAATAATTCCCAAAAAGGAAGTTAACTTATCAGGGATCATCCCAAAGTATGATCAAGCAGATCAGAAGCTTATTAAATCTCTCAAGGCTGAGATCACAGAAGGTGGGTGGGCTGTCACACCAACAAATCAAGTTGTAGTCCCACCCCTGATTCTTCGAGAGCTAGCTCAGAGAGAACATGAAAACACACATTTTGGGACTGAAAACCTTCTAAAACATCTAAAAAAGGTAGTAATAGGAAGAAGAATGACTGAAATTGTACAAACAGTAGTAAGCAAATGTGAAGTTTGCTGCAAAAACAACCCTGATACAAGGAAAAGAGTTGTGTTAGGAGTAACAAAAGCAGGGGATCTTCCTGGAGATTACTGGCAAATAGATTTTGCTGAATTACCACGTAGAGAGGGATACCGGTACATACTGGTATTGGTTGACACTTTTAGTGGATGGCCCGAAGCTTACCCTTGTCGCACTAACACAGCCAAAGAAGTGGTAAAGATTTTGCTCAATCATATAATTCCAAGGTTCGGGGTTCCCCTGGGAATGTCATCGGATAGGGGACCACACTTTGTTGCCACAGTAATTAAAGAAATCAGTCAGATTTTGGGAATTACTTGGGATCTGCATACACCTTATAGACCCCAAGCGAGTGGTAAAGTTGAACGTATGAATGGAACCCTTAAAACACAAATTAGCAAAATTTGTCAAGAAACATCTATGACATGGGTTCAAGCCCTGCCTATAGCTTTACTAAGGATCCGCATACAGCCAAGGCGGAGGGATAACATCAGTCCCTATGAAATACTTTATGGTAGGCCATACCAGATTCCACACATTCCAGGGGAAATTCATATAAAAGGGAAACTTGATTTACAGAGATATCTAATGGCTTTAGGTTCCACTTTGCAGAAGCTCCAGAATTACATCGTGCTATCCAGACCCATCGGACTGGACACACCTGCACATCTTTTCCAACCTGGAGACTGGGTTTATATCAAGTGGTGGGACAATGAACCTCTACAAGCTAAGTGGAAAGGACCATTCCAAGTCCTGCTGACTACCCTCACTGCTGTCAAAGTCTCTGGCAAAGGACCCTGGATCCACTACTCCAGAGTCAAGAAAGCTTCTGCTCCTGAAACAACTGAGAAAACAAAGAGTGATGCAGAAGAGAGCGTGATTTAAATAATGCTTCAGTGCTTAAAGAACTGCTCATAGTAATCATAGTCACAATTCTTCTATATCTACTGTTGTTAAATATTTACTGTTATTAAGTGTATATTATTAATAGATTATTAATCTAGATTATTAATATATAGTAGATATTTAGAATAGAGACTTGACAAGGTAGAAGCCTTGTCAAGCCTCTAAAAGGGGGGAAATGATGCCTTAGGTTTTAACCTCTTATTTTTTCATCAAGACTGCTCTAAAACTCCATAAATTGTCATCTAGTGTTCTGTTACTGTCATTTAGACGAAACAATTTCTCTCGGGGCTGGAGTTTCAAGGACATACAGTTTTTTCCAAAAGCCCAAAATGTAAACACCCATGGACAGCAGCGAAGAGAAGAAGGGAACAAGCTGGGGATGGGACTTCAAGACCCGAAACTGTAATTGGACAATGGGTTTCTGATATGCAGATGAACCAAAGGTATATCTGTCTCAAAAACACGTGCTAGGTGTCCATTTTTGGGTGTAGTCTCTGAGAGACTCTTGCATGGCCCAAAGTGTACCTTGTTTTAATAAATACTTCTTTTATTCTCTTAACTCTGTCCAGCCTCTGTTTCAGGTCAGCCTTTTGTAAGGCATCAGAATAACTGAGGGAGCCTTGAACACACAGACAGACCCTTGAAGGTAAGCCAACATATAATAAGAAAGATAAAAAGCTAATTGAGGATCAGAAAAGAACATATAACCAAGAAGTATGGGCTACCACCCCAGAGAGAAAGCTGATTGTTCTGTCCTATTTGACATGGTCACTGGTGAGGTAAGAACAGCAGAAAACACACTGGGGTATAGACGCTTTGCATAAATTTATATGCCATTATTATACAGGTAACCCAGCAGTGTGACCTTTGCCTCCAGACTAACCCCAAAAACACTCCCAAACCAAAACTTGGCCAAACTGGAAAGGGCCATGGACCCAGACAACAGTGGCAAATTGACTTTTCAGAATTGCAAAGAAAAGGGGGGTATCGGTACTTGCTGGTCATAACAGACACCTTTTCAGGATGGCCAGAAGCTTTCTCTACCAGAACTGCTAAGGCTTGGGAAGTGACCAAAGTGTTACTGCAAGAAATAATACCACGCTTTGGAGTTCTAGATATAATATCCTCCAATAGAGGACCACACTTTATTTTAAAGGAGGTGCAACAAATTAGCCACCATCTGGGCATAGACTGGGAGCTTCATACTCTGTATCACCCTCAGTTTAGTGGACAGGTAGAGAAAATGAACCACCTGATCAAACAACAAATTTTAAGACTAGTGCAAGAGGCCAATTTGCCTTGGCCCCAATCTCTTCTGTTAGCATTGCTACGGATTTGAACTAAACCCAGAAGCAAAGAAAAATTAAGTCCCTTTGAAATACTCTCTGGGAGACTGTCGCGTTCCCTGCTTCGGTCCCACCGTGGTACCGGCAGTGGAGTCCTAGCGCTACCCTAGGAAGTCGTTCGCGATCTGGAAGACTTCCTCGGAGTGCCTACTGCAGGCACAGCTGGTCCGCGTTTCGGTCCGGGGACATGTTGCCCCCGGAGCTTGATGAGACTGCAAAGAACTACCAGAGAAGGAGGTCTCTTGGTATGTGATTTCGGTAGGTTTATTGCCTCCAAAGGGAGCACATGGTCCAAGAGCCAAGAACAGCTTATTACATCGGTATTTAAGGGAGGAACAACCTCCAATCAACTGAGGGCTCAGGGCAGTACAGGGGAGGGGCTAGGGTACATAGTCGAATGGGGTTTAGGGAGGGGAGGGGGGCAGAGAGAACAACGAATGGACAAGGGAATGAAAGGGAATTTCCCAGAACGGGAATAAATAACAGACAAGTCCAGTAACCAATAGCAGGAGCTTGGGGTCTGTGGATTGGTGGTCTAACCGCTGCCCCTGGGAGCTCCGGGGGGAAACCCTCTGTCCGTGGAGCCTGTCCGGAAGTCTCCTTGCTTTCTGGTCCAGAAACACCGCAACAGGAGACCATATGGAGTACAGAAGGGAATATCTATCCAAATTGGGGATGAAATGATGATTGCTTATATGATACCATTGAGCAAACAACTCAGAAAAACTGAAAAACATGTAGCTGGAACTCAAAGTCGAGGTTTGGACAGCCCTCTATATGACATACAACCTGGAGATTACAGAAAAAAATTTGGAACCACAGTGGGAAAGACCATTCCAGGTAATCCTTACCACCTATATTACAATCAGGATTAAGGAGCAAAACTCCTGGATCCATCATTCCAGAGTCAAGAAGGCCTCGGAGACTCCTTGGCAAGTGACCCATGGTGATAATGAAATGAAACTGAAATTTACTGGGACGAAATGAAAATATTAGGAAAAGAAATTATTGTTTTTGTGGTCGTATTTGTAATTTTAGGTTGGGAAATTGTTTATGGACAAGAAGACAATGTTTGGTTTCAAGGGGAAATATATGTGTTGATGTCAACCCAAAATCTCCCACCAGGGTGAAACTTAACCTTTAAAATTGTGGTTTTACAGAATCAACAACCATTTGGGAAAGAACACTATAAAGAAGACAACTGTCCTGGGTTAGTCAGGAGGCATCAAAAGCTACGAAGTGACCTATGCATCAGGAAGTAGTACTACTTCCTTCCCGAGAGAGAAAGCCAATAACCTGGTAGTTTCGAGGATTGATATGTAGGTAAACCAATTAAAAGTTGATCTGCCTTCGAGGAATAAACCATATATAAACAGAGGACCTCTGAGCCTCTTCCTCTTTTGGCCTGCTTCTGTTTAGAGAGGAGCATCTCCCTGCTTCTCTCCCGGGTAAGGCTTCCCCTGCCTTCCAAAGGAGAGCAGCGGGGGGGGGGAGGGTGCAGAAGGGAGGTTTGGAATGGCCTGCAGCTGCAGCTGGGTGTGGGGGAGGAACCGGCCTGGGCTCTCAGCAGATACAGTTCAGCCGACATGTCAGCTACACGAGACAGGGCCAGGCCCCCTGCTCCGGGCCAGGCAAGGACCTGGCTGGACTCCATCCAGTTCAGGCCAGACCCTGCCCTGTCACCCTGGGCCTGGCCGGCCCTACCAGGCTGAGCCAGCTCTGCAGAGTCAGGCCACAGAGACTCTGAGTGCTTCTGTCATCCAGCTTGGACCTTTTCAAACAGCCCGGCAGAGACCACGTGATCGTCACACTGCCAGAGAGAGAGAGAGAGATTATGCATGCCTGGACTAAACTTACAGACACCTATCCTTCCTTGCACAGAGAGAGGAACGAGTGAGGACATCTACATAAATGCAGCATAGAGACTTTACAGTCAGTGAGGAAAGCAGAACCGATGCTTAGAGGGTGGTGTATGCCAAGTGCTTCAAGAGTGAAGCTGAAAATTCTTTTGGAGAACTGTGATTGGGATTGAGTGTGGCAGCTGTTGAGGCTACCACTGAGGCCCAGAAAGATCCAGAAGGTCCCAAGGGATCTAAGGGGCCATAGTGGATGGTTGCTCAGGTTTGAAAATCCTCCCCTTCCCTCTGGAGGATAATAGTTTCTTCCACGTGATTGATGTGTTCTTCCTATGTTAATTGTACCCCCCTGACTGGACTGTTTGTTCTCCACCCCTTATGCATATGTATCTGTATGTAGAAGGTTCTGTGCTACTCGGTACTCCATTGGTTGTGGTTCTCTCTCTCCTCCCCTTCCCTCTCCTCACTGGACTGTGTAAACTTGTCCCACCTTCCCCCTGCCCCTGGACCCTCTCCTGACTGGTTGTTTGTTGCTGTATAAAAGTCTGTGCTCTCCTTTGTTTTGGGTCTTCTGTCCCTGGACCCATTCGAGTGAGGAACTGTTAATAAACTCCTTGGATGCCCACACAGAAATCCCTCCCTTATTCTTTACCCCTGGACCTGCTAGGACTCGTCTCTCTGTGCCCACCGACAGGGTAGCAGAGTGCTGCAGCAGGAGCTAAAGCAGCCCCACCAGAGCGGCTCCCCATGGGACACTTCTGGGACATGCTGCCAGTCTCTGTCTCCTGGGACAGTCCCCATGCAGGCATTAACTGAGCTAATAAATTCCCTGTAATATATGAAGGAGTAGTCCAAAGGGGGGATGTGATGTTCTAATGGCAACCAGTGAGCCAAGGCACCTGGGTGGAGATGAGTAGGTGCTGAAATAAGTCCAGTCTGATTTGAAGCTTGAGCTGAGACACAGAAGATGCTCTGAGCTGTCCCTGGCCCCGGGGAATGCTGGAGAACTTGTGTTGCCAAGAGAACCTGTGTTGCTAGACACAGAAGAAGGGGATTTTCTTCGCTGCTGCAATAGAGTTGCTCATCCTTAAAAGGGCACCCCATGGACTGTCATGACCCCTCTGTAATAGCTGTGGGAAGGCTCCTGGTGTGGGGGGAGGGATCCGGCTGAAGACCCATAAATAACTGTATTTTCTTACAGAGAATCCATGGTATAAGCAAAAGAGACTTCTCTCCCTACATGAACTGAGACAAAGGCTATTTCAGAGGTGGTAAACTGACTGGAGGTCCAAGTGTTGTCTTTTTGTGTGTTGTCAGGGAGAAAGAAATTGAGAGGTGGGGGAAGGAGGGGTGGTCTGAGGAGTTTGTTCTGGTTCTTCTTGCCTACTCCTGATCCTCATCTCACAGCAAACATCAGGTAAATTTGGGTAAGTGTGCTGGCATTTGGCCAGAACCTTGAATAGGCGAACTGAAAACCACTACACCAACACAAGTAAGATTTACATTTTTTGAGACACTAAATTATTGGAGAAACACAGGGTATGGGAAACCAACAGTGATACAGGTGTTAACTGAACCCGATGAACAAATGCTAGAAGTTCAAAATTGTACTGGAGATAGCCCATATGTAAATAAGCTCGGTATGTTGGTACAATTTTACAGCAACCCGACTGGTAATTGTGCAATGCTGGCTGAATATTGTTAATAACCAAGGATGGAATTTTGACTTTTGAAACATAAGCTGGGTTACTACAGTCCAACTTTGAGTCCCAGCAGAGCCCTCCAAACTCATTACCTTTAGTCAGAGCAACACTGAGTGGCCTTGGCCTTTATGCACTTCACTGGATCCATGGGAAAGTACTCTGATATAAAAAATCTTAAATTTGTTAACTGTAGTCAGGCATAAAAATCAGGTATATGCAAAAAAGAAATAATAAAAAAAAACAACCAAAAGATATGGCAACTTCAAGGGACTGTAAGAGAAAAAATCAAAATAGGATGCCAAATAATTAATGAGACTAACCATAAAAAAGCAACTCAAATCAGTGTTTTTGTTACAGATAAGCATGAGGAAATCTGTAGCCATTTGAGTAAATTAAATTGTTGGTATAATTTTACATTAATACAGACCATAGAAGTGGTTTGTTTTTGGCCACATAATTTTAATGGGCTTTCATTTAAGTTTAAAATAAATGCTATATCTAGACCCACAACCTATGTCAGCATACAACCTCAAACCCAAACCACAGTATTTAAACTTAAACCCAGAATTTATGAAATTAGGCCTTATGTAGTGAAAAATACCAGTCAATAGCTATTGTTGTTTAACCCAGAGTGGTCTTTGAAACAAATAAAATTATTAATGCAGATTAATATTTTTGAGATTCAGCCAGCTTGCTCCCCTCTTATACAGATATCCTTTGAGGGCTGAACAACATGGTTACAAAGGCAGGCACTTTTTAAGGGCAGAATACGAAGGGATTTAACTGGAATGTTAGGAACTGGATTAGGGGTTTTAAATTAGATCAATTCAAAAATATTAATGAGCAAGTTGGCCATTGTAACTAGTGATTTAACAAAATTAAAACAACCTTTGTAGTTTTTTATTGGCATTAAGAACCAATCACTGGCAAGTTCCTAAAATATTGCCAAGTTGAGAACAAACGCAAGAGCAAGATCATAACCTAATAATTAATACATTTAGTATAGTCCAAGACGATGTATTGTTGGCCCTCAGTTGTATACAAGCACAATTATGGATGCAGTCAGTGGCTTTTTTAATCATAAGGGAAGGAAATGAAGATGCTTTCCCTATTGAAATGTGAAAGGCTGTTTGGGACAATGCCACTAATGAAGAAAAGAAGCTCCAATCCTGGTGGACCCTAGTGAATTTTACCTATGATCCTACAACTAACATGGCCACAGCCTTTGTTCTTACCATACGTAACGCCACGATTTATGTTATTTATCCCATAGCATTAGGACTGAATCATGAGGGAACAATACTTTACCCCTTTGAGCATAGATTATGGGCTTGGAAAATAAAAGAAAAATGGCAAACTATAAATTTAGAGTCTTCTGTTACTCAAGAACAACAAAGATTTATTTGTGAGAGTAACACAATTGATGCTAAGGACATATGTCTCAATGTTGAACAAGACATTTGTCACTTTGAAGTTCACCCAAACACTACCCAAAATACCTTGCTTGTATATATTGCTCAGAGTTGTATATTTTTAAGAACTGCTTGTAACTTATTAGTGATAAATGGTGAAAATGTAACTTTAGCCGTTAAGAATTATTTTTATTTTTGTATTTGTAATTTTGTTAAAATTATTGGGTGAGACTTTTTGTATTTATCACCAGTTGTATCCCACCAATTGATAAAGTCTAATTATACTACGTATCACAGACTAGTACCTACACCCATTGAAATGAACCTGACATTGGTAAAACAATTGGTAAAGCACCAGGACTTGAATAAAATCTTGAAAAAGTCCAGGAAAATGGGAAAAACACTCTGATTACCATCCATCATGACACAGAATAAATAAGCAGACTGTTACGAATGGATGTGGGAGTTAAAATCAGTCCTTGCGTCCTGCCCAGGCCTTGGCAGTAGGTAGTAACCTTATTGAGGTAACCAGCACCCCAAAACCCACTTTCGTGTATAAGTTCTTTTAATAATGACTGATTCTGTCTATTATAGAGCGAACTATTTATTAATAGACAAGAAAACTATCAGATATAAGACTTAAAAGCAAACCAATACTACGCAGGAATAAAACAAAGACTACTAGTAAATAACTTAAAGTGCACGAGAATGGTACCTTTTTCAGTTACAGATAGCGAAGAAATAGTATAAGCTTAGAATTCAATGTATCTTACCATCCAATTGCTGGTGCAGGACATTGAGATCCTTTCCCTCAATCCCCGGAGAAGTAACCACAAAGCCTGCGTCCAAACTTCGGGGAGAAGCTTCAAACACTTTAGGGTGTGAGAGACTTCTGCCCCAGTGTTAGTTTGTGTATCTTTTCTAGTGTAAAACCACGACTCTTAAGTCAGTGATTTTTCCTCTATCTCTCCTCTTATCAGCTCTGCAGACTAAGATGTTAATTCTTAGCTGAGGCTTGAGCCCTCTGGCGCCAGAGATGACTCCTGCTGGGCCTTCCTGCCCTTGGGTTATCTCTTTATGCACCCGTTATCTGTGGCACACAGGAGAAGGAGGTGAGGGGATAGGCGTCCTGCCACAATCCACCCCATGACTTAGAGTCACTGGTTTTATCTCATGGAGTGATAGTGCAGGTATCTCTTGCCTCCATGCTATAAAAGCATACACTTTCATATATGTGTGCACTATTTTTGAGTATTTTTGATATACATTGTTTTCCTAGGTTGTACTATTTCTTCAAAAGATGTTGTATTTCATTGATAGGGAGCACCTGTTTTTGTTTCAGGTTATGTAACACCTATACATATAAGACATGGTATTACAATCAGTGTACGTGATGGTTAAAGGGCAGTTCATGTATTAGTCCATGTAGGGTAGGTTGTTTCTGGTTCAGATCTTCTCTTAAGTGAAATTTAGTTTGCTTAAGACAATAAGTGTTAGACAATTCTACAACAATTTAAGCAAAAACGTATATATATATATATATTGTATTACATAGTGGTTTGATTGTCTCAGGGGAATTAAGGATCTGTTGAAGTTCAATTTTATTTATATCCTACCTTGAAGAGGTAGAAAGGGAGAAGTAATCAAAGTTGATTTTGAAAATCCAAGTCAATATTACATTAAGGGTGAAGCCCCTTTCATCCACTGTGACAAAGTAAAGGTACAAATATTCTACAGTGATATTTGTAAAATTATAAGAAATATATATATAAACATCAAATAAAACAACTAAAATAACTCAATTATCAAATAATTTGGCACTTCAGTAGTAGTAAATAAGGTGTTAATATTACCTAAACAAATGTAAACTCATTCTTTGGGACTTTTATAGAAAATGGTTATCACTAGACTTGCATATTTTATTGAATGCAATTTTACAAATTTGGAATATGACCCATACACTAAACATTAATGTTAGAACCACAATTATTACACCAGTTTCCTAATAAATATGTTTAGATTTTGGATCCATGAGGTTATCCAGTCAAATATATCTGTTTCTTGATCCTTTTGGATTTCATGTAAGATTCTAGTTTTCTTCCTAATTTCCTCTAAATCAGTCTGTATTCTTAGAGTTTGGTCATTGCATACACAGCAGCTAGTATTGATAACTGTGCATACCCCACCTTTGGAAGCCAAAAGTAAATCCAAAGCCATTCGATTTTGCTTTACTACTTTTGAGAGACTGGTGACTTCTTGTTGTAAAGCACTGATTGCATCATTTGTTTGATTTTCTATTTGTTCAATGATTCTGGATATATTTACTATTGCTTATTCTAATTCAGGCACTCCTAACCATGGTAGGAACCCACTCACAAATCTATGGAAACCGGTGAACCTTTCAACCAAGGGGTTTAAATTTCATTTGTATCTCATAATAAAGGATTGTAGGTGTCCCCTGGGGAATTCTGATTTATCAGTGACATCTATCTCTGGGACTACAGTTCCAATGGTGAATATTCCATGCCATCTAGGGGGTAGAGCTTTTCTAGCTTGATTTCCACAAAGTCAATAGTATCCCATATTGTCTGGAATAGACCACCACTGTGTGGTTAAAATGTCTTTTATAGTTACATCTAGATATGAGTGGCACTTGGGATAGATTTCGACCATGATCCCTGAGTGACACTCAGGTAAATCTAATTTTTGGCATGGAATTACCCCTGGTCTCCATAGGCATCTGTGGATACAGGAGGTTTCTATGGTTATTACATCGATTGTTAGGACTTGTTGGTCTACAAAGGTTTGGACTGTTTTCCCTTCTAGAAGGAGCATCAATTTGGCAGGAGGAATGCCCTTAGAAAATATGTTTGGTGTGGGGATTCCCACTATCCGAACACTTTCATATGAGTGAGTAGGGAACTGAGAGCATATCCAGCAATCGCTGCGATTTGTTACCAGTGTCACAGCTTGCATTAACTTTAGATGGGAGTTTTTCTTCCAGGGGTCAGGTAGCATTTGTTCTATTTGAGTTAGGTTGGGTTGGTTTTTAGGAATAGTGACATTGGGTTTTAGTTTTCCCTTCATAATGGCTAATCGTAAAGTTTTGTCAGGGTGGCTAATCAGCCATTCAGCATTAAAAACATTGAATTGTAAATATAACAATGTAAGCAATATCATAATTAACATTTTTGAATACAATAGATTTACTGATTGGTGTGTAGTCTGGTCCTGTAGGTTCTTCTATGTGTGGAGTTGGTGCTTTTTGCTTTTTGGTTTTTGGAGTCCAAGAGTCTCTGTAGTTTTCACAGCTGTGTAAATAGTGAACAGTCTTTGCTTCTGTTGGATGAGTGGTTCTCTTCCTCACGATGGGGTATACACCTAGTCTTCTATCTGGTGAGGATATTCTTAAACATTCAAGGTTATCAGAGAAACTAAAACAGCAGAACTTAAGCAATAATAGGTTTCTCAGACTTATAGTAGTGGTTCTCCTTTTGGCCTCTAGTTCTAAACTTAGTGCTATATTCACTGTCGCCACATGGGGACAGTGTAGGGGTAGTTTATGAGGCTTCATTGGGAAATTGGTTTTGTTCAGAGCAAAATTAGGCTAATTGTAGAAACACGGGCAGTTTAGAATGTGGGGAATACCCATCGAGAGCTAATTCTGTGTTGGTGGCCACCATAATCAGTAGCTACCCAGGCCATCGGCCCTCGGGTGTCTGTTAGAGTCATTGGTACAATTCCAGTTTGAGGTAATTTTACCATGACTGGTTGGCCCGCTGTTAAGCTATTTTGAAAAGTTTCAGTTTTGTTATTTGGACTTGTTTCAAAAGATATAGGACTCAGGAAAGCTCGTGAAACCGGGCTGCCCATAGGTCCATACCGGTTGTTTATTTGGTGCAGTGCAGAAGGTAGTCTTTTATCCCACCCAGGCTTGAGTGGTTTGAGATAATATTTTAGTAATCCATTGGCACGTTCTACAGTCCCATTTCCCTGGGGATAAGGTGTATGGAAAATCCATTTGATTCCTTCTTCTTTGGCCCAATTCTGTACTACCACACTGGTGAAGTGTGATCCATTGTCACTTTGTATAGAGTTTGGAATAGGGAGACTGGAGAACCAGTCGCTAAGCCCTGAGACAGTTGTTTCTGCATTGGCATGTCTGCTTTTTGTGGCCTTTAATAGTCCAGATATAAATTCCACACTTGTCAGTATGTATTTGTAACCATTAGATGCCTTTAAAGGTCCAGTATAATCTATTTGCCAGGTTGACCAGAGTGTTTTATTATTCTTGATGTGTAAGGGTGGTGCCAAGTCTGGGTGATTATAAGTCTCAGCTGGCACTGAGGACACTGTGTGAGAATGTCTTTACACATCTTCCTGGTTATTGGCCAACCTCTGCTTTGTACTGCAAAAAATAGGGCTTCTTGCCCAGTGTGACTCAATTTGCAATGCAAGCATTCACCTAAATGGTACCAAAGTTGTAGGTCCTCTAATTCATAATTTTCTATTTTTTTGATTTTTGTTAGCTGATCTACTTTGTTGTTCCAGTAAGTTTGTAAGGCTTGGTAATTTGCGTGGGCTTTAACCCAGCCTATCTGGATTTGTCGAGACTGAGCCTGCAATAACAGCCACTTCCCATCTTCTTTCTGCCAAACTGCTTTCCCATTTACTTGCGTATCTAATGCTTCCCACTGACACGGTGTCCTGTGATGCCTAAAGGATTTTTCTGCTTTTCTTCTGAATACTTCTTACACTGTTCCCTATATTCACAAGTATTAGCATGCATACTTGTGATGCTTTAGGTGATAGTTTGGCCTGGTTTCATGGTGTTAAGTAGGCCAGTAGACTAAACACCCCTGAAACCACGTAGAGTTAGAAGACCAAACACTCTGTTTTCGTAGGCCCTCAAGGTCTCCTAGTAGGACAGATTTTGTAAACTAGAAGTTAGCCCACCCAGGCCCCTTACTGGGCCCTCCTGGTAGATATGCTAATGTGTAGAGTCTTTAATTGTATAATCGATTGGGGGGACGGGGCTTTTTGCGATGTGTTCTACCTGGGTGGCAGAAGCCATCAAATCGGATCCTATTAAAATACCGAGGTAAACAACCCCCAACCCTCTAACCGTGTCTGCGCCTTTATTTCCTAAGACCAGAAAAAGGCATCACCTGGTTTGAAAGACAGGTGTCTGTTAAGGAAGGCAGGAAACTCCCTTGGAATGGGAAACTGTAACACCTCTCCCTCCGAATTATTATAAATTTGAAATCAAGAGGCTCTCAGGCAAAGATATGGGAATAGGAATAACAGTTCTTTACTAATATATAAAACAAAGCTAACAAATAACAACAGCTATGGTGTTAACCAACAAACAGAACCAGAAACCCAGTGGCAGCCTGCTTGGCTTCAGGCACCTTTCTCTTTTGGTGCAGTTCCAGTCACAGCCTGCAGGGGGCGCTCTGGGTGTGATGATTCCCTGGTGGCTGCAGGGGGCGCTCTGGGTGGGATGATTCCTGGTGGCTGCAGAGGGCGCTCTGGGTGGGATGATTCCTGGTGGCTGCAGGGGGCGCTCTGGGCATGAGCTCAGGTAGCACACGGCAATGGCGGCTGCCCGAGGCACGGAGGGATGGAGGAGAGCCTTTGTTCCACAGACCCTCGGGGGGGCAGCTGGTGTCGGTGCCGCAGCAAGATCCCCGGACACAGGGAGCTGGGACGGTAAGAGGTCCCGATGTGCAGGGGGAGTCCCGCTACAATGTAGCGAAAAACTCAGAGCAGCGTGGAGGAGCAGGGGAGAGACAGGCTGGTGGCAGGCAGCTCCCGATGGGGCAGAGAGGAAAAAGACTCACAGCAGACAGACCGGCAGCTCCGTGCTGGCTTCTCAGGGGCTGTGGGTTCAGCAGGCAGCAGCTCCGACCGTCCAGCTCTGAGGGTCCCGAGCAACAGAGCGACCTCCCCCCCGCCCTTGCCTTTTCAGTCTCCAAAATTTCGCGTTGTCAGGCCCTGCTTCCAGGAGGGCAATTCTGCCCCACCCTGCCAAGGAGAAAGGCTCTAGCCTCGTGCTTTGTTCTCTTAAGTACTCAGCTATTAGGCTCGGTCATTAGTGTCTTAGCAGCCCATGGGAGAAAAATTCCTGAGGAAAAAACTAAATCCAACCTTCGACATTCTCCACCCCGAATTTTTTTCCCATGAAAACACCTTACATCAAATTTAAACTTGTGAAGTATATACATACATGCAGATACAGATACAAGCACGGTGTCATAAGTAGTTCACCCTAAAACAAGATCTCCTTGAGGTATGCATCGGGTCTCTCCATTCCTTTGCATCACCCACCAGGTGCAGCCTGGTCCCTGAGAAAAGACAACTCCCCGGATGGGATTGTCTTTGCCTGAGGCAGAGTTTACCCAAACAGTCTTTCCCAGCATACCTCTCATGTGTACTACTGGAACCTTATCTCCATCTGTTGTTCGCAAGGGGTCAGAGTGGGCAGGCCCGGCCCGGCTGGAGGAACCTCGGGTGTTCACTAACCATGTGGCCTTTGCTAAATTAGTCTCCCAGTTCTTGAACGTCCCCCCACCCAGTGCTTTCAAGGTGGTTTTGAGCAGGCTATTGTACCGTTCAACTTTCCCAGCTGCTGGTGCATGATAAGGGATATGGTACACCCACACGATGCCATGTTCTCTAGTCCAGGTGTTTATAAGGCTATTTTTGAAATGAGTCCCATTGTCAGATTCAATTCTCTCAGGGGTACCATGTCTCCCAAAGACCTGTTTTTCGAGGCCCAGGATGGTGTTCCGGGCAGTGACATGAGGCACAGGGTAGGTCTCCAGCCATCCTGTGGTGGCTTCCACTACTGTGAGAACGTAGCGCTTGCCTTGGCAGGTGTGGAGCAGTGTGATGTAATTAATCTGCCAAGCCTCTCCATACTTATATTTGGACCACCGTCCACCAGACCATAGAGGCTTCACCCGCTTGGCCTGTTTGATTGCAGCACACGTCTCACAATCATGGATCACCTGGGAGATACTGTCCATGGTTAGATCCACCCCTTGGTCTCATGCCCACTTAAGGGTGGCATCTCTGCCCTGGTGGCCTGAGGCATCATGGGCCCATCGGGCTAGGAACAACTCCCCTTTGTGTTGCCAGTCTAAATCTATTTGTGCCACCTCTATCTTTGCAGCATGATCTACCTGCTTGTTGTTTTGGTGTTCTTCGTTAGCTCGGCTCTTAGGGACATGGGCATCTACATGGCGGACCTTTACGGGTAGCTTCTCTACCCGAGTGGCAATGTCTTTCCATTCATCAGCTGCCCAGATTGGCTTTCCTCTATGCTGCCAGTTGGCCTTTTTCCACCTTTCCAGCCAACCCCATAGAGCATTGGCTACCATCCACGAATCTGTGTAGAGGTAGATCTTTGGCCACTTCTCTCTTTCAGCAATGTCCAGGGCCAGCTGAACAGCTTTGAGTTCAGCAAATTGGCTCGACCCACCCTCTCCTTCAGTGGCTTCTGCAACCTGTCGTGTGGGGCTCCACACAGCTGCTTTCCACTTTCGGTTCATCCCTATGATGCGACAGGAACCGTCAGTGAAAAGGGCGTAGCACTTTTCTTCATCTAGCAGTTGATTGTATGGTGGAGCCTCCTCAGCCTGGGTTACTTGTTCTTGCTCCTCTTCGTCAGTGAGACCAAAGCTTTCACCTTCTGGCCAATTCGTAATTATTTCCAGGATCCAAGGGCAGTTCGGATTTCCAATGCGGGCGCGCTGTGTGATAAGTGCAATCCACTTACTCCATGTGGCATCGGTGGAGTGGTGAGTAGAAGGAGCCTTTCCTTTAAACATCCACCCTAGCACAGGTAGTCGGGGTGCCAGGAGGAGTTGTGCTTCAGTGCCAATTACCTCCGAAGTGGCTTGAACTCCTTCATAGGCGGCCAAGATTTCTTTCTCTGTGGGGGTGTAGTTGGCTTCAGACCCTCTGTAACTTTGGCTCCAGAATCCCAGTGGTCGGCCTCGAGTCTCTCCAGGCACTTTCTGCCAAAGGCTCCAGGACAAGCCATTGTTCCCAGCTGCAGAGTAAAGCACATTCCTCACCTCTGGTCCCGTCCTTACTGGGCCAAGCGCTACTGCATGAGCGATCTCCTGCTTGATCTGGGTAAACGCTTGTTGCTGTTCAGGGCCCCAGTGAAAATCGTTCTTCTTGCGGGTGACCAGGTAGAGAGGGCTCACAATCTGGCTGTACTCTGGAATGTGCATTCTCCAAAAGCCTATGGCCCCTAGGAAAGCTTGCGTTTCCTGTTTGTTAGTTGGCGGAGACATCGCGGTGATCTTATTGATCACCTCTGTGGGAATCTGGCGCCATCCATCTTGCCATTTTACTCCCAGGGACTGGATCTCTCGAGCAGGTCCCTTGACTTTGCTCTTCTTGATGGCAAAACCGGCTTCCAGGAGGATCATGATCTTCTCTCCTTTCTCAAATACCTCTGCTGCCGTGTTCCCCCACACAATGATGTCACCGATGTATTGGAGATGCTCTGGAGCCTCACCCTTTTCCAGTGCAGCCTGGATCAGTCCATGGCAGATCGTGGGGCTGTGCCTCCACCCCTGGGGCAGCCGATTCCAGGTATATTGCACACCTCTCCAGGTGAAGGCAAACTGGGGCCTGCACTCTGCTGCCAGAGGGATGGAGAAGAACGCATTGGTGATGTTAGTGGTGGCATACCACTTTGCTGTCTTGGACTCCAACTCGTACTGGAGCTCCAGTATGTCTTGCACAGCAGCACTCAATGGTGGAGTCACTTCATTCAAGCCACGATAGTCCACAGTCAATCTCCATTCCCCATTGGACTTGCGCACAGGCCAGATGGGGCTTTGAAGGGTGAGTGAGCCTTACTGGCCACTCCTTGGTTTTCCAGGTCGCGGATCATCTTGTGGATGGGGATCACGGCATCTCGAATGGTCCGGTACTGCCGGCGGTGCACTGTCGAGGTGGCAATTGGCACTTGTTGCTCTTTTACTCTCAGGAGTCCCACTGCAGTTGGATTTTCCGATAGTCCAGGAGAGGTGTTCAGTTGTCTGGTGCCCTCTGCCTCCACAGCCGCTATTCCGAAAGCCCACCTGAGTCCCTTTGGGTCTTTGTAATAGCCATTCCGGAGGAAGTCTATGCCCAGAATGCATGGGGCCTCTGGACCAGTCACAATGGGGTGTTTCTGCCACTCCTTCCCGGTCAGGCTCACCTTGGCTTCCAACAAAGTTAATTGCTGTGATCCCCCTGTCACCCCAGCAATAGAAACAGGTTCTGCCCCCACATGTCCCGATGGTATTAAGGCACACTGTGCACCAGTATCAACTAACGCTTCATATTTTTGTGGTTCTGATGTGCCAGGCCATCGGATCCACACTGTCCAAAAGACCCGGTTTTCCCGTGCCTCTTCCTGGCTAGAGGCAGGGCCCCTCTAGCCCTGGTTATCATTTCTTTCTTGGGCGTACATGGTAGAGGTCCCCTCGAGGGGATCTAAGAGATCGTCCTCTCTTCTGTAATATCTGGCATCGCGGTCACAGGAGGCTGAGGCTACCTTCACTTTAGTAGACCCCCCGCCTTGGTTAGTCTTTCCCTCCTTGAGTTGCTGTACCCGTGCTGCCAAGGTGGCAGTGGGTTTCTTATCCCACTTCCTCATGTCTTCCCCGTGGTCACACAGGAAGAACCACAGCTCAGATCGTGGGGTGTACCCTCTCTCCCTGGCTGGGGGGCGCTGGGCTCTGACTTTGGGGCTTGTGACTCGCACTGGTGCCGCACTCATCATCCTCATCTCCTCCCTCACCTCCCTCATCATCTCCTCTCTGAGATCTTTGACTACAGCAGAGACCTGAGCCTGCATTCGGCCACTGATCATACTATCATAATTCCTGAGTTTGGTGGCTATGGAACCCACTGTCTCTCGGTTGACATCAGCATTAATTGTTGCAATGAAGATGGTGTATTGGGAGGGCCCTAGCTTCGCCAGATTCCACAACATTTGCCCTGTACACTTGACCTTGTCGGGGTCATTATCATGTTGTCCATCCCTCCCAAAGTGTACCTCCAATATTGCCACCTCCCTCAGCTGTTGGATTCCCTCCTCAAGGGTCTTCCATGGTCTTCTATGATGATACTCCTGCATTCTCTCCCTGTTGACAAACCTCTCTCTTACACTTATTAAAAGCCGTTCCCAGAGAGACAGGGGCCCTTCGTCTCTTCTGAATACCTGATCAACCCCTGAGTCCTGGGACAAGGGTCCCAGCTGCCTTGCCTCAATACAATCCAGCTGCACGCCCATACCCATAAGGTCCCAGACCCGAAGTAACCAGGTTGTAAAAGGCTCACGACCCCGTCGCACAATGTCTTTTCGTAGATTACGGAGACTGTCATACCCCAGCGACTCGGTAGTGATTTCAATCCTTGGCCTCCCTACTGGTTGAGATGGTCCTGCTTCCCCATCATTACTCACTGGCTGCTCTGGTTTGACCTTAGTCTTCCACTTTTCCACAGGGGCAACTGCTACTGGCTGTGGCTGCCCCTCTGATCTGACTGGAGCCTGAGCGATTATAACATCCCTGGGTTCCCCTGCTGCCCCATTAGACTCTCCCTCTTTAGGGTAGGGGAAGGGTTTCCCACCAGCTGGGCAAGTGTATTCCTTCAGCACTTGACCCATCGCGCGTATCTCTTTCACCAGGACCCCCACCCAATCTGGGTGGGTTATTTCTGAGGTGGGTTGTGGGGCTGGGTTAGACTCTGTAGAAGCATCTCTAGTGTCTGGGGCAATGTCAGGTTCTGGGATGGTGTCTCTAGTCTCTGGGGCTATGTCAGGTACTGAGGCCTCATCTTTATTGTCTGGGGTAGGTGTCAGGGTGGTTATCCAAGTCAGACCTCCTTTATCCCTGAATGCTAAATAGAGTAGGACTATCAGCAATGCCAGCAACTGTATGATATCATTCGCATTTAGAGAAGATCTGAACCCTTCAAAGATTGGCGGAATAGGCCCAAAGAGCTGGGTGAAGGGTTGTGGGAAAATTTCTTTTGGTGTCATTTCCTCGCAGCAAGTACCATTATTAAAGTAACCCTGAAAACATGTCATTAGTGTGTGGTAGCTCTGAATCCACATGCCTGCCTTCCAGAGGAAGTTGAAAATCCATGAATTCCTCACCTTATCGACCCATAACACAAACTGTATAACAGCCACAGTAGCCTTAGTTATAGGGCCCATGTTTAGGTACGGGGCGGCAAATGGGAGAGAAACAGCTGTGACCACTTGCCATACGAACTGGGATAAGCTAGACCACATGGTGCAACCTAATGAGGTTCCTATATCCAGCACAGAAAAACTGCGTTACTCAAGAACTATCATCTTTTTTTCCTCTCGATGCCCTTGTGCCCCACATTGGGCACCAAAATCTTATGTCTTGGTTTGAAAGAGAGGTGTCTGTTAAGGAAGGCAGGAAACTCCCTTGGAATGGGAAACTGTAACCCCTCTCCCTCCGAATTATTATAAATTTGAAATCAAGAGGCTCTCAGGCAAAGATATGGGAATAGGAATAACAGTTCTTTACTAATATATAAAACAAAGCTAACAAATAACAACAGCTATGGTGTTAACCAACAAACAGAACCAGAAACCCAGTGGCAGCCTGCTTGGCTTCAGGCACCTTTCTCTTTTGGTGCAGTTCCAGTCACAGCCTGCAGGGGGCGCTCTGGGTGTGATGATTCCCTGGTGACTGCAGGGGGCGCTCTGGGTGTGATGATTCCTGGTGGCTGCAGGGGGCGCTCTGGGTGGGATGATTCCTGGTGGCTGCAGGGGGCGCTCTGGGTGGGATGATTCCTGGTGGCTGCAGGGCGTGAGCTCAGGTAGCACACGGCAATGGCGGCTGCCCGAGGCACGGAGGGATGGAGGAGAGCCTTTGTTCCACAGACCCTCGGGGGGGCAGCTGGTGTCGGTGCCGCAGCAAGATCCCCGGACACAGGGAGCTGGGACGGTAAGAGGTCCCGATGTGCAGGGGGAGTCCCGCTACAATGTAGCGAAAAACTCAGAGCAGCGTGGAGGAGCAGGGGAGAGACAGGCTGGTGGCAGGCAGCTCCCGATGGGGCAGAGAGGAAAAAGACTCACAGCAGACAGACCGGCAGCTCCGTGCTGGCTTCTCAGGGGCTGTGGGTTCAGCAGGCAGCAGCTCCGACCGTCCAGCTCTGAGGGTCCCGAGCAACAGAGCGACCTCCCCCCCGCCCTTGCCTTTTCAGTCTCCAAAATTTCGCGTTGTCAGGCCCTGCTTCCAGGAGGGCAATTCTGCCCCACCCTGCCAAGGAGAAAGGCTCTAGCCTCGTGCTTTGTTCTCTTAAGTACTCAGCTATTAGGCTCGGTCATTAGTGTCTTAGCAGCCCATGGGAGAAAAATTCCTGAGGAAAAAACTAAATCCAAACTTCAACACACAGCCACTGTGTAGCACCAGCCCATACAGCATATGGATCTACATATACTCTTTCCCCATTTTCTTTTACTGCCAGTAACAGAGCTTTCAACTCTCCTACCTGTGTACTTCCTAGTCCTTCTTCTATCACTTCTACTCCTGTTTCAATATTTAGGGCTGCTGCCCTGTACTTCCAGTTACCATTAATACGCTTAGCTGAGGCATCGGTAAACCAAACCCCTTTTATTTTGGAATTTGCTGTAAAGGCAGGAGCATCCAATATAGGACTGCGTTTATAAGGTTGCTGCAAAGCTAACATGTCTGGAGTCACAGTTATCTGTAATCTTGTAGGTTTTGTTGGCTCTTCAGTAGCATTCATTTGGTCTGTGGTCCCTGAGAGATATGCACACCACTTGTCAACTGTGCGTCTTTGAGCTATGCCCTCAGGAGGAGCATTGCCTTTTTTAATGTTGGCTAGCAAATTGAAAGGTCCTTGAACTGTTTCAGGCTGCTGCTGTTTAATTTTTTCTACTTGTTTGAGGGCTCTAGTGAGAGATAACAATCCCTTTTCCCAATCAGTGTATCTTCTTTCAGTGTACTTTAATGCTGTGGAACTAAATCCTAGTGGTCGTTTTGGCCCGTGTGGTCCCTTTTGAAGCAAATTACAGTAAGTTCCATGTTCAACAAAACCCCATTCAGCTATTATAGGATCGCTGGGGTGAACTGGTCCGAGTGATTGGTATATTTTCAGTTCTTCTATTAGTGTTTGTAAAGCTTGTTTGTGGTTATCTAACCACTCCCACTTTTGATGTCTTCTCATTAGCGTGTATAAGGGTCTTGTTGTTATAGAAAAACCAGGGACATGATTTCTCCAGTGTCCCAGAGTACCCATGATCTGTTGCAATTCCTTTTTTGTTGTGGGAGTAGATAAAGTATCCAATTTTGTAATTTTTTCATTTGGAATTACAGCTTGGCCTGTTACCCACGAAGTGCCCAATAATTTAACTTCTTTAGAGGGTCCTTGACACTTAGTTGAGGGTACTTCTATTCTCTGTTCATTCAGTTTATTCCATATGTCTTGTGATGTAAGTCTCACTGCATTTTCTTCTTCCCCCCCCCGACCAACGCAACATCAATGTATTGGTAAAGTTGTACTGCTTCCTGGATTTTTATTTGCTGAAGGAGTTGTGCTAAAGCATTGTGAGTGATAGTTGCAGCATGTTTATATCCCTGGGGAAGATGATTAAATGTGTATTGTGTTCCTTCCCAAGTAAATGCAAATTTGGGTTTATCTTCTTCCTGAATAGGTACCATAAAAAACATGTCCTTTTTATCTAACACTGTCATCCACTTGTGTGCCGATGCTTGCAGTGTAGCAGTGGGATTTGCAATGTTTGGGATAGCTGTAGTCAAAGGCCCTGTGTTTGCGTTAAGTCTCCGGTAATCGACTGTTAAACGCCAGCTCCCATCTGGTTTTTCACCGGCCAGACAGGGGAGTTGTATGCAGAGTGTGTTCTAAATATGATGTCCCTCTGTTCTAAATTTTTAATTACTTTAGTTATCCCTTGTTTGGCTGCAAGGGGTATAGGGTATTGTTTGACATAAGTTACAGCAGAGGCAGGTAATATTGGGGCCATTTTTAGAAGGCTGATTTTTTTATATTTCCCAAAGAGATTACTGCGTGATGTTTCTGCTGACCCAAAAGACCACACAGTTCCATCTGGTAATTGCCAATTTTTTCCTTGAAGGATATCACATCCTAAAATGTTTTCTTCATGATCAGCAATTGCAAACATATGTGAAGTCATCCGTTTTTCTCCAGGTAACCACAAACGGACTTTAGCAATATAAGCTGTGGTGCAGTTTCCATTAAAGCCAGTTAAATAGATCTTTTTCTTTTTAAAATTTAGGTTTAATTTTGCAGCCTCTGCTAGAGTGATTAGAGAAATTTGGGCTCCGGTATCAATTAGGAATTTTAAAGGATTTCTTTGGTGTTCCACTGGTAAATATATATAAGGGCTAACCTCGTTAGAGATGTACTGATATGCAGGTATGCGCCTATCTGTTTTCCTGTGTTGCAAAGGATTGGGACCGATCCTTTTTTCCTGTGAAGTGTTTGTGTTGTTTGCCGTTTTTCCCTTTGCTTTTTCCATAGCTTGAATTAACTCTGCTATCACAGTGTTAGACTGCTTTTTTAAGGCAGATCTGGGTGTTCCCAGGGCTATAGCAGTCCTCCACAACTCATTCCTTTTTTCTCTATGGGGATTAATTTGGCTAGGGTTTTCCTTTTTCTCGGGTGTGTTACGTTTAACAGCTCTCACCTGATGTTCGTGGACTTTCCGCACTTCAGTGTCTTGCCACACAGAGTTTTGCAAAAAATAAAGCAAGATACAAGTCAATACTGGTGGGATACACTTTTTGGATGGTCACCCACTGCAACTTGCATTCTAAATACGTTGTTGTAGTGGTACGAGTTCGCCTATTTGAGTTTCTGGCCAAATGGCAGCAGACTTACCCAAATTTACCGGATGTTTGCTGTGAGATGAGGATTAGGAGTAGGCAAAGCAGGCTCAAACTTCATAAAGTATAAAGAAAGTTTATTAATACACCTAAGACAGAGAAAAAAACCAAGAAAAAAACAGGACAAACTCCTCAGACCACTCCTCCTCCCCCCACCTCTCCATTTCTTTCTCCCTGACAACATACAAAAGACAACACTTTGACCTCCAGTCAGTTTACCATCTCAGAAATAGCTCTCGTTTCAGTTAATTTAGGGAGAGATGTCTCTTTTGTTTACACCATGGATTTTCTGTAAGAAAAATACAGTTTTTTATGGGTCTTCTGCCTCACCATCAGCCGCCGCCTGGAAGAAAGATCAGCTGAATGGTGGATCCTTCCCACACCAGTAGCCTTCCCACAGCCACTAGGGTGGGTCATGAACAGTCCAAAGGGTACCTGTTTTAAGGATGCACAGTTCAATTGCAGCAACAAAGAAAATCCCTTTTTCTGTGCTGAGCAACACAGGTTCTCCTGACAACTCAGGTTCTCTAGCATTCCCCCTGGGCCCAGGGCTCTGGGTCACAGCCTCTCCTCTCTCTTGGTTCAAGTTTCTCATCAGGCTGTACTTTTCCAACACCTACTTGTCTTTACCCAGATATTTCCGTTCACTGGCTGCAATTAGAACCTCACATTCCCCCTTTGGACTATGCCTTCATATATTACAGGGAATTTATTAGCTCAGTCCCCAACCATGGTTCTCCAAAAGAATTTTCAGCTTCACTCTTGAAGCACTTCTCATGCCCCTCCCTCTAGGCATCGGTTCTGCTTTCCTCACTGACTGTAAAGTCTCTATGCTGCCTTTATGTAGATGTCCTCACTCGTTCCTCTCTCTCTCTCTGCAAGGAAGGATGGGTGTCTGTAAGTTTAGTCCAGGCATGGATAGATTTAATCTCTCTCTCTCTCTCTTCCCGGCAGCGTGACGATCATGTGGTCTCTGCCGGGCTGTTTGAAAAGGTCCGAGCTGGATGGAAGAAGCTCTCAGAGTCTCTGTGGCCTGGCTCTGCAAAGCTGGCTCGGCCCGATGGTGGGGCCATCTGGGCCCAGGGTGACAGGGCAGGGCCTGGCCCAAGCTGGATGGAGTCTGGCCTGGTCCTTGCCTGGCCTGGAGCAGGGGCCTGGCCTTGTCTCGTGTAGCTGGCATGTCGGCTGAAATGTATCTCCCAAAAATTCCAGCCAGTTCCTCCCCCATACCCGGCTACAGCGGCACAGCCTCCCTAAACCTCCCTTTCCCCCCTCCCCTCTTTTGGAAAGGAGGGAGGGTGGGGCAGGGCCTTACCTGGGAGAGAAGCAGGGAGATGTTCCTCTCTACACAGCAGCAGGCCAAAAGAGGAAGAGGCTCAGAGGGTCTCTGCTTATATATGGTTTTTTTCTCGATGGTGCATCAATTTTTAATTGGTTCACCTACATATCAATCCTTAAAACTACCTAGCTACTGGCTCTCTCCCAGGAAGGAAGCTATATCCCTTCCTGCAGCATAGGTCACTTCCTAGATTTGGACCCCTCCTGACTAACCCAGGACAGTTGTGTCACCCCATTGTTGTTTTATTAATATTAGTTAGTGTTAGCCTTGTTTTATTTGTTATGTTATGTTTTTAAATTGAAAAATGCTGTGACGGATCACAATCCTAATGTATCATCTGCACATGGTAAAGCGTTAAGAGACACCGCAGAAGCTTGTCGGAAAAAAAAAATCTATATATTAGTAAAATAATTTACTATCTTTATAGAAAAGGGGGGACTGATAAAAGGGTTTTAGAATTTTAAGGGTTAGTCAGTGATTGTGAGTATTCCCAAATTTTGCAGCTGCTTACTGGACAATATATATTGTTTGCTCACGCTTGCCAAGCAGAAAAGAAAGATGTAAGGGAGGATGCAGGCCATTGATGAGAGGAAGAAGACTTTGACCAGAACTCCTGCTTTTGGATCCTGAAACTGGTTTCAGCCAGCTCTAAGGTTGGGAGTCGGGCCAGGATCTCAGAGAATATGTGCAAGGAGGCAAGGTGACCGAAGGAAGACACGTTACTTCATCCCAGAGACCCCAGCCCACAACCACTAGGAGACACTGAGGAGGCGCAAGCATATGAAAACGACTTTTGAACTCATTAGTATATGAAGTGGATATAGGTAGTGAATATGTATGAATGTATTGTGTAACTTAATGCATATGTAACCTGTAACCTCATATATACCAAACTGAGAGCCACTGACGGTGCTCAAGTTTTTGGAGGAGTGATGTCCCTTGTGCCTGGCGCTGTATTAAAACATACCTACCTGTAGGGGTAGTGGACATAGAATTAAAACTACTAAAGCCCCCTGGCCGCTCCTGGTGGGTGAACCCAGGCAACACCCCTGTCTCAGAGACTACAATGGTCTAAACCTTCGAGAAATCTCTCCCCCAAACTCCACCTAGTTAAATATTATTCGTTTATGATATTGTCACTCCAAGTTTATATCCTCCCCAAGTTCTGGAAAATTCATCGTTCTGTTATACGTGATTCGTTGTTACCCCCTGCTCCCGCCTGTACCCTGATCCTGTTGGATGTGACTCCCCTTCCCCGCCCCAACTTCGCCCACTTGCTGTTCTGTCATTGGTTAATCTTTGCGGTTAAAAGGGCATGTCTGAGCTGGCTCGAGGCTTCTTCTGCCCCAGGAGTCAGAGAATAAATAGCTCTGTTACCGGCAGTGGAGTCATTCCCTTTGTACCTCGCGGTCCCTCCGTGATTCCTAGGGATAACCCAGACGGCCCTCGACATCCTATCGCCCCGGCGGGATTTACTCCCTCACGTCTAACCACCGAAAGGTCTGGTTATTCGTGGTCAACCGGGAGAGGATAGGACAACCACCTGCAGAGAGTCTCTAGGCTTCCTGGACCGGAGAAGGAAGCCGTCCTCCGCCTGCCTGAACCCGAGGCAGCAGCGAGGACCCGAACGGCTTCGGACTGTATATTTTTTTTATTTTATTAATTGGCGCCCAATGCCGTGATTCCTCGAAATCACGAGGGACGGCTTGCCATCGAACGGCAAAGACGCACGTTGTGGGCCAACCCCTGCAAATCTGCCTCTTGTTTTAGAGGGGGGATTTGTTAGGGAGGGCGGCGACCCCTCGCTCCGGGAGTGAGGGAACTGCCCTGACCGCGAGAACCCTTCGTCTCCGTTTTTGGATTTATTTCGGTGTGAGGAAAATCGCAGCGCTGCGTCGAGGCTTCGTGCCTAAAGGAATCCGGTGGAGCGGTAAGCTCAAAACGTTTATATTTTTCTTTGAGGCGAAGGGAAAAAGAGTTTGAGAAGATGGGTATTCATCTCTCAAAAACGGACAGGGAACTTTCTCGTTTGTATTATACGGTTAAGATTAAGTTAGTAGAAGCGGGAGAAAATTTTGATAAGGTTTTGTTAAAAGACTTTATTAGGTGGGTGGTCAAATATGTTCCCTATTCTCATCCTTCTGTTATATTACGAGTTTCTTTTTGGGATTCTGTGGGACATCGTTTAACAGAATTTGCGGAATCGGGGGATGATTCAGTTAGGAAGTTTTTTCCGTTGCAGATTTTAGTTAACAAGGTTTGGGTTAGAAACAGGGGAAGTTCGATTGTTCGGGAACCTGGGACCCCTAACCCAAATGAGCCCTTAATCACCTTCGATCCTAACCCCTCTGTTCCTAATCCCTTTGTCCCTGGTGGGGAAGCGGCGGGGGTACCCCTCTATAGCCATCGGCTACAGGGAGAAATCCGGGGTGTTCGAGACCCCGACTCTCGCAGCTCCTCTACCAACCCCTTCGGCACCGGGACCGGCCATCCCGGGGCTGACCCTACCCCTACCCGCGTCCCTAATCCCGTCTCCCAAGTTGCGCCAGTGGCGCCTTCTGTACCCGGTTGTTCTCCCCCGAGTTATCATTGTTCTATAGGAATTCAAAGTGCGTCACCGCAAAATGGCCCTGAAATCATTAAAACTGCGCCACAGCAACACGGTGGCGGCGAATTTCGTGCTGCGCCACCACGAAATGGGGGCTCTGCCAGCTCGCCGCGATGCAGTCATCACTGTGTTGTGTGCGCATGCTCGGGCGCGAGGAGCCCTCCTCCCTTTACCCCACCCCCGATCCGTCGATCGATCCTGCGTCGGTCCCTCCCCTGGCGGCCGATGATGTCACCGCGACGGGTCCCCTCCCACCTTCCCAATCCCACCCCTCGGGTCCCTCCGCCCCTCCCGCCGCCGCGCGGTCCGCCCCTCCCGCCGCCGCGCGGTCTGCCCACCCCCCGCCTCCACCAATCCCGCCCATTCCTAGCCCCTCCCCTCCTCCGTTTTCCCACGGTCCAGATTCCGGTTCCCACGGACCTGGATTGGAAGGGGGGAGGCCGGCAGCGGCACCACTTGTGGCGCCGATCACATATAATAGGATGGGGGCCAATCCACGATGGGATCCACTTCCCCAGGGGACAATTAAAGATATCTGTAAGGCTGGCAAAGAATTTGGCCGTGATTCTGGATACTTTAAGGGATTGGTGAATGCGACCTTTGAATCCTCAGTTCTTGTTTCAAAAGATATTAAGGTGTTAATGGCAAGTTTGTTAACGGAAAGCCAATTTGGAATTTGGGAGCAGAAATGGAAAAGAGAAGTGCAAAAATTACGAGACATGTACAAAACTGACCCTAACAAAGCAAATCTAACTATGGACCATCTAGTGGGAGAGGGGAATTATGTGAAACCAATAGATCAAGCTACAAATGTTCCTGAAAATGTTCTAGTGGATGTTCAAAATATAGCAAAAAGAATTTTGTTCAGCATTCCAGTCGTGATGGGTCCTATTAAAAGTTATATAGAAATTAGGCAAGGGCCTGATGAGAACTTTGGCGTGTTTGTGGACCGCCTCAGAGAAGCCATGTCTAGGACCATCACAGATCCCAAAATGTTGAAAGAAATATTACTAGAATTAGTTCGCCAGAATGCTAATGAAGATTGTAAACGTGTCATTGATTCCTTACCAGTGGAACTCCCTCCCACCATAGATTTGATTACTGAGCGTTGTTCAGAAATCAGAGCGAAATTAGAACCTGATAATAGACGACGAAAAGATCTCTTTGCAGCTGCTGTAGGCACTCGTGATAAACTGATATGCTATAATTGTGGTAAATTAGGCCATTTTTCTCGAGAATGCAAGAACCCAAAAGCTAACAAGTCCATCCAACAAAGTAACGTTAATACTAAGCCTTCTCCGAGTGTTTCATTCCAGCAACAACCACAGAATGCCATGGTACCCCAGATGACACCGCAATGGGGACCTTATCCACCCATGTTTCCATGGTGGGGGCAGAAGTACCCAGCTCCAGCGCAGACGTCGGGAAACGGGAGTGGGAAGGCGGAGCAGTGCCGCGCTCCGGAACAAACAAATTAAAAGCTGGCGGAGAGAAGGACTTTGCGACGCACATAGACATTCCGGACTTGACAAGAAAATTCAGGTATGACATTGTTACAAGTTTTGCACTACACTTAACATCGAATGAATTCCAGCACATTGCTGTGTCCATTCAGAACGCTCCAGCACACCCAATGACTGTGTTGTTAATTGGAGACTCCAGTCGAGGTCGTCCAGGTATCTTTGTAGTGCCCAAGATAAAGACATTCCGTCCAAATAAGAACCTTAGTCTGAGCCTGTGCCCGAACACGACACCTTGGTTCCTGCCACAAGAACTTGGATAGGGCAGGCAATTGTTTTACCTGACAGCCTTCCTAAAGACAGGTCAACCCCGTTTGTCTGCTGGACTGAGGTTGTCGGATAGGACAAACCTATTGTCACTTGTAGATTGGACAACGGTCGTTCTACTACCATTTGCCATGGGATGCTAGACACAGGCGCGGATGTGACTGTTATATCGAAAGCAGACTGGCCATTGGCATGGGGGACCAAAGAAGCTCCATGAGGGCTGTACGGTGTGGGGGGTGAAGTAACTCCTCAAAGGAGCACTTCTGATATCTTGATTAAGGGCCCTGATGGACACATAGCATCTGTCCGTCCCTTCATTCTTCCCCTGGGCTTTAACTTGTCTGGGAGGGATGTCATGTCCCAGTGGGGGGGCGACCCTAGAGATCCCTCCTGCGACACCTCCGAGGGATTTCTTGGGGGGGCCACTGTAGCACGCACCACTCCAGCCATTAAGTGGTTGACCGACCAACCGGTCAGAGTGGAGCAGTGGTCCCTGCGTGGCGAGAAGCTGCGTGCCCTCCAAGATCTGGTAGACGACCAGCTGAGAAAAGGACATATCACCCCCTCAACAAGTCCCTGGAATTCCCCTATTTTTGTTATCAGAAAGCCAGGGACGGGGAAATGGAGACTCCTCCATGACCTTAGAGCTATCAATAAGGTCATGGAGGAGATGGGCCCCCTACAACCAGGTCTCCCATCCCCCGCAATGTTACCTAAAGACTGGCCCATGGCCATCATTGACATTAAAGACTGCTTTTTTTCAATACCTTTACATCCCGAAGACGCGCCTCGCTTTGCTTTTTCTGTTCCATCAACGAACAGGGAGGCACCAATGAGGAGATACCACTGGCTCGTATTACCGCAGGGAATGAGAAATTCCCCTGTGATATGCCAGTGGTATGTCTCCGAGGTGCTTTCCCCTGTGCGCAAAGCATTTCCCCAAGGCCAGAATTGTCCATTACATGGATGATGTCCTAGTTTGTGCCTCCGAGGAGAATTACATGGAACAGACTTTGACTCAGGTCATCCAAGCCATACAGTCAGTAGGCATGGAAATACAGCCCGATAAAATACAGAGGAACCAGCCGTGGAAGTATTTAGGAGTGAAGATAACGGACAAAATCATCGTGCCCCAACTCCTAAAGATAGAAGACCATCCCAAGACCCTACAACAGCTTCATCAATTGTGCGGCTCCGTGAACTGGATCCGGCCGTTGCTGGGACTCAAAACGACAGAGTTGGCGCCCCTCTTCACACTCCTAAGAGGTGGACGAGCATTAGACAGCCCTGTGACAATGACACCCGACGCAATCAAGGCCATCAAAAAGGTAATGCTGGCAATTCGTACACGACATGCTCACCGTACTAACCCGGTCCTCCCCTTCCGCTTCACCATATTGGGGAGGACCCCACAATACCATGGGTTAATCTTTCAGTGGGACGGAGGGGCCAAGGATTCGCTCCTGATCGTAGAGTGGATATTCTTGCCCCACACCCCGTCCAAAACAATATCGACGCCACAAGACCTAGTGGCTGGGCTCGTTACGCGAGCTCGGTCTCGGCTCCGCACCCTTGCGGGGCGCGATTTTGCGTACATAACAGTTCCCTGGAAGAATGAGCAATTTGAAGAAGTCTTTCAGGAGAGTGAACACCTCCAGCTAGCTCTGGAAAATTATTCAGGCCAAATTGGGTGTGAAAAGCTGAAGCATCACCTGTTCAGCTCTGAATTTCAATTGGCACCGAAATTTGTTCAAAGTAAGATACCAATAAAAAATGCTTTGACAATTTTTACCGATGGCTCTGGGTCGTCTCACAAGGCGGTTGTGACCTGGAGAGACCCAGAAACCCTCGTGTGGGATGAGGAAGTGCACACTGTGGAGGGTTCTCCACAGGTTGCAGAGTTGTCAGCGGTGGTCAGAGTATTTGAAAGGTTTCAGGACCGACCTATCAATTTAGTAACAGATTCAGCGTATGTGGCCGGAATAGTTTCCAGAGCAGAGCATTCTTTAATCAAAGAGGTTCCAAACAAAAAGTTATTTGGGTTGCTTGTGAGATTAGTCCAGCTCCTGTCCCACCGCAAGCACCAATTCTTTGTTATGCACGTAAGATCACACTCAGAGTTACCAGGTTTCATCGCCGAAGGAAATGCGCGAGCTGACGCCCTTGCGATGCCTGTATTGAAATGTAACACCCCGAACATCTTCGAGCAGGCACGCTTGAGCCACAGGTGTTTCCACCAGAACGCTCCGGCGCTCCGGAGAATGTTCAATCTCTCCATTGAGCAAGCCAGAGCCATAGTGGCCACATGTCCGAGCTGTCAAGAACACCAAATACCAGCTTTTAATCAGGGGGTCAATCCACGAGGACTTAATGCCAATGACATATGGCAAACTGATGTTACCCATTTTCCATCCTTTGGGAGTTTGAAGTACCTGCACGTGTCTGTAGACACCTTTTCGGGTGCAGTGTACGCCTCCGCGCAGACTGGTGAGAAAGCCCGAGATGTCAGGAAACATCTCACCCTGGCATTTTCTGTGCTGGGAGTGCCAAGGGAAATTAAAACTGACAATGGTCCTGCATATGTCTCTGCGTCCATCCAAGACTTTATGCAGGACTGGGGCGTCAAACATGTGACGGGCATTCTGCATTCTCCCACCGGGCAAGCCCTAGTGGAGAGAAAGCACCGAGACTTAAAAAGGATCCTCCTACAACAGCGGGGAGAGGCAGAGAGAAAGACGCCAATTGAGCGACTCTGCAAGGCTCTATTCACTTTAAACTTTCTAAATTGTTCTGAGGACGAGCCGACTCCCCCCGTATTCAGGCACTTTACAGGCTCAACGCGAGCAAAATTGGCTGAAAATCCGCCTGTGTTGTACAAGGACCCTGAAAGTCTACAAGTAAAGGGGCCAGTGCCACTAATCATCTGGGGGAGGGGATATGCTTGCGTCTCCACCCCAGGCGGACCGCGCTGGCTCCCGGCTAAGAACATCAAGCCTTACCGGAAAGAATGCCCTGTCCAATCAGAAAACACTGGAAAAGACAAACATACTGCGTGGAAACGCAGAAAGAAGAAAGCTACAACGAACGAACTACAACGACCAGACGAGACAGACTACAGACACCACAACGGACGACGGAACAGTATTTAATGGACAATAATGTAGAACGCATGTTTTATAAATTGTCGTTTCCCCGTTTTCCATTCCCATTTTCCCTTACCCTTTTAGTCCCTCCCTTTCTACCTTCCTATACTTCCTTACCCACTCTACCCTTGAAAACCCCATCCTCCGTCTCCCCTCGAAATAAAGGAAAAGGGGGAGTTATGGGAGGAGTTCATAGAAAGGAGATGAGGGGAGGGAGAGAGTTATGGTGTGGAAAAAAAAAAAGAAAAAAAGAAAGAACGGGGAGAAACTGTGAGATGTATAATCATGTAACCTTTGTGATTTGTAGAGAAATCTTAAGAATGAAGAGAACCCAGAACAACATCCTGCCCAGTCGCGCAATCATTGTCCTTACGATGTTGGTGATCACCCTGCCATCCTTGAATACGTGGATTGTGCAACAACCCAAAGAGAACATCTGGGTGACACTCGCAAAAGCTCTCAAACAAGATAGCATGTGTTTAAACATGCATTCGGCACATGACCCTATGTCGACATGCCTAGTAGGTATCCCCCTGCGAGAGGATGACCATTCCTTCGCAGGCAAGTGGCCCAATCCAGTTGAGACCTGGGACGCCTGGATGAAGACCCTCCCGCAAGCACCAGAGGAACCCCAAGAATTGGCATTATTGGGGTCCGCTAAGGCGACATTCTGTATCAAATTTGATTACCCCTATACAATGGAAGATATAAACCATTATACAATTCGGAAAATCCCCCACAAAGAGGTGTCTCCCATAAAAAGGTCAATCTATAGCTACAAGACTTGGTGCAATTACACCGCAAATACACGGTCTAAGTCCAGCGCTGTTCCCAAGGTTCTCCCTAGCGGTATGTTCCTAATCTGTGGAGACAGAGTTTGGGCCGGGATACCGTCCCGTCTTCTAGGTGGGCCATGCACGTTGAGCCAACTCACCCTCATGACCCCCAACAAAACACAGATTTTGGAATGGAGAAAATTTTATAATCAGACGCGTCCAAAAAGAGAATTGGTGAATTGGGATGAAAATTGTAATTCGGAAGTTACCCATTGGAGTTTTTCTAAGAGGGTGGCTGCCTCCATATTCGTGCCCTGGGTGGCAGCAGCAAAGGCGTTGGGGGAATTAACCCATCTAGAATGTTGGCTTGGGAAACAAACTAACTTAACGTCCCGTGCGCTGACCCAGTTACTAGAAGACGAAGACACTACTAGGCAAGCCACCCTGCAAAACAGGGCGGCAATCGACTTTTTACTCCTCGCACACGGGCACGGGTGCGAGGATTTCGAGGGGATGTGTTGTTTCAATCTATCATCAAATTCAAAAAGTATACATGCTACCATTCAAGAGTTGGACGGACGACTAAGGCAACTCAAGGTTGAGAGCAAAGACTGGTTGCAGCACATGTTTGATGGCATGGGACTTTCGTCGTGGGTAATAGGTTTGGTCAAATCATTGTTGTGGGTTCTTGTCATCGTTGTTATAGTCTTGTTACTGTTTGCATGTTTAAAAAATGTTCTTCTAAATTTAGTTAAAAACACCTCCCTAAATAAAAGAAAAGGGGGAGATGTAGGGGTAGTGGACATAGAATTAAAACTACTAAAGCCCCCTGGCCGCTCCTGGTGGGTGAGCCCAGGCAACACCCCTGTCTCAGAGACTACAATGGTCTAAACCTTCGAAAAATCTCTCCCCCAAACTCCACCTAGTTAAATATTATTCGTTTATGATATTGTCACTCCAAGTTTATATCCTCCCCAAGTTCTGGAAAATTCATCGTTCTGTTATACGTGATTCGTTGTTACCCCCTGCTCCCGCCTGTACCCCGATCCTGTTGGATGTGACTCCCCTTCCCCGCCCCAACTTCGCCCACTTGCTGTTCTGTCATTGGTTAATCTTTGCGGTTAAAAGGGCATGTCTGAGCTGGCTCGAGGCTTCTTCTGCCCCAGGAGTCAGAGAATAAATAGCTCTGTTACCGGCAGTGGAGTCGTTCCCTTTGTACCTCGCGGTCCCTCCGTGATTCCTAGGGATAACCCAGATGGCCCTTGATGTCCTATCGCCCCGGCGGGATTTACTCCCTCACGTCTAACCACCGAAAGGTCTGGTTATTCGTGGTCAACCGGGAGAGGATAGGACAACCACCTGCAGAGAGTCTCTAGGCTTCCTGGACCGGAGAAGGAAGCCGTCCTCCGCCTGCCTGAACCCGAGGCAGCAGCAAGGACCCGAACGGCTTCGGACGATATATATTTTTTTATTTTATTACCTACCCTGTAACTGCCGAGTTGTGGGGTCTTTTCCGTGCCTCATACCTTACAAACTTGCCTTGCACTGACGGGTTGACATTTTTAAAATCCATCCTTCCCCAGGGCAACATATGTCTCTGACTTGCATTTTCAGGATTATTCTAAAGCACATTAAACCAAAAGGGTTTATTACTGAACAACAGAAAAGCAAATGTTTTCCAGTCATATGTGTACATATGTGTGTAAATCTCTATGCCGGTGCATACATGTGGAGGGCAACATATTTAGCAGTAGTAGCAATGTTTTCTTTCTTTTCTTTTTATTAAAAAAAAAACCACCCACAAAATCTTGCCTGATTCATAGCTAGACATGGTCTAAATTTATGTCCAGACATTATGGCTGGAATTTTTTAACTTGGAAGTCCAGGGCTGAGCATCTAAATATAACTAACAGTGTTAATTCCTTTATACTTCCAAATATAAATTTAGATTTAAACAGTTGGCTTCGTTACTATCTCAATTTTTTCACTTTTTATTTAGAATTACACTCTTGCATAGGTATATCTGCTATCACGTTCCTTACATGTGTTACTCAGCTATCCTTCAAGTGTATATGTAAATGATTTTACTTCTCACCAAGAATTCCTTAGAACATGACTTGATGATCTCCTCTCAGAAGACTTCTGGGAAGCTGGAGAACAGCATGCATGCCTCATAGTATCTTATATCTCCAAAGGTAAGCAGGTAATTTGGTTTTACAAGACCCATCCAGGATTGGCAGCTATTAGTGTTAAAAGCACTGGTAGAGCATGTACATGGGACAGTACATTTTCAAATTTTTCATGTATGTTGAATTTAGAAAGTATTTGAGTACATGAATAAATAAAAAGCTGTGCACAAAATGTGCATTAGGTATATATAATGCGTCTGATTTTCTTTCAGGAACACTTATTTGCTTCTCTGCTGTTTTCAGTTGTTGTAGAGCTAGCTTTCTTCTCAGTGGCTGGTATGGGGCTGTGTTTGGGTTTGTGCTGAACACAGAGTTGATAATACAGAGATATTTTTGTTATTGCTGAGCAGGGCTTACACAGAGTCAAGGCCTTTGCTGCTCCTTGTATGGCCACGCTGTGGAGGGGGCTGGGGGTGCATGGGGGGTTGGGAGGAGACACAGCTGGGACAGGTGACCCCAACTGACCAAAGGGATATTCCAGACCATATGACATCATGGTCAGTATATAAAGTGGGGGGAAGAAGGAGGAAGGGGGAGACGTTTGGAGTGATGACATTTGTCTTCCCAAGTAACTGTTACTCATGATGGAGCCCTGCTCTCCTGGGATGGCTGAACACATGCCTGCCCATGCAAAGCACCAAATTAATTTCTTGGTTTTCTTTGCTTGCATGCAGAGCTTTTGCTTTCCCTATTAAACTGTTTTTATTTCAACCCATGAGTTTTCTCACTTTCATTCTTCCAATTCTGTCCTGTGAGAAGCTGTTGTGGTTTAACCCCAGGCAACAATTAAATACCACATCGATGTTTCCTCTGCCCCCCCCCCATTAGATGGAGAGGTCAGTTTTTAAGAACCACCTTTGAAAAGCACAGAAGCAGGCATTCCCATTATGTTGAAAGTCAAGCGAGTGGGGCAGACCAGTTTGGCTGAATCATTGAATAGTATGGGTTGAAAGGGAGCTTTAAAGATCATCTAGGCCAACCTCCCTGCAATGAGCAGAGACAACTTCAACTAGATCAGCATGCTTAGAGCCCTGTCCAACCGGACCATGAGTATTTCTAGGAATGGGGCATCTACTGCTTCTCTGGGCAACCTATGCCAGTGTTTCACCATCCAAATCAGAAAACATTTCTTTCTTATGGCTAGTCTGAATCTACCCTCTTGTAGTTTGAAAACATTACTCCTTGTCCTACCTCTACAGGCCCTATTAAAAACTCTGCCCCCATCTTTCTTATAAGCCCCCTTTAAGTCTAGAAAGTTCGCAATAAGGTATTCCTGGAGCCTTGTCTTCTTCAGGCTAAACAGCTATAACCTTCTTGGCCTTTCTTCATAGGAGAGGTGTTCCAGCTCTCTGATCATTTTTGTATCCCTCCTCTGGACTCATCTCAACAGGATCACGACTTCTTTGTACTAAGGACTCCAGCGCTGGATACAGGAGTCCAGGTGGGGTTTCACAAGAGCAGAGTAGAGGGTCAGAATCACCTCCCTCAACCTGCTGGCCACGCTGCTTTTATGCAGCCCAGGATATGGTTGGCTTTCTGGGCTGCAAGCATTCACTGATGGTGTTGAGAGATATAGTTGTTTAGCTTAATAAGTTTTAAATAAGCATAAGTGTAACAATTGAAGACACAGAACCTGTTAGGGGTTAACAGAATCGCTTTATTAAGCACGCACCAGTATTTATACGTTTTTTTGGTGTACAGGTTTAGGATCAAACTATGCAGCCAATGATTAGGAGAGTAACCAATCATGCAAATAAATGGCAGAGCAGATGTTTCTTGCTCTTTTATCTTGGACACTCTCACACATGCCATACAGCCTTCAGGGCCCAGTGCTCTGGGCCGCCAACCAAAGCACTCTCACATAGGTATGGCTGGAGATGATCCTCTGGTATACACTTTCCCATGGGAAAAGGGTTGCTTGTTAAGGTTGACCGGGAGCTGCCGCTTCTCCAAAGTCACCTAGAGTTATAATACTGTGTGATTTATTCTGTTATTTGCTTAGCTTTACTTGCTTAGCATGAATAGCTGAATTTGCTAAAGCCTTAGGCCACAAGCTGTGAATTTTCACCTAGATATGTTTTTTACTGGGATACAGTTAATTTTCTTCTTAGTAGCTTCTACAGTGCTGTGACTTGAGTTTAGTATGAGAATAATGTTCACAACACACTGATATTTTGGTTGCTGCTAAATTGTGCTTACTCTAAATCAAAAACCTTTTAGTTTCCCATGCTCTGGCAACTGAGCTAATGCCCAAGAAGTACAAAACTGAAGATAAGGAGGCTACAGTTTTCAGCAGAATCTGCAAATCAACAAGACAAGAACAGATAACAGCCTGCCTACATGGACACAGAAAGAAACCAATAAGGTGTTAGAAGACCTGTCTTGGTTTGAAAGACAGGTGTTTGCCAAGGAAGGCAGGAACCTTCCTTGGAATGGGAAACATGACCCCCCCCTTCCCTCCAAATTATTATAACTCCGAAATTAAGGAGCTTTCAGACAAAGATATGGGAGTAGGAATAGCAGCTCTTTACTAATATATATATGTATAACAAGGCAAACAACCATAATGGCAGCAATGACAAACAAAACCAGAAACCCAATAACAGCCTCCTCTTGACTGTCGAGCACTTTCCCCTTTGGTGTAGTTATGACCACAGCTGGCAGAGGGCACATGATTTCCCTGCAGCTGCAGGGGGGGCTGTGGCGCGACCTCAGCCACCTCTCTGCGTGTGGGTAATGGTGGGCGTGCCGGCAGAAGAGATAGAAAAGGGGCCTCCTTTACAAACCTGCGGGGGCAGTTGGTCCCGCTGCCCCTCCGGATGGCAAAATGGACTGTAACAGGAACCCCGGAGCAGTGGCTGGAATGGCAGAGGCAGGCACACCTGGGGTAGCAAATAAGATGTAGCAAAAACTCTGCAGCTGCAGCAGGAGCCGCAGGGTGTTCCGGCAGGCACAGGGTTACAGTGTAGCGAAAAACCTGGAGCAGTGGCAGAGAAACAGTGGGGCTGGGCAGCGGCAGCTGGGCTCCCAAACGCAGCCGGGAGACGTTCCCTTGGAGGGGCGAGGGTCTGGGTTTTCCCCTGGGGCACCTGAGTAGATGATGAGGGTCCTTTCCAGTGAGGTAGGGTGTTAATAAGGTCCCAGTCCAACGGCTGCTCTTGTGAGCAGAGCCTCACTCACAGTAGAAGACTGTAGGAGATGGGACTGCAGTGGTGGTGAATTCTTCCCACAGAGACCACACCCTGTGTCCCCTTCGATCCTGAGAGACGAAAATCTCACAGTACCTCTGCTCTTCCAAAAGAAAGCGCATCAGCTAGGACAGTGCAGCTGCACCCTTCCCCCCACTTTGGCCATTTCTTTTGTCGTTTAAGTACCGGTCGTTATTGTCTCTTAGCAACAAATGGGACAAAATTCCATGAGAGAAAGAAAGAAAAAAAAAAAAAAAAAAAAATCCTAACCTCCAACAAGACCCCAGACCAAAAATTACCAGTGGACCAAGAGGCAGGTGAAAGGCATGTGAAGAGTATACGAAAAACCGATGTGTAGACTGTAAGAGTATGAAAGGCCGGGGATTTCTTTGTTCTGGGTCCCTTTCTGAAGGCACCCAACTGAAGGCACCCAACTGGAGCTGACCTGCTGATGTACCACTCTATTAAATCATTTTTATAAATCCAGTGCCTGAGAGTCTGCTATGAGAGCTCTAGGGTCAAGCCTGAAGAAGGAAGTGTGCCAGAGAGTAACTGTGTGTGTGAGCGAGGAGTTGAAAGGGGCACTTGTAAGCTCACTGGAGCCACCCGCTGCAAAAGGACTCCTGTCCTAGCAGTTAAAATCTCGGATGGTGAGTGCACGACTCTCTGAATGGTGTGAGAATTCTTGGGCAGTGGCTTCTCCTATAACAGTCGACTCAAATCCAGGTTTTCATCCAGCAGCACCCCCAAGATTTTCTCAGCAGGGATGCTCTCGATCTGTTCATCCTCCAGCCTGAATTGATACCGAGGGTTGCCCCAATCCAGATGCAGCACCAGCACTTGGTCTTGTCAAATCTCATGAGATTCCCATGGGTCCACTTCTTGAGCTTGTCCAGGTCCCTGTGATGCCTGATCGAATGGGATCCTATTAAAATACCGAGGTAAACAACCCCCAACCCTCTAACCATGTCTGAGCTTTTATTTCCTAAGACCAGGAAAAAGGTATCACCTGTAGATGGCCCTGTTCTTCAGGTGTGTCCACCTGCACCACTCAGCTTGGTGTCATCTGCAAATTTTCTGAGGGTGCACTTGATCCCTCTATGTTGTTGATGAAGATATTAAACAGTACTGGTCCCAATACAGATCCCAGAGGGACACGGCTTGTCACTGATGTCCATCCAGACCACTGAGACCTTGACCACTACCCTCTGGATGTGACCATCCACCCAAATCCTTATCCATCGAACAGTCCACTCATCAAATCCATAGCTCTCCAATTTAGAGATAAGGATGATAGGAAAAATGGGTGTTAATGTCTTCACATATGACTAGATCTGAAAGAACCAATCAGGCTCTGGAAGAATGGGTGTGGGGGTCTTTATGAACATCAAGCCATGCAAGTTTTTTGCAGAACTCAGCAGAATCTGAACTTCTGAACTTGAAAGAAAAATTCACAGGCCTAATAGGATTATGAATATTAACTTCTCTGCCCAGAGTGGTCTTAAAGCTGAATTTAATGGTCATGATGAGGAGGTGATACGTGTTAAAGAGGGAATATGGAGTAGGTGGTTTGGGAAGGCTGTACCTTCCTAGTACCTCAGCTAATGGGGAAAGGAGGAGGGCAATGTGCCGTCAGGAGTTTAGTATAAAAGAAGGTTGTATCCTCCAAAAAATCAAGAGAGACCCCACAGGGGTATGGCCCAGTGGACTCTTTCCCTTTTTTTTGAATAAAGTTCATTCTTGCAGGACTCCTCCTTCTCCTTTGTGAACATTGGCCTTTCACTGTGATTTTCTGCACAAGGATGTTGTGGGGGAGGCCACTGTATTACAGAAGCTCAGATAAATTGTCTGTACTTCTTGCCTTGCCCACTGATGGAGTCATTCCATGACAGAAGTCCACTGGGTTGA